>JAIZFV010000432.1:0-23605 GCA_021234005.1 Nephelium lappaceum
ACAGTCATCCTAGGAACACCTTTCCTAGAATTAATTACTCCTTTCCAAGTAACAGACAAAGGAATAATTACAAATTACATGAATAAAGAGCTACTGTTCGAATTTTCAATGCCTAAGCAAACTAAAGATTTAGATCTCTTAAAGACCAATTCAATTTCCATAGACACAGCCATTCAATCCTTAGACAGAAAACAACAACAATTAACTTATCTACAACATGATATTCAATATCAACGACAAAAACAACAATTAGAAAATCCGTTAATACAACACCAAATTCTCAAGTTTCGTAAAACATTAGAATCCCAAGTCTGCTCCTCCTTTCCTAATGCTTTCTGGAACAGAAAAAAACACATTGTAGAACTACCCTATCGAAAGGACTTCAATGAGCGCCAAATCCCCACCAAAGCACGACCAATACAAATGAATGATGCTCTCTTACAATTCTGTCAAAAAGAAATACAAGAATTATTGGAAAAGGGATTAATAAGAAAGTCCAAATCCCCCTGGAGTTGTGCAGCGTTCTATGTCCAAAAGGCCTCTGAAATCGAGAGAGGAGTACCAAGATTAGTCATAAATTACAAACCACTCAATGCAGCTTTAGAATGGATTAGGTACCCTATCCCTAACAAATCCGACCTTCTTAAAAGACTTCATAGTGCTATTATTATGTCCAAATTTGATATGAAATCAGGATTCTGGCAAATACAAATAGCTGACAAAGATAGATATAAAACAGCCTTTACTGTACCATTCGGTCAATATGAGTGGAATGTCATGCCCTTTGGCCTTAAAAATGCCCCATCAGAATTCCAGTCCATTATGAATGATATTTTTAACCCATACTCATCATTCATAATAGTTTACATAGATGATGTCTTAGTTTTCTCGAACAATATTGACCAACATTGGAAACATTTGAATACCTTCCTTCATATAGTTAAGAACAACGGATTAGTGGTCTCGGCCCCAAAGATAGTTCTTCTACAGACAAGTATTAGATTCTTAGGCCATAATATCGACAATGGAACTATCATTCCAATTCAAAGAAGTCTTGATTTCACTGACAAATTTCCTGATGTCATCAAAGATAAAACCCAATTACAAAGATTTCTAGGATGTCTTAACTATATTGCAGATTTCTGTAAAAATATCCGACCAATATGTAAGCCATTGTTTGATAGATTAAAATCAAACCCTCCAGTATGGTCTGAACACCATACCGACATAGTCAAGTCCATCAAAAGACAAGTTAAAAAGATTCCCTGTCTTACAATTTGTCACCCATTAGCACCCAAAATAGTTGAAATAGATGCCTCTGATATAGGATATGGCGGGATACTGACGCAAACCATTCAAGGCCAAGATCATTTAGTTAGATATTTCTCAGGAACATGGAATGAAACCCAAAGCAAATATTCTACAGTCAAAAAAGAAATTTTGGCAATTGTTTTAACTATTCAAAAATTTCAAGATGATTTAATCAATCAAAAATTCCTTTTAAAAATTGATTGTCAATCGGCCAAGTTCATTTTACAAAAAGATGTTAAAAATCTTGCTTCCAAACAAATCTTTGCCAGATGGCAAGCCCTTTTATCAATATTTGATTTTGAGATCCAACATATCAATGGAAATCAGAATTCTTTGCCTGATTTTCTGACAAGAGAATTCTTGCAGGGAAGAAAATGAGTGCCAACCTCCGCTCTACTGCTTCCAAAGGAAAAGACAAAAATAGCCCGGCATCTTCGGGTGAAACAAAAAGGGTACAATTAAAGGCTTCGGCCTCAAAACAGACTTTGATCTCCACACACCAAATCACTAGCCCAAAAATTGAAGACAAACCGGCCTACACTCAAAAATCAACTTATTCCATGGCCCAAACTTCTCAATCAACCCAAGGCCAATCTCCACAGAGTCAATTGGTTCCTCTAGGAACATTCCCACAAAAACTCCTTACCCCCTTAGACTTGACAAATCGCTTCAGCCCAATTACTTCATTGACAAATACATATAAAAATGCAGCCTCAACTTCCTTGACCCAACAACCTGCCAACAAAGCCTTACTTTTCCCACAAGTCAACCAACCAAAATTTACCTATGTTAACAAACCATACTTTGAGAGGATTTTTCCTCTAGAACCCTCAATGTTAACAGAACAAAATCTAAACCAGCCCAAAAGATTGGCTGACCACTATCTTTCAAATCAACATTTTCGTTTATATGAAAATTCCCACAAAACTCAACAATTTTATGAATTCATTCTGGTGGATTCAGACTCAATAGGTCTTCAACCTATTGCAGACAAAATCAATCCAGCCAAAATAGCATTTTCAAAAGTAAAAATTAGAAAAATAATTTCCCAAGGGCAATGGGGAAACCCTAATACTGCCAAAACTTTATCACAAGTCTTTATACCCCAAAGTTATACCTATTGGGACTATATGGATGCGTGGTATCGCACATTTTACAAACAAAACTTTTCAAACTCAAAATCATGGTTTTTTTATTTTGACAAGAATTTTCAACTAGTTGATTTGCCCCACTGGTTTTACGAATGGTGGGACAAATGTGGACCGACAACTGATTTTCTTCCTCCTCCAGTCAAAAGAGGATTTGATTACTGGACAACCCACGTGGTGGTCCCCAAAGATCAAGAATTCCTTCCAATCCTTTTGATTTTTTACAAACATCTCAGTCTCACTTGGATCATGATGCTTGACTATCAAATTCAAGATAGGCAAATTGGTAATTTTACGGTCCCATACTTTGGAAGACAATACATGATCAAATGGTGGAGTGGTATGAACCTCTCCAAGATTGACGAAAATGCAGTTAAGCAATACCTTGCAGACAACCCTGAGCTCTGCCGAGCTCCCACCATCAAACCCGAGCACGAACAATTTCTTCTCTCTAAATCTCAGCTCCAAGCACGACTAGGAGCAGCTAAATCCAAGGAAGAGGTTGCTACAATAATGGCAGAATTCTTGCCAACAGTTTCCTCCTCAACCAAGTCAGATTCCCCACAAAGTGAAGACAATGATGACCAAGACGGACTCGAAGACTTCAATCCAGATCTCTTTGGTTGTGACCTGGCCTCATATCAGAAATTATAACTCTTCTGAATTCACGAGTCATGACAGCTTGACAAGCACGTTGCAAAATGACAAAAGACATTTCAATGAATTATTCCTGACCAACACCATGTGCAATGTTCCGACAAACAAACTTTCAAACCAAGATGCCTGACAACATGATTCTCTCAACAAAAAAACATGTGCCTTGATTTCTTCAGTCACTACCGACATTTTCGGAAAAGCTGGAATCATATGGTCATGTGATCTAAACCTGAGTTACTGGAGAGAGTTAACTAGGGTTTAGAGTTTTTCGAATCAATATAAATATGTAACTCTCCTTCTGAGGAAGGGAGAGGTTGTTTTCGGTTGAAATAATCCTAAGTCTCAGAACAAGTTCATGTGCTGAACAAACGTTCTGAATTAGTATCATTCCCTCTCTGTAAAATTTTATTATCTCCATTTGCGAACAATATCTTGTAAGTTTCAATCTCCATTGTTGTACTTCGTATTTGAATCAATGTTAAATGTTTCTCATCTATCAATATGTCCCAAATCTGTATCCTCAATTTACAAGTATATAGTTGGAACCCTCAGAGGTAAATTCCAGGGGTAATTCTGAATAGATACCTTAACCTGGTCTGCACTTGAGGAAACACAACACGTACTTGTACATTGAATTTATTGTGCTTACAAAGTATTTTCAATTTCAGTTGTTATTTATTCATTCATGACTTCAATTACAATTGTTCTTATTCATTCATAATTTCATTCGTTGTTTACTACAATTGCTCTTTGATTATTATTATCATGTCTACATGTTTACAACCTCGAGTGGTATCAGAGCCTGGTGATTATGTTTGTGTGGAAAGCATTAGATAAGCTTGTTCTTAGTCAAATACTAGGTGAAGCCTTAGGACGGTAGACCGGTAAGCCCAAGAGGAGGTGTTGGTTGTGTAAATCCTTGAACTGGGAGCCATAGGTTTGATTAAGACCAATTCTATCTCTTTCTAATCCCACAACCATGTCAGAAACTCCGATCTTTAGGGGAGTCGATCCAGACCATGAGAATAGTGAAGAAGCTCAATCTGTAGTAAACTATGAAACAAATTGGAATGACCAGGAACTTAGTAATTGGAAATTACCAAAATTAGAATTAAAGACAATTTACAAACCATCAAATTTTTTTAGTTTTAAAAGCCTTCTTGGTAACAAATTAAAAGAAATAAATGTCAAGTTCATCATCGATACATTCTCGACCAACCTACTTAATAAAAATAGTCTAAATTATTATGCTAAATTAGGATACACTGATCTCCACATAGGAGGAGTACAATTAGCTGTGAAACCAATGTCAAAATTAGGACTAAATAATTCAATGTTAATTGTGTTAAGAGATGCTAGAATAGAAGATTACATGGAATCCATCCATGGAGCCCTAGAAACAACTCTCACATACGGACCAGTATACTTTGTCTGCTTTCCAGACTTTAGCATTGCCCTCAAAGCAGATGACCATAAAGAATTATGTCTAAAGGTTGATATACAAGTCCACAATTATAATTTTATAAAAGGATCTTGTCCTTACAAACTCATTTACAATGTCAATTATAGGGTTATGAATACTGGAATTGTCTCCAATTTTATTCGCCCAAATATACCAAAAAACCAGATCATGTCCTTTGTAGCCTCTAAACAAATCCAACCCTTGGTACCTAGACCATTAGGATGGCATCAAATTAAGTTTCCTGACGAATGGATAAAAAAGAATCAAGCCCCCAATACTCAACTCCCTCCTGAAAGACCATTAACATCTCACAGAAACTATGCTGATGGATCTTTGGGAATATCCTTCGGACATAGACATTCTGTCTCACATTACAATACCTCTAGACCTAACAGTCCGACCTCTACAGCCTTTCAAACGGCTAGATCTCTTTTACGAAGTCATTCTAGTAAACAATCTATGCCCACGTTATCTAGAGATTATAATAATTTGACCAATAGGATCTATAGAACAGAGGAACAAATAGCTAGACCCATACATAATAATAGACAAATAGAAGAAGAGGAACATTTCTCTCCTACCCAATCACAAATCCAAACTGAATGTTGTGCAGAGATCAATGTCATCTCCACCAGTAAAGTTGACTTTGATTTCCTGATACAAGATTATTATTTCTCCATAAACAAGGACGAAAGAGACCATTATGAAAACAAATATTCCAAGAAGAAGAGAGCCCAGTTTAGAGTAAGATGGTTAGAAACTGTCAAACATCTCCAAGAAACCATACCCTTTTTTATCTGGTACAAACATCGACATACATATGAACGACAATGTAATACACTAACTGATAAACCTCCAAAACATTATAAGACTAGTAAAGGAATTCATAAGTCAAACCATCCTCCCAAAGAAAAATTTGAAACCCTAACAGAATCTCAAATTCCTGTGGCCTGCACCCCCTTTGCCACTATTCCAGAAGATCTGTCCAAAACAGACCCTGCTACTCAACACCAATCCGGCATAATCATAAAACAAAATAATTTCGCTAATGAATATTTGAGTACAATAGGTGAACAACTAGATCGCTTAGAGCTTCAATCTCAAACTGACACCAGACAACTCAAACAACAAATAGAACAATTAGAAATAGTCAATCGCACCCCTAGGCTAAAACACTCAAAGCCGGCTAGAATAAGTTCCCAACCATTATTCCCTGAACCAACAGGAATAGGCAAGTGTTTTGACACTCAAGATATTCTTAAAACCATTGATGACAAACTCGCAGAACTCAAAAACGAACCTAGTAGTAGCAATAATCCTAATATCCTGACCTTAGATGAAACAATTAGTCAAGGTACAGATTCAGACCATACTGGAGGGTTTGATTTTAATCTATCAAACAATGGCTTACATATTGGTCGGATATTTTTACAGAAATCTGCAATATAGTTAAGACATCCTAGAAATCTTTGTAATTGGGTTTTATCTTTGATGACATCAGGAAATTTGTCAGTGAAATCAAGACTTCTTTGAATTGGAATGATAGTTCCATTGTCGATATTATGGCCTAAGAATCTAATACTTGTCTGTAGAAGAACTATCTTTGGGGTCGAGACCACTAATCCGTTGTTCTTAACTATATGAAGGAAGGTATTCAAATGTTTCCAATGTTGGTCAATATTGTTCGAGAAAACTAAGACATCATCTATGTAAACTATTATGAATGATGAGTATGGGTTAAAAATATCATTCATAATGGACTGGAATTCTGATGGGGCATTTTTAAGGCCAAAGGGCATGACATTCCACTCATATTGACCGAATGGTACAGTAAAGGCTGTTTTATATCTATCTTTGTCAGCTATTTGTATTTGCCAGAATCCTGATTTCATATCAAATTTGGACATAATAATAGCACTATGAAGTCTTTTAAGAAGGTCGGATTTGTTAGGGATAGGGTACCTAATCCATTCTAAAGCTGCATTGAGTGGTTTGTAATTTATGACTAATCTTGGTACTCCTCTCTCGATTTCAGAGGCCTTTTGGACATAGAACGCTGCACAACTCCAGGGGGATTTGGACTTTCTTATTAATCCCTTTTCCAATAATTCTTGTATTTCTTTTTTACAGAATTGTAAGAGAGCATCATTCATTTGTATTGGTCGTGCTTTGGTGGGGATTTGGCGCTCATTGAAGTCCTTTCGATAGGGTAGTTCTACAATGTGTTTTTTTCTGTTCCAGAAAGCATTAGGAAAGGAGGAGCAGACTTGGGATTCTAATGTTTTACGAAACTTGAGAATTTGGTGTTGTATTAACGGATTTTCTAATTGTTGTTTTTGTCGTTGATATTGAATATCATGTTGTAGATAAGTTAATTGTTGTTGTTTTCTGTCTAAGGATTGAATGGCTGTGTCTATGGAAATTGAATTGGTCTTTAAGAGATCTAAATCTTTAGTTTGCTTAGGCATTGAAAATTCGAACAGTAGCTCTTTATTCATGTAATTTGTAATTATTCCTTTGTCTGTTACTTGGAAAGGAGTAATTAATTCTAGGAAAGGTGTTCCTAGGATGACTGTTTGTGTTAATGTTTTAACCAATATAAATGGCATCTTATAACAGACACCTTGATTACAGACCTTGGCTGATGGTAACTTGTATTTAATGTCAAGAGGTGTTTTGTTAGCTCCATAAAGGAGTTCAGAAGTTCTTTTAAAATATTTTGTAGGAACTAGTCCTTCTTGGATACAGTTTAAGTCAGCTCCTGAATCTATTAGGGCATGTTGGACTTCTAAGACATAATTATCTTTTATTCTTATTTGAAGACTGCAGTACCATTTTCGAAATGTTACTCTTTGAGTGAGATTTATAAACAGATGGTCTGAGATTGGTTCAATTTGATTTTCGTTTTGCTCAGAATCTGAGCTAAAGGAAGATGGTGATGTGGTCTTAAGATTAGATTTTTCTTGGAGGACTTTTATTGTTAATTTTAGTTCTTTTATCTCGTTTTTAATTTGTTTTACTTCTTGTTGGAGGTCATTAATAGTTGTCTTTTTAGGCTTGAACCTAGAGAGGACATCTTTGTCAAAGTCGATTGGTTTAAAAGGCTTTTTAATTTTGCTAATACTTGAGCTGGCTTCATTGTCTAAGTTTGTAACCATTTCTTTAAGGCTAGCTAATTGTTTTGCCTTTTGTTCTGGATTGCTAAGTTGATCTATTAATTCTATCCAATTAATTAAATCTTTCTTTTCTAGGACACAGATTGTTTTTACAGAACTATCTTTCTCTTTACAATTACAAGCTTGTTTGTTAATACTGGTTGATTCGCTATCACTATAGTCTACTGAAGAATCAGAGAGGGTCCAAATATCATTATCAGTTTGGATATCTTCTGATTCAGTGGAACCAGAATCAAGAATATTCATGATTTGTTGTTTAACAGAGTTTTCTATTTCTAAGTCTTGGATTTTCTTTTTCAGTTCTGGACATTTGTTAGCATAGTGACCTGTTTTTCCACATTTGTAACATTTATTAGATTGTTTTTTGAATGGTCTAAAGGATTGGTTTTTCTTATTTTTATTGTAATAGTTATTGTCCTGATTTCTGGGGTATTTTTTGTGTCTTTTATAAGATGGGTAAGTTTTGTGATTACCTTTCTTTTTTCGATAGGATTTTTTAATTTTGTCAAATCCAAATTGATCACACCAAGATCCTAATTCCTTATGGGTCTTTTTCCTATCCTTTTTTATTTGATCTTGGATCCGTAGGTCGTTACATAATTGTAATCCCGTTACTTCTATTGCCTGTATTATTTCTCCATAGGTCATGTTCTCTATATCGACCTCTAACCAATTGTCTTCAGATTGTAAGGTTACTATTTTGTCTCGAACTTTGTTAGCGAATAATGTTGGTAATCCTGAAATAAATTTTTCTTTCCAATATGCTGCATTACTATCCGTTCTTTGCATTACTCTTGTCAGAAATACATCTTTATACCATTTGAATTCTCCTAAGGTTTTACATCTAAGATTATGGAGTTTGGATAATTGTCTTTCTTCTAAGAAATTTGGATTTCCTATGAAATGCAATCCTATGGTCGCGATGAGTGTATTTAAAGCATCTGGTTCTCTGGGATTTCTATCGGGTAAGTTTAGTCTTGTCGCATTTAAGATTTCATTTCTTTGTATTTCACTAAGATGGTTATTCCACCATCCTGACAATTGTCCCTCAAAACCTAGAGTAATCATTTGGGCAGCATCTTTTTGTGATAAATTTTGTTTTTCTATGTAAATTCTTCCTACAGTGTACATTTGTTTTAACACAGTCATTGTCTGGTAATGAGCTAAACCATCTATATTCCATTGGTAACAGGCATTTCCTGTATAGGCTCTATAGGGAACAGGTTCTTCATATTGTAAATCAGGGGGTGATGGCTTAGGGTAATATGGTTTCTCTTGTTTAGTGGAATTGTATATTTTTTGGACAAATAATTCGGCTTCAGATATTTTTATGTCATCCTGATCTGTGGAATGGTCTGAATCTGTACCTTGACTAATTGTTTCATCTAAGGTCAGGATATTAGGATTATTGCTACTACTAGGTTCGTTTTTGAGTTCTGCGAGTTTGTCATCAATGGTTTTAAGAATATCTTGAGTGTCAAAACACTTGCCTATTCCTGTTGGTTCAGGGAATAATGGTTGGGAACTTATTCTAGCCGGCTTTGAGTGTTTTAGCCTAGGGGTGCGATTGACTATTTCTAATTGTTCTATTTGTTGTTTGAGTTGTCTGGTGTCAGTTTGAGATTGAAGCTCTAAGCGATCTAGTTGTTCACCTATTGTACTCAAATATTCATTAGCGAAATTATTTTGTTTTATGATTATGCCGGATTGGTGTTGAGTAGCAGGGTCTGTTTTGGACAGATCTTCTGGAATAGTGGCAAAGGGGGTGCAGGCCACAGGAATTTGAGATTCTGTTAGGGTTTCAAATTTTTCTTTTGGAGGATGGTTTGACTTATGAATTCCTTTACTAGTCTTATAATGTTTTGGAGGTTTATCAGTTAGTGTATTACATTGTCGTTCATATGTATGTCGATGTTTGTACCAGATAAAAAAGGGTATGGTTTCTTGGATATGTTTGACAGTTTCTAACCATCTTACTCTAAACTGGGCTCTCTTCTTCTTGGAATATTTGTTTTCATAATGGTCTCTTTCGTCCTTGTTTATGGAGAAATAATAATCTTGTATCAGGAAATCAAAGTCAACTTTACTGGTGGAGATGACATTGATCTCTGCACAACATTCAGTTTGGATTTGTGATTGGGTAGGAGAGAAATGTTCCTCTTCTTCTATTTGTCTATTATTATGTATGGGTCTAGCTATTTGTTCCTCTGTTCTATAGATCCTATTGGTCAAATTATTATAATCTCTAGATAACGTGGGCATAGATTGTTTACTAGAATGACTTCGTAAAAGAGATCTAGCCGTTTGAAAGGCTGTAGAGGTCGGACTGTTAGGTCTAGAGGTATTGTAATGTGAGACAGAATGTCTATGTCCGAAGGATATTCCCAAAGATCCATCAGCATAGTTTCTGTGAGATGTTAATGGTCTTTCAGGAGGGAGTTGAGTATTGGGGGCTTGATTCTTTTTTATCCATTCGTCAGGAAACTTAATTTGATGCCATCCTAATGGTCTAGGTACCAAGGGTTGGATTTGTTTAGAGGCTACAAAGGACATGATCTGGTTTTTTGGTATATTTGGGCGAATAAAATTGGAGACAATTCCAGTATTCATAACCCTATAATTGACATTGTAAATGAGTTTGTAAGGACAAGATCCTTTTATAAAATTATAATTGTGGACTTGTATATCAACCTTTAGACATAATTCTTTATGGTCATCTGCTTTGAGGGCAATGCTAAAGTCTGGAAAGTAGACAAAGTATACTGGTCCGTATGTGAGAGTTGTTTCTAGGGCTCCATGGATGGATTCCATGTAATCTTCTATTCTAGCATCTCTTAACACAATTAACATTGAATTATTTACTCCTAATTTTGACATTGGTTTCACAGCTAATTGTACTCCTCCTATGTGGAGATCAGTGTATCCTAATTTAGCATAATAATTTAGACTATTTTTATTAAGTAGGTTGGTCGAGAATGTATCGGTGATGAACTTGACCATTCCACAGATCAGGATGACATAAAAATATCTGAAGCCGAATTATTTGTCCAAAAAATATACAATTCCACTAAACAAAAGAAACCATATTACCCTAAGCCATCACCCCCTGATTTACAATATGAAGAACCTGTTCCCTATAGAGCCTATACAGGAAATGCCTGTTACCAATGGAATATAGATGGTTTAGCTCATTACCAGACAATGACTGTGTTAAAACAAATGTACACTGTAGGAAGAATTTACATAGAAAAACAAAATTTATCACAAAAAGATGCTGCCCAAATGATTACTCTAGGTTTTGAGGGACAATTGTCAGGATGGTGGAATAACCATCTTAGTGAAATACAAAGAAATGAAATCTTAAATGCGACAAGACTAAACTTACCCGATAGAAATCCCAGAGAACCAGATGCTTTAAATACACTCATCGCGACCATAGGATTGCATTTCATAGGAAATCCAAATTTCTTAGAAGAAAGACAATTATCCAAACTCCATAATCTTAGATGTAAAACCTTAGGAGAATTCAAATGGTATAAAGATGTATTTCTGACAAGAGTAATGCAAAGAACGGATAGTAATGCAGCATATTGGAAAGAAAAATTTATTTCAGGATTACCAACATTATTCGCTAACAAAGTTCGAGACAAAATAGTAACCTTACAATCTGAAGACAATTGGTTAGAGGTCGATATAGAGAACATGACCTATGGAGAAATAATACAGGCAATAGAAGTAACGGGATTACAATTATGTAACGACCTACGGATCCAAGATCAAATAAAAAAGGATAGGAAAAAGACCCATAAGGAATTAGGATCTTGGTGTGATCAATTTGGATTTGACAAAATTAAAAAATCCTATCGAAAAAAGAAAGGTAATCACAAAACTTACCCATCTTATAAAAGACACAAAAAATACCCCAGAAATCAGGACAATAACTATTACAATAAAAATAAGAAAAACCAATCCTTTAGACCATTCAAAAAACAATCTAATAAATGTTACAAATGTGGAAAAACAGGTCACTATGCTAACAAATGTCCAGAACTGAAAAAGAAAATCCAAGACTTAGAAATAGAAAACTCTGTTAAACAACAAATCATGAATATTCTTGATTCTGGTTCCACTGAATCAGAAGATATCCAAACTGATAATGATATTTGGACCCTCTCTGATTCTTCAGTAGACTATAGTGATAGCGAATCAACCAGTATTAACAAACAAGCTTGTAATTGTAAAGAGAAAGATAGTTCTGTAAAAACAATCTGTGTCCTAGAAAAGAAAGATTTAATTAATTGGATAGAATTAATAGATCAACTTAGCAATCCAGAACAAAAGGCAAAACAATTAGCTAGCCTTAAAGAAATGGTTACAAACTTAGACAATGAAGCCAGCTCAAGTATTAGCAAAATTAAAAAGCCTTTTAAACCAATCGACTTTGACAAAGATGTCCTCTCTAGGTTCAAGCCTAAAAAGACAACTATTAATGACCTCCAACAAGAAGTAAAACAAATTAAAAACGAGATAAAAGAACTAAAATTAACAATAAAAGTCCTCCAAGAAAAATCTAATCTTAAGACCACATCACCATCTTCCTTTAGCTCAGATTCTGAGCAAAACGAAAATCAAATTGAACCAATCTCAGACCATCTGTTTATAAATCTCACTCAAAGAGTAACATTTCGAAAATGGTACTGCAGTCTTCAAATAAGAATAAAAGATAATTATGTCTTAGAAGTCCAACATGCCCTAATAGATTCAGGAGCTGACTTAAACTGTATCCAAGAAGGACTAGTTCCTACAAAATATTTTAAAAGAACTTCTGAACTCCTTTATGGAGCTAACAAAACACCTCTTGACATTAAATACAAGTTACCATCAGCCAAGGTCTGTAATCAAGGTGTCTGTTATAAGATGCCATTTATATTGGTTAAAACATTAACACAAACAGTCATCCTAGGAACACCTTTCCTGGCATTATAACCCGAAACCGGGTTATAATGCCCCATTTAACCCGGTTTCGGGTTATAATGGGCATTATAACCTGGTTTCGGGTTATAATGCCCATTATAACCTGGTTTCGGGTTATAATGCCCATTATAACCCATTTGATATATATCTCCATATTTTTGGTGTTCTTATTTTTTTTTTGTGTGTTCAAAGGCTCCAAATTATGTCCAAATGTTTTTGATTTCATCAATTTAACTTAATTGGACATATAACTAATAAAATTTGGCGAAATTGTCACATTCCAGTATGTTAGCCTTAATGTTACTATATAAGGGATTGTACAATATTCCTTTGATTTCATTGAATGTATTGAATTGTACGAAATGTTAGTCTAAATTTGAATATTACTTTAAAGTATTTTTGGGAAGTTTTGGATATTAGAAGGGAAAAATTCAATTAAAAGTGTTGGATAAAATTCAATTAAAAGTGTAGGATAAAATTCAATGAAAACCGGGTTATATAATAGGTATTATAACCCGAACCGGGTTATAATATGTATTATAACCCGGCTCCGGGTTATAATACCTATTATAACCCGGTTCGGATTATTATGAACCGGGTTATAATTGATATAGAACCCGGATTCGGGTTATACTTATTATAACCCTGACCAGGTTAAATGATCCATTATAACCCGAACCGGGTTATAATGGGTATAACAATCCGAACCGGGTTATAATGGGTAATATAACCCGAATTCGGGTTATCTTACCCATTATAACCCGGTTCGGGTTATAATGGCTATTATGTTTAATAAATGATTTCAAGTTTTATAAACAATCATTTTTTCCTTAAAAAACATGTAATCTTCAACTACTCCACAAGAGGAATCACTTAATAAATATCATTTCATTGATTAATTATCACTTAATTTTTAATTTTGAGTTTTTGAATTAATTGAAGCACTTAATAAAAAGTGAATAATAAAAATGATTGATTGAAATTTTTATTTGATTAATGGAATAACTTAATAATTATCATTTGATTGATTAATGGATTTGTAATTTTTAATTTTGAGTGTTTGAATTAATGGAAGCATTTAATACGAATGATTGATTGAAATTTTTATTTGATTAATGGAATAACTTAATAATTATCATTTGATTGATTAATGGATTTGTAATTTTTAATTTTGAGTGTTTGAATTAATGGAAGCATTTAATACGAATGATTGATTGAAATTTTTATTTGATTAATGGAATCACTTAATAATTATCATTTGATTGATTAATTATCACTTAATTGTTATTAACTTGTTAAGTATTTTATTTTTGGTTTACAATGCATAATAATCTAAATGATTGATTGAAATTACATCAATTTATTTATATTTTATACAAATGATAATAATCATTCAAACACAACATTTCCCTTTTCATCTAATATCCACCGTCCATAATCGTCAATTACATATTGTGCTGTGGAATACGTATATATATCATACGCCATATCCTTCCTTATTCTAATGGCATCCTCCTTCGTTTGGTGCGACTTCCATTCATGATCCAGAGACTTGATAAGATCGTGGATAAATATCGCACAATACGCTCCACAACTGTTGCTGCATAAGTATAAAGACATGTTAGATGATTATTAAAAGTGAATAATATTCGGACTATGTTTTAAACAAAAGTGACATCTACCCGTCAACTTGCTGAGGCACATTTTCCATATTGACACGTGCCACGTCCCATCTATTTTCCACAAGTGGTGTAGGTCGTTCGCTTTGCTCATAAAATCCAATCGACCGTAAGATGACCGGCATAAAAAATGCAAGCGGCTGCAAGACCTGCCTCCATTGCTCAAAGTTTACTGCTTGCATAGAATCATACACCACTATCTTCTCCTCCCTCAGGCACACCTTACAAACGACCCAATGCATCTGAGATAAACAACAAGGGAGTAGCACCTACATTTTCAAAACGTTAATCGTATAAGACCAATGTGAAGGATAAATTAAATAAAAATTAATAATATACACATAATGCAAAAATTATTAATTCTCCAATCAAACTTACATTTTATGCAGATTTCCAAGACATTTTACTATCAGCCAGGCCGGTAGCACAACTCTGCCAGGAATTCGGGACAACAGCTGTCAACGGATCAAACTCTTTATTCAGTGTGGTGTATTCAGCATTGAAAACGCGCACTACATCCGCCTGTAATCATTAAAATTAAACATGTTATTTTGAAATAAATTAAATTAATTAAATAAACACGATCTCAACCTGTAACAATTAAAATGTAAATACTTACAAAAAAGTTTGTCCCGTGGACTGCGTATCTACAATCAGTTGCCTCGTCCCACCACCCGCAAACTTTTGCTTTTTTCCTAAGGCAACTCAAATACGCATCAATATGAATCCCCGTCAACCACTCATTCATATTCTCGATAGTACGAAACATATCCGGGGTGCATGGCACCGGATATCCATCAATAATGCGCCTGAAAAAAAAAAAAAAGAATTAGACTATATTTTATTACATTAGTAATCAAATTAAGATAATGTAATATTATTTTTTTTTCATACCGGAGATTCAAAGAAGTAGCTGTGTACTCCGTGTAGACATCGGGTACAGTCTTCACCACCTACTCTACCATATCCTCCATCACCCGCTCCACCACTTTCTTTGATTCTTTCTTTTTCTTTTTCAGGTGTATGGGATCCGTGTATGGCGTCCTACAAGATGCTGATGGCTTAATTTTTCGCTTGCATCGCTCATGGATAAGCCCTCCCTGTAATTTAAAGCAACTCACAATTGTAAATTAGATTTTTAAACTTAATACGTAAGACTATAACGTAAAATAAATACAAAATTTACCTGAACATCACCGATGTCTATATCTCTCGCCGAGTCATGGATGTGATGATCCCTCTCAGCTCCTGAGTCATGCATATGGATAGTTGGGTCCTGATCAGCAATGCTATGATCCCTCCCTAATCTAGAGTCATGGATAGGGTCAGCAATGTGAGGATCCCTCACTGATCCTGAATCATGGACATGCAGGTCGTGATCCTGGTCCCGAATAGAGCTCTCAGCAGCATCATCATCCATACGCCCACTAATCTGTAGGCGGTCTTCAACTCTTTGCAATCTCTTATCCAATTTTTTCAACATCCTGTTCTGTGATTGCTGCAACCCGACTATATGCTCAAATAGCTTCAGTATCTTGCCCACATTTGTCTGCTGAGGCACCTACATAAATAAAAAATATATAATTATATATAATTTAAACAAAATGTAAAATATAAATAAAATATAAATTATATGTTTATATATAAATGATATAAATTATTATATACACCTAATGTAAAATATAAATCAAATATGAATTATTTTTATATTTAATAAAAATTTATATCATTTATATATAAATATAAAAACTATATATTTATATATAAATGATATAAATTATTATATACACCTAATGTAAAATATAAATTATTTTTATATTTATATCATTTATATATAAATATAAAAAACTATATATTTATATATAAATGATATAAATTATTATATACACCTAATGTAAAATATAAATTATTTTTATATTTATATCATTTATATATAAATATAAAAACTATATATTTATATATAAATGATATAAATTATTATATACATCTAATGTAAAATATAAATTATTTTTATATTTATATCATTTATATATAAATATAAAAACTATATATTTATATATAAATGATATAAATTATTATATACACCTAATGTAAAATATAAATTATTTTTATATTTATATCATTTATATATAAATATAAAAACTATATATTTATATATAAATGATATAAATTATTATATACACCTAATGTAAAATATAAATTATTTTTATATTTATATCATTTATATATAAATATAAAAACTATATATTTATATATAAATGATATAAATTATTATATACACCTAATGTAAATATAAATTATTTTTATATTTATATCATTTATATATAAATATAAAAACTATATATTTATATATAAATGATATAAATTATTATATACACCTAATGTAAAATATAAATTATTTTTATATTTATATCATTTATATATAAATATAAAAACTATATATTTATATATAAATGATTTAAATTATTATATACACCTAATGTAAAATATAAATTATTTGTATATTTATATCATTTATATATAAATATAAAAACTATATATTTATATATAAATGATATAAATTATTATATACACCTAATGTAAAATATAAATCAAATATAAATTATTTTTATCAAATTCATACTCGAGGGTGAGATGGTCTAACGGGCGAACTGCTCCCCGGTCGTACATCATGCACACTTTTCGTTCTCGGCTCCCTCTCTTCATCCTTATCCTCTCCCTCCTCCTCCTTCTTCTCTTCCTCCTCCTCCTCCCTATTTAACATATTCTCACTCACTGTCTGCTCATCATCATCATCACCCTCATCATCTTCACCCCCTCCACCGCCACTTTTCCACACTTTCTCTCCAACCAAATGCTTGGCGTTGAAGGATCTCCAATAATCCATCTCTCTCTCATCATCAGTGGGCACAAGAATATTCTTCGATGCAATACACTACAATACATGTATATAAATATAGTTAGTATATTAAACGCAAAGGTAGTAAACAAATTAAAAAAATTTAGATTAATGTAGACACTTACAAAGTGAAGCTCATTCCTCCAATTATTTGCATCCTTTCTAATCCACTTATTACAATGCCAATTCCTAAACCTTGGCAAATCCACATCGCCTGCTATTCTGTTCCCTACTTTATTGTCTAAGTATGGGAACATTTCAACAAGCCACCACTATAATGCATATTAAACAAAAACAAATATATATCATTACAATATAAAAATAAATATATATTTAAACAATTTTTTGTTAATTAAATTTGTGAAAGTTTAAAAAGCCAACAAACAAAAAAAAAAGTGGTGCTTTGACATGGTGGGTAAGTTAAATTGAATGCCTATTTTTTTTTTCCAACTTTTTAGTTAATTAATTTGTTTAACATGAATAATATTATTGATTTTTCTTGTTTAATATTTTAATTATAAAATACATTAAAGTTTGACATTGGTGTAATATTTTAACAATGTTTAAGAGTGATCTTTAATTAGCACTTCCTCTCACATAACAAAAGTGTTTGCGCATTTTCATTCTCTTAATGGTGACTTTTTAAAAATTCGACTAAATACATTTTTTTTTAACTTTATGTGAGTAATTCATTTCGAAATAAATAATTGAACTAATGTTTTTAGTTATGCAAACAAATTAAGAACCATGAATAAATATATATTTAAACAATTTTCATTCATAATAATAATGAGCATATAGTAAGTGTTGTACCTGAAATGCCCAAACAAATCCATATAGATTAACCGTCCGTCCGTGGATAAGGCGTTCCTCAGTAATCACCTGTCTAAGGTGATGGAGAAGTATACTATATGCCAATGTACCCCATGGGAACGCATTCCACACTTCTACATCCTCTATCATGACCCACAACGCCTTATCCACTCCTTGACGCTCATCTAAACCATAAAATAACTGGAAAGCTATGACTAAATTAGCCAACTTCAAAGTGTCATCAACATCTAAATTCGCCCGTGACTTGATCATCAATACAATAGCTTTCACTGATGGTGGAATTCCTTTGAACAATCGCCACAAAAGACTTTTCTTATCATTTTGTCGTGCCTTTATGGTATTTACATCGATTCGCCCGAATTGCAGCCCTGTTACCAATAAAAATTCCTACTTTCCAAATCTATATGGTCGCCCTCCAATTTCAAACCACATCTCATCAGGGCTAGCACAAGGAATTTCTAACTCCCTAGCAAGAATAGTTGTAATCAAAGGGCAAACCAACAACTGATTATGAGATATTTTCATAAAATGTCTGAACGGGGTCATGCCCAAAAATTGCTTCAGGAGTTCTCCTTTTTCAAGAGCTGCTTTTAGACCAGCAGTCTCTTTGAAGCTGCAATACGTACTCAATGACATCTCATCTGGAATAACCTGTGAACTCCATTTATAAAGGACCTGCATCTATACAAAATAAAAAAAAAATTATTGTAATAACATTAATTTAATTGACTATTTACTTTAAAATAACACTTAATTATTATTTTGTCCTATTTTCATTAATTTATAAATCTAATTTTAATTAACAAATTAAATTAACATATTACAATTACATTAAATCAAATATAAAATTTAATTAATTAATTCTTCTTATTTTTTATATTTCATTTACTTATTTTTATTTTTGTTAATTTTAATTTTTATTAATCACAT
The DNA here is from genome assembly GCA_021234005.1 of Nephelium lappaceum. Lineage (NCBI taxonomy): Eukaryota > Viridiplantae > Streptophyta > Magnoliopsida > Sapindales > Sapindaceae > Nephelium > Nephelium lappaceum. Next base: position 19,071 of record JAIZFV010000432.1, read on the forward strand.
TTATTTCATATTTTTTTTAATTATTGGAATCATAGATTACATTTCATTTATTTCTAACTTTATTAAACTTTATAATTTATTTAACTTATTTCAAAAACCAATAATAATTATATATTTATTAAATAAAAAAAACACCCGGGTTTAATTGTGCATTAAACCCAGTTTTGGGTTAAAACCGGGTTTAATGGATACATTAAACCCGATTTTAACCCAAAACCGGGTTTAATGCATCCATTAAACCCGGTTTTGGGTTAAAACCGGGTTTAATTGATGCATTAAACCCGGTTTTGTGCAACACCCAACCTCATTGTCTTCTTCACAAACCCAAACCTCCATTTTCATGTGTTATCCACCAAAATCCAACCAAAACTAATCTAATCTAATCATACTAAACTAATCCAACATCCGTAACACAAACAAACTAAATCAACACTCAAAAAGTTCACATATAGAACTCAAACTATCAAATGGAGTTTGTCACTTACCGTCGGTAATGGAGGCAGTGATCACGCTCGCGCGGTGGTTGGAGGAGGTCGGCGAAGGTCCGAAATGGTGAGACAAGGCTGGCGATGGGCGGTCGGCCATGATGGTCGGGCGATCGGCAAGGTTGGAGGAGATCAGCAAGCTTTGGTTGGGTGAAGACTCTCGCCGGCGGTTGGAGGACGTCGGCCAAGGTGCAAAACGGAGAGACAAGGCGGCTCGCGGTCGGGCGATCGGCAAGGTTGCAGGTCGGGCGTGGGCGTGGGCGGTCGGGCGGTCGGCAAGATTGCAGGTCGGGCGTGGGTGTGAGCAGTTGGCCGATCGGCAAGGTTGCAGGTCGGGCGTGGGTGTGGGCGGTCGGCGGTCGACGAAAATCGGGTTGCGATGTTGATTTGAAACCGGTTGATTTTGCTTTGGATGATTTTGCTTTGGATTTGTTTGGTTGACCGGTTGTTGGGCTTTGGAATTGTTTGGTTGACAGGTTGTTATGCCAAACTCCATAGATGGGGGCAGTTTTGTAATTTCGAGTTGATTTGTTGTTTTGAATTTTAGAAAAACAAGAGTGGTGTATGGTTAGGGGTAAAATGGGTAACTTGGGTATAGGAAGATATTAGTTTGTTTGAGAGTGTAAAATTAAATTTTTATAATTTGGTGGTCATATATGAATTTTCAGTTTTTTGATTTGTTATTTTTGGGTTAAAACCGGGTTTAATTGATGCATTAAACCCGGTTTTGTGCAACACCCAACCTCATTGTCTTCTTCACAAACCCAAACCTCCATTTTCATGTGTTATCCACCAAAATCCAACCAAAACTAATCTAATCTAATCATACTAAACTAATCCAACATCCATAACACAAACAAACTAAATCAACACTCAAAAATTTCACATATAGAACTCAAACTATCAAATGGAGTTTGTCACTTACCGTCGGTAATGGAGGCAGTGATTACGCTCGCGCGGCGGTTGGAGGAGGTCGGCGAAGGTCCGAAATGGTGAGACAAGGCTGGCGATGGGCGGTCGGCCATGATGGTCGGGCGATCGGCAAGACGCTCGAGGCCGGGCGATCGGGCGATCGACAAGGTTGGAGGAGATCAGCAAGCTTTGGTTGGGTGAAGACTCTCGCCGGCGGTTGGAGGACGTCGGCCAAGGTGCAAAACGGAGAGACAAGGCGGCTCGCGGTCGGGCGATCGGCAAGGTTGCAGGTCGGGCGTGGGCGTGGGCGGCTCGGGCGGTCGGCAAGATTGCAGGTCGGGCGTGGGTGTGAGCAGTTGGCCGATCGGCAAGGTTGCAGGTCGGGCGTGGGTGTGGGCGGTCGGCGGTCGACGAAAACCGGGTTGCGATGTTGATTTGAAACCGGTTGATTTTGCTTTGGATGATTTTGCTTTGGATTTGTTTGGTTGACCGGTTGTTGGGCTTTGGAATTGTTTGGTTGACAGGTTGTTATGCCAAACTCCATAGATGGGGGCAGTTTTGTAATTTTGAGTTGATTTGTTGTTTTGAATTTTAGAAAAACAAGAGTGGTGTATGGTTAGGGGTAAAATGGGTAACTTGGGTATAGGAAGATATTAGTTTGTTTGAGAGGGTAAAATTAAATTTTTATAATTTGGTGGTCATATATGAATTTTCAGTTTTTTGATTTGTTATTTTTGGGTTAAAACCGGGTTTAATTGATGCATTAAACCCGGTTTTGTGCAACACCCAACCTCATTGTCTTCTTCACAAACCCAAACCTCCATTTTCATGTGTATCCACCAAAATCCAACCAAAACTAATCTAATCTAATCATACTAAACTAATCCAACATCCATAACACAAACAAACTAAATCAACACTCAAAAATTTCACATATAGAACTCAAACTATCAAATGGAGTTTGTCACTTACCGTCGGTAATGGAGGCAGTGATTACGCTCGCGCGGCGGTTGGAGGAGGTCGACGAAGGTCCGAAATGGTGAGACAAGGCTGGCGATGGGCGGTCGGCCATGATGGTCGGGCGATCGGCAAGACGCTCGAGGTCGGGCGATCGGGCGATCGACAAGGTTGGAGGAGATCAGCAAGCTTTGGTTGGGTGAAGACTCTCGCCGGCGGTTGGAGGACGTCGGCCAAGGTGCAAAACGGAGAGACAAGGCGGCTCGCGGTCGGGCGATCGGCAAGGTTGCAGGTCGGGCGTGGGCGTGGGCGTGGGCGGTCGGGCGGTCGGCAAGATTGCAGGTCGGGCGTGGGTGTGAGCAGTTGGCCGATCGGTAAGGTTACAGGTCGGGCGTGGGTGTGGGCGGTCGGCGGTCGACGAAAACCGGGTTGCGATGTTGATTTGAAACCGGTTGATTTTGCTTTGGATGATTTTGCTTTGGATTTGTTTGGTTGACCGGTTGTTGGGCTTTGGAATTGTTTGGTTGACAGGTTGTTATGCCAAACTCCATAGATGGGGGCAGTTTTGTAATTTCGAGTTGATTTGTTGTTTTGAATTTTAGAAAAACAAGAGTGGTGTATGGTTAGGGGTAAAATGGGTAACTTGGGTATAGGAAGATATTAGTTTGTTTGAGAGGGTAAAATTAAATTTTTATAATTTGGTGGTCATATATGAATTTTCAGTTTTTTGATTTGTTATTTTTGGGTTAAAACCGGGTTTAATTGATGCATTAAACCCGGTTTTGTGCAACACCCAACCTCATTGTCTTCTTCACAAACCCAAACCTCCATTTTCATGTGTTATCTACCAAAATCCAACCAAAACTAATCTAATCTAATCATACTAAACTAATCCAACATCCATAACACAAACAAACTAAATCAACACTCAAAAATTTCACATATAGAACTCAAACTATCAAATGGAGTTTGTCACTTACCGTCGGTAATGGAGGCAGTGATTACGCTCGCGCGGCGGTTGGAGGAGGTCGGCGAAGGTCCGAAATGGTGAGACAAGGCTGGCGATGGGCGGTCGGCCATGATGGTCGGGGCGATCGGCAAGACGCTCGACGTCGGGCGATTGGGCGATCGACAAGGTTGGAGGAGATCAGCAAGCTTTGGTTGGGTGAAGACTCTCGCCGGCGGTTGGAGGACGTCGGCCAAGGTGCAAAACGGAGAGGACAGGCGGCTCGCGGTCGGGCGATCGGCAAGGTTGCAGGTCGGGCGTGGGCGTGGGCGGTCGGGCGGTCGGCAAGATTGCAGGTCGGGCGTGGGTGTGAGCAGTTGGCCGATCGGCAAGGTTGCAGGTCGGGCGTGGGTGTGGGCGGTCGGCGGTCGACGAAAACCGGGTTTTGCGATGTTGATTTGAAACCGGTGATTTTGCTTTGGATGATTTTGCTTTGGATTTGTTTTGGTTGACCGGTTGTTGGGCTTTGGAATTGTTTGGTTGATAGGTTGTTATGCAAACTCCATAGATGGGGCAGTTTTGTAATTTCGAGTTGATTGTTGTTTTGAATTTTAGAAAAACAAGAGTGGTGTATGGTTAGGGGTAAAATGGGTAACTTGGGTATAGGAAGATATTAGTTGTTTGAGAGGGTAAAATTAAATTTTTATATTTGGTGGTCATATATGAATTTTCAGTTTTTTGATTTGTTATTTTTGGGTTAAACCGGGTTTAATTGATGCATTAAACCCGGTTTTGTGCAACACCCAACCTCATTGTCTTCTTCACAAACCCAAACCTCCATTTTCATGTGTTATCCACCAAAATCCAACCAAAACTAATCTAATCTAATCATACTAAACTAATCCCAACATCCATAACACAAACAAACTAATCACACTCAAAAATTTTCACCTATAGAACTCCAAACTATCAATGGAGTTGTCACTTACCGTCGTAATGGAGGCAGTGTATTTACGCTCGCGCGGCGGTTGGAGGAGGTCGACGAAGGTCCGAAATGGTGAGAAAGGCTGGCGATGGGCGGTCGGCCATGATGGTCGGTGCGATCGGCAAGACGCTCGAGGTCGGGCGATCGGGCGATCGACAAGGTTGGAGGAGATCAGCGAAGCTTTGGTTGGGTGAAGACTCTCGCCGGCGGTTGGAGGACGTCGGCCAAGGTGCAAAACGGAGAGACAAGG
>JAIZFV010000433.1:0-17457 GCA_021234005.1 Nephelium lappaceum
GCAAAAAACCAATCCTTCGACTCTAGATTCCAGCACTCCATAGTTGATTAATCAATCTTCATTGTATTCTCAATCCTTCCAAGAAAACATTATCCTGTACAAATTTAATAACAGTAAGTAATTTAAAAAAAGCAACCTCCATTGTCTTTAGATATTTAAATATATAAACCAAAAAAAAAAGGGGGGTAGGGGGGCAAGGAGAATTAATCTTGATAACATCTTAAACAAGATAAAACTTACCAGCCATGTTGACTATGGTATGAGATGAGCTTTCCAAGATGCTAACATGGATCCAAAATGCAAGATATAGACAATAGTTTGAGATAAGCTTTCCAACCTTTTCCATGTCACCTAATTTCTAAGATTCAAGTCCTGAAAACAATCACTTATAACAAAACACGCTAATAACGCTCACTATATTGCTATCCTAAATGTTTTAAAATAAAGCATGAAACTGAAAAATAACGCTAACTTATGCCCACTTTTTTTCAGATGTGATCCCTTGAAAAAAAATAATAAATAACTTGAAATTGGGAGGTGAGATGGATGCACTCTATGGTTACCCCTCTCTTTCCCATCCAATATTGTACAATTTTAAAACATTAATAAGTATACATCATCAACTAAAAGTACCCATTAATAAAGTGAAGAGCATTGTTCCTAACCTTTCTTCTCAATGAATCATGGCATGATAATTTGATAAATGCATCTCAAATGTAATTTTAAGTAATGGATGAGAACATAGAAACTTTGTGAAAGATTAAATGGGTTGTGCAGATTAGATTTCTAACAATTTGACAACAAGCTTGAGAGGGAGTGGAGTAGCTTTGGTTTGTCCTAGGCACCAAATGAATTGTCCCTTTGTGGAGATTTTCCCTAATTAATTCAATCCATGTGACATTCAAAATCCATTATCAATGTGCTGTACTATAAATAAGATAACAATTAACAATTTGTACCTTCTGATGCTTGTATCATTATATATCACAATTCCAAATTTGCTAACGAAAGGTTATATCACAGTGGACTTATCATTTTTTTTTTTTTTACAAACTTGTAGAGTTGCCTTAGGACATGCCAAACACCCAGAACGATCACCAAGCTGAACCACAACACAATGATAATGTCAGCTTTATATAGTTGGGGAACCAGAATAGATTCCACCGCTCGAACATATATCATGTAAGTGACAACAATTCCGAAGATGGCCATCCACACGAAAATCATAAAACTCAGACGCATACCTTTCAATTTAAGGGGCAGCCACACTTAGCATCGTAATGATGCTAAGAGAGACTATGAAACTGGTTGCACCAACGGTTACGAAGTGTATAGCCTCTAGGTTTTCATCGTACAAAATGGATTCACCAAGCTGGTGGTGCCCATCATTCTCTTGACAGTGACGCTAGGAGGGGAGTATCCCGCGTTGACGGCCAAGCCGATGACAAGCCTTGCCACCCCAATGATCAATCTTCACTGTTACTTTATCCAATTCTTCTCTTCCCCATCGCTTTGCTCCTCCACCAAAAGTGAAGGAATGGAAATGGAATGGAACTGGTCTGCTGCTCCACGGGGCGTGACACAGAGGTCAGCTGCTCCTCCAGGAGTGACACAGTCAGCTGCACCCAACGGCCATGAGACAGAAGCATCAGAGGTCGGCTGCTCCATTACCATCTTGAGCAGCCGCCGTTGAAGGACGACGAGGGAGAAGCCATAAATTGGATCAAGGAGAATCGCAACATAATCATTATGGTCGCAATCCTGATGGCCGGCCTTGGCCATCAATGCTACTTACAACACCCCAGCCGGAAAACCATGACATTACTAAAACCGTGCAAAATCGTGCAAATAAAAGTATTTCATGTGAATATGTATTTAAAACACTTTATTTACGAATAATAATGCATATTGTTATTTATAACAACATCCATTTGCGCGGTTATGGCAACGTGCAGGATTTTCGATATTGTCATATGGTTTTACATGGCTTTGCACGTTGTCGTAAACCTTTTTCCATAACATACATTATTTGCATGTTGCCATAAGTGACTTACAACGATATAGATCTCATTTGTTTTTTTGGCAGAAATCAAGCAATGCTACACATTAGGCGTAGAGCTCACCCAATTCATCAGCCACTTCACTGCCTTGTAGAGTTGCCTCAGGACATGCCAAACACCAAGAACGATCACCAAGCCGAACCACAACACAATGATAATGTAAGCTTTATATAGCTGGGGAACCGAAACAATTTCCACCACTCGAATATATATCATGTAAGTGATAGCAATTCCGAAGATGGCCATCCACACGAAAATCATAAAAACTTAGACGCATACCTTTCGATTTAAGGGGCAACCACACATTAGCATCGTAATGATGCTAAGAGAGACTATGAAACTGGTTGCACCCGCGGTTACGAAGATCTCACAAGCCTCTAGGTTTTCATCGTACAAATGGATTCCCCAAGCTAGTGGTGCCCATCATTCTCTTGACAGTGACCGCGAGGAGGGGAGTATTCTGCGTTGACGGCCAAGCCGACGACAAGCATTGCCACCCCAATGATCAATCTTCGCTGTACTTTATCCAATTCTTCTCTTCCCCCATCGCTCTGCTCATCCACCAAAAGTGAAGGAATGGAAATGGGAAATGGAACTGGTCTGCTACTCCACGGGGCGTGACACAAAGGTCAGCTACTCTACCAGGAGTGACATAGTCAGCTGCACCAACGGCAGTGAGACAGAAGCATCAGAGGTCGGCTACTCCATTACCATTTTTGAGCAGCTACTGTCGGAGGACGGCGAGGAAGAAGCCATAAATTGGATCAAGGAGAATCACAAACACAATCATCATAGTCGCAATCCTAATGGTCGGCTTGGCCATCAATGCTACTTACAACACCTCAGGCGGAAACCATGCACATTGCTAAAACCGTGCAAAATCGTGCAAATAAAGTATTTCATGTGAATATGTATTTTAAAACACTTTATTTACGAATAATAATGCATATTGTTATTTATAACAACATCCATTTGCACGGTTATGGCAACGTGCAGGATTTTCGATATTGTCCATATGGTTTTACATGGCTTTGCACGTTGTCTTAAACCTTTTTCCATAACATACATTATTGCATGTTGCCATAAGTGACTTACAACGATATAGATCTCATTTGTTTTTTTGGCAGAAATCGAGCAACCCTACACATTAGGCGTAGAGCTCACCCCAATTCATCGCCACTTCACTGCCTTGTAGAGTTGCCTCAGGACATGCCAAACACCAAGAACGATCACCAAGCCGAACCACAACACAATGATAATGTAAGCTTTATATAGCTGGGGAACCGGAACAGTTTCCACCACTCGAATATATATCATGTAAGTGAATAGCAATTCCGAAGATGGCCATCCACACGAAAATCATAAAAACTTAGACGCATACCTTTCGATTTAAGGGGCAACCACACATTAGCATCGTAATGATGCTAAGAGAGACTATGAAACTGGTTGCACCCACGGTTACGAAGATCTCACAAGCCTCTAGGTTTTCATCGTACAAAATGGATTCCCCAAGCTGGTGGTGCCCATCATTCTCTTGACAGTGACCGCTAGGAGGGGAGTATCCTGCGTTGACGGCCAAGCCGACGACAAGCATTGCCACCCCAATGATCAATCTTCGCTGTTACTTTATCCAATTCTTCTCTTCCCCATCGCTCTGCTCCTCCACCAAAAGTGAAGGAATGGAAATGGGAATGGAACTGGTCTGCTGCTCCACGGGGCATGACACAAAGGTCAGCTACTCTACTAGGAGTGACACAGTCAGCTGCACCAACGGTCGTGAGACAGAAGCATCAGAGGTTGGCTGCTCCATTACCATTTTTGAGCAGCTGCCGTCGGAGGACGGCGAGGGAGAAGCCATAAATTGGATCAAGGAGAATCACAACACAATCATCATAGTCGCAATCCTGATGGTCGGCTTGGCCATCAATGCTACTTACAACACCTCAGGCGGAAACCATGCACATTGCTAAAACCGTGCAAAATCGTGCAAATAAAGTATTTCATGTGAATATGTATTTAAAACACTTTATTTACGAATAATAATGCATATTGTTATTTATAACAACATCCATTTGCACGGTTATGGCAACGTGCAGGATTTTCGATATTGTCATATGGTTTTACATGGCTTTGCACGTTGTCGTAAACCTTTTCCATAACATACATTATTTGCATGTTGCCATAAGTGACCTACAACGATATAGATCTCATTTGTTTTTTTGGCAGAAATCAAGCAATCCTACACATTAGGCGTAGAGCTCACCCAATTCATCAGCCACTTCACTGCCTTGTAGAGTTGCCGCAGGACATGCCAAACACCAAGAACGATCACCAAGCCGAATCACAACACAATGATAATGTAAGCTTCATATAGCTGGGGAACCGGAATAGATGCCATCGCGCGAACATATATCATGTAAGTGACAGCAATTTCGAAGATGGCCAACCACACGAAAATCATAAAAACTTAGACGCATACCTTTCGATTTAAGGGGTAACCACACATTAGCATCGTAATGATGCTAAGAAAGACTATGAAACTGGTTGCACCCGCGGTTACGAAGATCTCATAAGCCTCTAGGTTTTCATCGTACAAAATGGATTCCGCAAGCTGGTGGTGCCCATCATTCTCTTGACAGTGACCGCCAGGAGGGGAGTATCCCACGTTGACGGCCAAGCCGACGACAAGCATTGCCACCCTAATAATCAATCTTCGCTGTTACTTTATCCAATTCTTCTCTTCCTCATCGCTTTGCTCCTCCACCAAAACTGAAGGAATGGAAATGGGAATGAAACTGGTCTGCTGCTCCACGGGGCGTGACACAAAGGTCAGCTGCTCCACCAGGAGTGACACAGTCAGTTGCACCAATGGCCATGAGACAGAAGCTTCAGAGGTCGGCTGTTCCATTACCATTCTTGAGCAGCCACCGGTGGAGGACGGCGAGGGAGAGGCATAAATTGGATCAAGGAGAATCGCAACACAATCATCATGGTCGCAATCTTGATGGCCGGCTTGGCCATCAGTACTACTTACAACACCCCAGGCGGAAACCATGCACATTGCTAAAACCGTGCAGAATGTGCAAAATCGTGCAAATAAAGTATTTCATGTGAATATGTATTTAAAACACTTTATTTACGAATAATAATGCATATTGTTATTTATAACAACATCAATTATTTTTTAATTGATTCATAAAAAAAAATTCACTAAAATGCCCTTTCTTTATATAATTTATTATTATTAATTTTTGTCTTATTTATGGATACATTGGTCAAATAAATTTAAGTTAATAGTATTGAGGGTATTTTAGTCATTTGATCAAAAATTGGGTCAAGTGTCAAAGTTAATGGAAATTGACTAATAGTGTAGAGATTTAGTGTAATAAAAAGATAAATATTTTTGCTTGGATTTTGGCAAGCCTTAAGGGTGTGAAATTATTGATATATATATATATATATTGTTTGAGATACCACTTATAATATCACTTATAATATGGGTAACTTAAGTCATTGTCATATTGAATAACGTACTTTGCCGCCAAATGATATGGTGGTATATTTTATTTTTTAACTCGTCTTTATTTAAGCCATTATATTATAATGTAATAATTCTAAAAACAAGTCCGTGTAATTAGAGATATAATATAGTTTCTCGGATGGATCCGCGATTACATTTGTCCTATAAAATCTTAGGGCATGTTGGGTTCCATTTTTAAAGTGATATATATTTTTTAAAAATTATTTTTAAAAATATGGGAAATACCATTTTGAAAATAAAACTGAAAATAAGATACAATTTTTAAATATTTTTAATTAAATCATTATTTTTTTCTCCAAACAACTATTCTACTCATTTTCATAAATCATACTAAATACATTTACATCATTTTCTGTTTTTAAAAATATTTTTTAACAAATCAAACAAAGCTTTCTTAAAAAATATCATTTTTAAAACAAATAAATTTTACCTAACAATTCGTCAAAGACTTTCCAACCCATTTATTGTTTTCTGAAAATGAAAAACCATGAACATTCGAACGCTACCTTATCTAGCACATATGAGGCCCTACATACTTTTCATTCCATGTGAATTGAATGCTTTTTACTCTATTTTGTTACTACCACAATGACACACAACTCTTTTGGCTCTCTTGCTTGCCAACCAAGTTTTAGTAATTGTTTGTTTGAAAAATAAATAAATAAAATTTGAGTAACCAAAAAATGTGGCTTATTTATTTCAACTATATTAATGGCAATTCAAGCTGTCTCCTCCATTTGGCTTACCATTTTAGGGTTAGAGTTAAGGTTAGGTATTAAATCCGATAACATTAAATATTTTAAGGTAAGTACGATGTTTTGGTAATAATTTAGATACAGGAAATTATTCTGGTAAAGTAGTTGTCAGTTGGTAAATTATGACTGAAAAGTGTATAAAAAATTAAAGTTTTGACTTTTAAATTTGATATTTTTTAACTTACAAAAAGTAAAAATAAATCATTAAACTTATTTAACTTAATTATCAAATGAAATTAAGATTTAGGTTTTAAAAAAAGTGAAAATAAAATTTAAGTGGTAAAAATTAAATAGCCTCATAAGTAAATTGTAATTTTAAGTCATATATTAAGTAATAGAATACTAAATATATAACTTTATATTGAATTGTTCATGAGAAAAGAATGTTTCTCGTTAATGTATAAATTAGAGTGTTTGTTTCTTGACTCTTTGGATAGATTGGTGAACATATTATTTTTTCATATAAAAATATGTAAATAACATCATGGTTTATATGGAATCAAACATCTGTGTACAATTTCAATTGATGCTTGACTAGATTAACCATGTTAGAAAATGTTGCTGCATTTTAGCCCGTTGCTGCATTTTAGCCCTTGAAATGAGAGAACTCTTTGAAATAATTGATTTACACTTCTCTTAAGTCTTAACAAGTGATTATGAATTACTATTTCTTTACTTATCTAGGTTATAGGAGTTTAATCATTCTTATTTAGGTAATTTTTTGAGTTATTATTTTCCACTTATAACAGTAAATATCCAAATGACTTTTATTTGCATAAATTGTGATAGATTTATGATAGATTGATGTCAATTAGGTAATGAGTAATGTTAGACTTTCCAAAATTTCTATCCAAATTTATGTTTAAATGATGTGACGCATGAACTGTCAATATCATTTGAGCACGAATTTAGATAAAAATTTTGGAAAGTCTATAATAATTCTTAAGTAATAAATCAACCATTTCCCCACAGTGTTAGTATAATTTTCCTTGTTTTTTTTCTTTTTTTTTTTTTAATACAAAACGTGGAAATGTATTAAAAAGGAATTGCTAATATTCCAATGCCAAACCTTTTATAACCTCTTCGAAGTTTGAACTATAACTGCAATTTACGAGAGTCATGTCAAAATAGGTATGTCTCTCTTGAGTCTTGATAATGCAAGCCTATCTTGAAATAAAACTTTCGTTTTTCTTTTTTTTTTTTTAAACTATTTCTGATTACCTACATTTTTTTAAATATATAAACTCATATCTTAAAAACATCACATTAATTTTTTAATTTATTTCCTTAGAAAAGAAATTTCTGAAAAATGTTTTACAACTATTGCAACAAAATATATATATATATATATAAATTCTTTCATATACTAATTTAAATTGTAAAAACCGAATCCAAGTAGATCCGAAAAATAAATTGAGCTCAAACTAAGAATCAATAAATGGGACAAATTTTAAGTGAGTCCAAATTTTAGTGGGCTTATGATATTTAAGTGCAAGCCCAATTGTTTTAATTGTTGGATTTAATTGTAGACCAATGATAACCCAAATTTTATAAAATATATACATATTTGTAGTGAACCAAAGCCGACAATTCTAGTGGACTATTATTTTACGAGGAAATAAGGCTCGTGGACATCACTGGTGGCTACAGAAAAATTGAGAGTGAAAGTGGTTTGGCTGAAATGAGAGAGATGAGAGTGTGAAATCAAAAGCATGACAATTTGTAATGAGAAGTCAAAGCAAAAGTCATTAAAGAAAGAGAAACACTTGGGTGTGTTGGACTGTTAGTAAAGCAATACTTACGTATTGCATATGAGACAAAAGAGAAATAAGGAGATAAGAGCAAAAGCAAGCAGCAGATAATTGAAAAAAATCAAAAGAAAAGTCAACAAATTAGGAAGAAAAATCAGACACAAGTGAGTGGCTTATCAAGAGCCACATAAGCAACGTCAATCAAAGACAAAAAAGCAAATGTTAGTTAATATTTTATTTAAAAAATGAACAAATGTCATGCATATAAGCATGTAGTGGCAGATCCATCTTTAGGTCAGAGGGGACACCTATCCTTTAAAATTTTTCAAAAATCGATTAAGTTTATGATAGTAATTAGTAAATATTTTAATATAAATATATTGTTATATATACATATTGAAGTAAATATTATCAATAACACAAAATAGCACAGTCGGCTTGATCTTTGCCTTCTTTCCACATCAAAAAGTGTACAGTGTTGTTAACCCCCTTGAACTGTTGGACAATTTTCTCTCTTTTTTTTTTTTTTCCAAAAAATGCAGTAGGTTCTAAGAGATATATTATTTTCTTTTCTTTTCTTTTCTTTATTTTTTTTCAAAACTACCATAATACACACACATATATATATTTAAAACACACCGTGTATGATTTAACCCCCACCATAACACATTATTTCTTTTTTGGTTCCTCCAAAGAAATGCATCATATCATTATAGGTTCAAACCGTAAAAATAGATGATAAAAATGCACTATAAATTATTATTATTATTATTATTTATATAAACTATTTTACTTAATAAATTTTACAAGTAAAAAAACTCAAATGAACTATCAAATCTTAACTATAATTATTTTTCTCTTTAATTTTTATTTTGTTATAAAATGCCCTTACTAAAATATATTTATGGGTCTGCCATTGTAAGCATGAAGAACAACATGATAAGCAATAAAAAAAGTAAGGGGGTCAAGAGTCACATGTTGGGGTTTCTGCCCTAAGAGCTTGTAATATTGTAAACGGTTTTATAAATTTTTAATAATATATTCATTTCATTCAATTTATATATTTTGCAAAAATCGTATATATCATGAGAAACATCCTTGATTACTGATGTAATTTCAAACTAAGTGTATAAGTGTTATATACAGGTGGATTTAGTTTGAGATAAGTAATTTAAAGAGTCTGTAGAAAACAAACGAAGCTGGATACTTCATTTGTGGTAAATCTACAGCTACGATCCCTTTCGTATTTGATACGATAGTCTTATCCAAGACTATTCATATGGTGACATGGAAATGGAGGCACCTTATATAATAAAGATTATATAGGACTGGACCACGATAAATATAAGTCTCTAAATAATATCCGTTAACCTTAAATATTTATATTTATCAACCAGATGATCATATATGAATTGATCTTAATACTGAGTGTATTATGAACTCCTGCTTGTTAAGTTATTTCCTTTGATTTACATGGGTGAAATCGGTGTAGATACCCGATCAATAACTTCGTACTTTGGGGATATGATTTAGTAAGTAGCTGGGAACATTCTATACAATAGTGGAATCCACTCCTTCTTGCGAGAAGTAGAAAAGTAGTTCCCTTAAGGGTTGATTCAGGTCTTGAACAATAAGAGCGCTTAACTTTCTGTTTATATGTAAACAGAAAGATAAATTCATAAGTTGTTATGAATATATTGTTCATTAGAGAATCAATGGTACTTAAGGATCAAGAAATAATTAGAGAGGTAAAACGGACATTTGACCTTGCTCTAATTATGAACTATTTGTGGAGGGTCAAATCATATGTAGTGATTAAATCAATGGACACTGAAAAATTTCAGATTGTATAAAAAACATCTACAATTTTGAGAGTACAATCTTAAGTTTTTAGTGGAGTAACTTTAAGATTAATAATAGTGAATTATTTAATTAAAGAGTTTAATTAATAATTCCAATATTATTAGAGCTCAAACTGTGGGTCCATCAAGTCCACTTGATAGCTCATCTTACTATAAGAAACGTGTATATAGAATATTGTAATTGGACCGTCCAATTACAGGTGTTACATAAGTAACAAAAATTTGTGTTCACTTGATATTTGAATAATATTGATTATTCAAATTATTTAATTATTAATTATGAATTAATAATTATTTAATTAATTTTATAAGAGGTCTTGAATCCAATTCTTAGTGACTTTGGTATAAATTAATTATGAATTAATTTATTAAAAGTTACAAGTTATATTTCAAAATATAATATGAATTAATTTTGAATTAATTATATTATATGGGGTAAAAGTTTAATTATAATAAGATTAGAGTCAATATTAATATTGATTAATTAAAACCCTAATTGTTTGCCTATAAAAAAAAAAAGTTTATTTTCTACATTGAGGTTTTGGTTGTTGTTTATGTTTTTGAGAAAAATAAGAGAAAAGAAAAGGTTTTTTTTTAACAAATACAAAGAACAAGAATTTGTGTCTTTGTTCTTTGTATAACCAAAAATCAAACACTCACCTCTTATAATCATTGATTTAATTTGATTTTTTTTTTAGAAAGAAATCAAAAAGTAAGTGAGCACAATTCTATATAATTGTGCCCACTCACTTGTTTCTTGGTTTCGAGATATATCAAGGAAGACAAGGTGGTAAGCAATCCACAGAGATCAATACAGAAGGTAAAAATCTAATTTTTATTTATTTATATTATTTTATTTCATTGTTTTATGAATCTTAGGTTCTTGAGTTTTCTAAAAAGTTTTTGAAACTCAATGTTCTGCAAAATACTTAATTTTATGAAAAACAAATTGTTTATTTTTGTTTTTTCAAACCATCATCACATGTATATTTATATACAAGATTAACAAAGGTAATAAACACAAGAGGACAAGTTCGACAGTAGCAAAATAAACAGCAATCAGGAGAAAGAAAAGAGAGAGAGAGAGAGAGAGAGAGAGAGAGAGAGAGAGAGAGAGAGAGAGAGAGAGAGAGAGAGAGAGAGAGAGAGAGAGAAGAGAGAAAAGAAAAACGGGAAAATTTAGGATGTTTGAATGGAATATTTAGGTATTAAATTTATCTAGATAAGTGATTTACATTTCATTGGGATTTGAAATCTCAAAAATTAATTAATTTTTCTATAAGTATTAAATTGAGTTTATATGATCTTAGGAGGGATTCAAGTTTATGAGAAATTAGATGAATGCTCGTTTTAGATCAAAGTTTGAGCCAAGGAGTTATGTGAATGAATTATTTTATTTTAAATTGATTTATTTAATTATGATTATTTATATTTAAGTGTTTGTTATTTATTGGAAATGAATAATTACATTAATTATGTTTTACGATTGAAATGAGAATTTATTACAATTCGTATATATGTATATGTATAAAAAATTCTTGTTAGAAATGATCTTTTGCCCTTGAATTTATTATAAGAAATGTGTAGAATATTTATAGTAATATTATGTTATGTTTTTTAGAAAGAATATTTGTTTATGATTTTGATGAAAGTATATGTTAAGAATTATATGTATGTTCAAAAAGAAAATTATTTGAGACTTCAGAAGAAAAATATAAATATTTTCAGAACATTAAGATTGTACCCTCCATTTTAACGATCAGATGGACTTCACGTATATAAGTCCTAGAGAGTAGTCTAGCACGTGAATGGTAAATGTCCAGGGAGTCATAAAGTCACCCAGCATGTGTATGACCAGATGTTATCTTCGCTCTACGTGTGTATTGGGTATCTCCACCACGTATAACCAGATTTTTTTAGATACTAATTGATGCAAATTTTTATATTATAGATGTTTATAGTTTTTTTATGAGACTGGGGGCCACATATATAAGAGCCATAAGTCTGTGGATATGAGTCCGATGGAGGCTTAAACTATGATGGTCAAACCGGAGAAGCCTATGCAGTATTTGAAAGAGATTTTAGAAAAGTTTTGATCAGATAAGCTTGTGTTTTATAAATCAAATTCTAATAATTTTTTTATTATTTCTAGAGAAGTTTTATATAGATAATAATTTCATAATATATTTTATTAAAGATATAATGATGATTCACACAAATGTTACAGTTTCATTAGGATATGATAATTATTTATTATTACAAGTAATATGCTACAGTTTATTTAGAAAAGTTATATCCATTTACTAGACGTTAGTGCTTACTTTTTTATAAAACCCAATTGTTTTAGGTATCCGCCGTAGATTCGTACAGATTATTATATATCGTGAGAAGGGTTACATGGTGATGACAAAAATAATTCTCATGTTAATGGACAAATTGAAAAAATATTAATATTTTTTATTTTAGATTTTTTAATTATTTTAAATTATATAATCTGCTAATAGGTGGCACTCATATGTTTGTTCAAACTTTTTTATACTTATTTTGTACTGAATTGATGGCTTTGCCATTCCTAGTTAATGATTAAATATTGACTCTTAACATTTAAGTTGATGGTAGGGGCTTTTTTGACTCCTTGTATAAACTACAGGGGGATCCTTAGCTATTTCTAAAGTCAAAGCCTTTTTGGCCATTATACCAAAGTACATTAGGGAAATTAGATTTATACCTAAATTAAGTATATATAAAGAGAGAACAATAAACATAAAAAAGATAAAAGATAATAAAAAAAAAAAAAAGTTTGTACACTGATCAATCTTACCTTATACCCTATAAGGATAAGACGTATTTTGGGGAGGGGAGGTTCCCAAACAGCGGTAGGATAATGAAAGAGAAAGTATAAGAATGGTTTAGGTTGAGCAAACTTTTATAGTGGTTGTGGCGATAGGGGAGGTTCACGAAAAGATCTCGTATATATGTTGTACAATGTCAAGTAGAGAGACCAGAGAGAAAGAGAGAGAAATTCTATTAATATTTGCTTATTCGGTATGAAGGAATGAGAGATCGGTGGTGTTTATGGAAATGTGAAGGGTGGGAGTTAATGGAAAGGAGGAATAGATAGTTGAGGTAGTGGACCTGTTGATGGTGGTGGGGTACAAACGCAATGACCCTGTTTCTCTCAAAAGGAAAATATCATAATCAAATAGTTCCTACTATTTGTGTTGTCAATATAGATTGGAGTCCGGGATATTACAGGAAGGAATAATGTTAGATTTTACAATTTTTTATTTTTTCTTGTCAATTAAAATAGTATGTGTGTGAGTTATCAACATCAAATTAATTATCAAATCATTTCATTATTTATAAAATATTGATAACTCATTTTTCATATCATTTTGGCATAGATTTGGACAAAAAAAAAAATTGAAAAACCTTATATTACTTTATAGTTATATAATATATAGTTTGGATATTTACTTTTATCAACGAAAAACAATTATTTTGTACAAGCAGCTAAATATCAGACTAGGCCCAATGATGAAATCTGTTACATTAGTCTAGCCTAACAACCAACACTGCCACCACCTCCATGACTTGGTGGTCTCCTTGCATTTTACGTTTGTAAGTAAACATCATCAATTATTATTTTTTAATATAAATTGGGATTTATAAAAATATTTAATAGGGTGGACTTACAAAAAGGGCATATATTAAGTTTTAGAGGGGTGCAAAAATCCATTCTCAAGTTCGAAACTATTAAAGATTCAATCAAATTGTCTGGCTCAATTTAGGCCCCAATGTCATATAAATTATAAGGCCTAATTATTGGTCTCACGATATGGAATATCCCAAGATTGCTTTAGTATCTGCATGCCACATGCACTTCTCAAATTTTTAATTTATTAAATAAACTATACAACTCTACAAACTCCTTTTACAAATAAAAAAAAAATTAAAAAAAAAAAAAACCCCCGCAAACTCCTGCTTTCAAAAACAAAAAATTCCACAAGCTCGTCCAAACTGCAATTTACAAAGCAAAAGTGAAGAGTTGCATCCAAAAGTGGGACCTAGCTAGCAACAAACAATCAAAACATGATTAATCATCATACACCATTGCTAACATCCCAGTCCTCTCACCCATAACACACCCCACCAGCCCCACATGTGCTTCTGCTCCTGCTTCTACTTATTTTTTACTAGAGTACAATCAATACAATTCATTACTTTAAAATATTATAAAAAGTTTAAACCTCATATGAAAAGATGTTTTTCTATTTATGGAAATATCTTAATGGTGGTGGACTTGATTCTATATGGGGAAATGCAGAGAGACAGAGCCAACTGAACTGAGATCATGACAGCAAATAAGGTAAACTTGAGATAATGTGTGGCCTTATAGTGAATAAAAATTGATATTACTTTGATATATTTTTTTTCAAAACAAAAATATTAATATTTGATGTGATTAAATTAAGGGATATTATGAAAAAACCCCCCTAAAAAGCAAAATAATCGAAATTTACCCCCCATTTTCATTTTATTAGGTGAACCACCCCCTACCGTTAACTTTCCGTCCAAAATGTTAGCATTTTCCATCCGAAATAGTGAAATGACCAAAATACTCTTACCATATCCTATAAAATTCCTCTTATACCCTTCAAACTTATGAAAGGACTAAAATGTCCTTTAAATTATTAATTAATTAAAATATTAAATAAAAAATAAAAGATTAAAAAAAAAATGTTAATCACACAAAATCCTCTCTCTCTCCACTCTCTCTTCTTCTTCTTCTTCTTCTTCTTCTGCTCGTCTTCTTCTTCTTCTGCTTCCTGCGCTTCTTTCTCTTCTGCTCTTCTTCTTCTTTTTCTTCTTATTTTGCTCATCTTCTTCTTCTTTCCTTCTTCTCTTCTTCTTATCGTCTTCTTCTTCTTCTTCTTCTTCTACTTCTCTGGGTTCGAATCGAACCCAGATCTGGGTTCGAATGAGCCCAAATCTGGGTTCCAATACGAACCCAGATTTGGGTTCCATTCGAACCCAGTTCTGAGTTCGTATTGGAACCCAGTTTCTGGGTTCCAATTCGAACCCAGATCTGGGTTCCTTCGAACCCAGTTTCTGGATTCGAATTGGTTGGTTGATTGTGGTTTTTTTTTTTTTGAGTTATTTTTGGTTGTTGAATTTGATGTTTTTAGTTTGTTTTGGTATTTTGGGATTGTTGTTTGTGATGTTAGTTCTATCAGTTTTGGGGATTGTTGTTGTTTGGTTAGGTTGAATTGGTTAATTAGGATGATGATAAGATTTTTTTTTATTTTAATTTTTTAAAAAATTTTTATAATTTTGTTCATTTAAAATTTTAATTATTTTATTAAATTACCATTTTACCCTTGAATATTAATGTCGGTTGGTTTTTTAAACAGCATGGGGTGGTTTGCCTAATAAAATAAAAATGGGGGGTAAATTTCGATTATTTTGCTTTTCAGGGGGATTTTTCATTATAACCCTTAAATTAATTATTAATTTTTGTTTTATGAAGGGCATTTGAAATTATGAGATTTTTTTATTGAAATGAGTAAGACTTAACGGCTAATTTAATTTTCAGTCTTAAAATCTAATTAATATATGAATTACGGCAAATAAAAGGGGAGAAAGCAAATTAACATGAAACTAAGAGATATTGGGTGAGACTGAACTCCTGCCATCTGTAGTCACATCGGTCAATGTGTACTCTTTCAACTGAGCTTTCGTCATGGGGTTGTGAGAATTGTGACCCAACTTTTTAGTTTTTGACAAACCATTTGCTGGCCTTTATTCCTTTTCCTGTCCTACGTTTTGTATAGCCCCATCCCTCACTGCCCCACTTACCTTCACTTTTTGGCTATCGCTACAAAAGTGTGATGAGGAGCATAAACAGTACAAAATTCAACACCCCTGGATTTTGTTTGGAGTGAAATTATATCTATACCTCTTTCCACTAACTCACCTCCACTTTTTTCCACATGTGATCCTTTGGACAAAAAAAAAGTAAATGAAAGAAAAAAAAAGGTGCGATTGGTGGCACTCTGTGGTGCCACTCTCTTTCCCATCCAAATATTACACAATTTGAAAACATAACAAGCGGACATCATCAACAAAAAGTACCCATCAATAAATTGAATGGGCACTCTTCCCAACCAACTTTTCAATGTGTCATGACTTATGACAATTTGATAAATGCATTCTCCAATTTAATTTTAAAGTAATTCTCAAAAAAAAAAAAAGTAAGTAATGGAGAAAACATAAAAACTATGTACAGAAAAATACATGGGATCTATAGACCAGATTTCCAACAATTTAACAGCAATGCATTTACTTTTTGCTGAAGCCTGTAAAAGTATTGTGATATATATCTTAATCTGAGATTTTGTGTAGACCTTTAAAAGGATTGTGATATATAGATATTATCACTAATTTATGGTGAAATTTATACTAATTTATTTGTAATTTGGTAAAATCTTCTCTCATATATATATATACGTATATATATACTATACGCTTGTGTTTATATATATATACATCATGAATCATGATACTGAGTTTTCAAGTGAAGATGGAGGAGTGTTGGGTCAAATTCCAGTCTGTTTTTGGGTGGTTGCATTTCAGTCTAAAGGACGGTCATGCTGTGGACCTGTGGTGGCTTAGTGGGTCATTAAATCGCGTGGTGGTGAGTCACGTCATAGGCTGATTTGTGTAGGTCTAGGTCTGCAGCTTCCTCGTTGAAATAAAAGAATCACGTATAAATTGAAAGTGTTGATTTGAGGGATGCATCACTAATAATATTGATATCAAACCGTATTTACTGTCAGATCATCTCCGACGTGACATCATAGCGCCGTAAAGCACCCGTTGTAGTGTTAAAATCACTTCTAACCCCCTCTCAAACGTATGATACCAATTTTACCAAATTTTTTAACATTTTGATATAAACATCAATTTTTCTTACATTAAATTTTATTTCACTTCAATATATTTTATATCAAATTGATATAAATAATATCTTTTAAAAATATTTTATACATAATTTTTAATTAACATAAATTCTTATTCTCAAATAATTACTCACAATATATAAAAAATTATTAAATACTCACATTTTTTTTAAATTTTGTATAAAGTATTATTCTCGTTATATTTCCAACTAATTTTTCAGTCATTTTATTGTTTTCAACTAATTTTTATCCATCTAATTTTTTATCCATCTCATTTTTCCAACTAATTTTTTATCCTACTAGTTTCTTATTTTTAAATAATTACTCATAATATTTAAAAATTATTAATTACTCATATAAAATTTTTTAATTTATTATAAACTATTTATCATTAATTTTCCAACTTTTTTAATCATTTCATTTTTTAGACTAATTTTATCCAACTAATTTTTTATCCACCTAATTCTTTATCCATTCCATTTTTGCCACTAATTTTTTATCCAACTAATGGAGATCTTCCAAATTT
>JAIZFV010000434.1:0-19637 GCA_021234005.1 Nephelium lappaceum
CTTCAGCACATGTGGCTGGACAAATAACCCCAAATGCGAAAATGTTGTAAACTACTTTACGACCATTCCACAACTCCAAGGGTGGTCTTTGGAACTGAACTTAGATGGTACAACATTCAAAATATACATTGCAGTTGGCGATGCATATCCCCAGAATACTAGGTAATGGATGAGAAACTAAATATAGATCTTATCATGTCCAAAAGGGTCTGATTTCTCCTTTCTACAACACCATTTTGCTGGGGTGTTCCAGGAGCAGTCAATTGGGATAGAACCGCATGCTCAATCAAGTAATCCTTGAACTCTGTATCAAGGTACTTGTCTCCACGATCTGATCGTAGAGCTTTCAATGTTTATCTAATTGATTTCAACTTCAGTTTAAACTCTTGAACTTTTCAAAGTTTCAGACTTTCGTTGCATTAGGTAAACATACCCATGTCTAGAATAATCATCAATGAATGTGACGAAATATTCATAACCACCTCTAGCTTTAACATTCATTGGACCATAAACATCCGAATGTATAAGCTCTAGCGGTTCTTTGGCTCTATAAACCTTTTGTCTTAAAAGGTCTCTTAGTCATTTTACCTTCTAAACAAGATTCACAAACAGGTAAAGTGCCGATCTTTAACTCACTTAAAGTTTCGCTTTTTACTAGTCTGTCTATTCTGTCAAGATTAATATGTCCAAGTCTTAGATGCCAATATAGGTATCATCATTAGGAGAAATCTTTTGTCGCTTTGCTTTAGGTTTTTCAACTTTAAACAATTCTGCATTGAGCAGTGAATTACGTGCTAACGACCTTAACATATAAATGTTGTTTTCTAAAATTCCGGAATAAATATTCAAACCATTTCTAGAAATAATAACATCTTTATTACTAAAAGAAATTGAATAATTATGTTCCATTAATCTAGAAACCGAAATCAAGTTTCTTCTAAAATTCAGAATATAATAAACATTGTTCAAAACAATAAAACAACTATTTGAAAATTGAAGTCTAACTTCTCCCACTGCTCTAACTGAAACAACATCCCTAGTGCCACCTCGCATGGTGAACTCGCCCTCATCAAGCTCCTTCCAAGAATCAATCAACTGTAAAGAAGAACAAACATGGTTAGTGGCTCCTGAATCGATTATTTAGGTGAATAATTCATTCTCCACTAAGCAAGATTCAATGACAAATAAATCATATTCACCTTTCATTTTCTTTTGTTCTTGAGCTCTTCGAGGTACTTAGGACAGTTCCTCTTCCAATGACCTTCCACATCACAATGAAAACATTTTCCTTTGGGTTTGGAAGACTTAGAGCTCTTTTGCTTCTTCTTTTGGGTAACCTGTTTCTTAGGCTTTGCCTTAGCCTTACTGGTGGTCCTTTTCCTCTTGTTCTTATTAGAAGTGGAAGTTTCAGCAACATTTGCTTCACCAGACTTAATCTTGTCCTTATTCATGGACTCATAAGTAGTGAGTTCATTGAGCAATTAAGTAATATTATACTGCAGTTTGTTCATAACATAATTGCTCTTAAACTGCATAAAACTCGTTGGGAGAGTTTGTAGTATCATGCTCACTTGGCTAGGCTCATCAATCACCCCACCATGAGTTTCAGCTGTATTAAAATAGGTCATCATGTTCAAGACATGCTCTCAAACTGATGTCCCTTCCTTCATCTTAGCAGTCATAGCAGCACAAACAGCTTCATGTCGCTGCTGCTCAGAAGGTTGCCCAAACATCCATTTTAATGACTCCATCATCTGAGATGCTGTAGTGATTGCCTCATGCTTCTTAGCAAGCACGTCGGACATTCCTGCTAACAGGTAGCAACGGGCCTTTTCATCAGCCTTAACCCAATTTGGTAGGTTTCGTGTACATTACGCGTGGCATTTGCAGGTGGCATAGGAGGACACTCCTCCGTCAAGACAAATTTTAGATCCTCACAAACCAGAATAACATTCATATTATATTTCCATTTAACATAGTTATCCTCATTCAGTTTATCATTGGCAAGTATGGTAATTAAAGGTGACGACATTGCTGAAATAAATAAACAAAACATTTTTTTCAAAATTTGCTTCATATGAATATCATAAGTTTTAGCATAAAATTAAACATGATGCATGATACACGAATAATGAATCAAAAATACCCTAAAAAGAATTACTATGCCACGATAATCTAACATGCCACAAATAGGTGCCGCCATAAGGTAGGTCAAATATTTGTATGTTAGACTGAGACATTCTCAATCAAATAATATAACAGAAAACTCTTTTTCATATATTATTTGACTACCGTTTTCGGTTAGGAAAAATAATTAACAATTAATTATTTCCCTTATGAGTGTAACCCATCATTTCGGAGTCCATAGACTTAACTCGAGAATTGCCGCCGTAGGGTAGGTCAATCACAAGATACATCTAGAATTCCTATCCATTAGGAAGTCAACCTTGATCAACCTAAATGGACACCATCCGTAAGGGGACGATAACAAAGCCGTCTCAAGGCGCCATTTAAGTTTTACGGTGTTGAACTAACGACGGAGACCGTGGGATATATTGTCATATATCCCTCTCCCACTCACTATTTTAGGATTAGGGTTTTCTATTTTAATATTCCTAGTCATCATCTTAGATTATTAATGGCTAACAAGTATAATTTAAGTTACTAGGAATCAGTATGTTACTAGAATCATCATCCTATTAACACCTAATAAATTACCAGATTTTTAACTCTTAAAAATCTAATTTATTATGAAAAATCTAATCTATATAATCTAAACTCTTTAATTATGAAGATTAGATTTAATGTGAGATTACCCAATTTTAACTCTTAAAATCTAATCCACATTATAACTACCAATTATTTGAAATATATTTATTTTAATCACATTAAAACTAATTATATATTTCTAATTTGTGAACCTAGGATTTTTAACTAAAATCCTAACAAATTATGAAATTGGTATTTAATGTATTATTATCTTTATTTTAACTAATAAACTATTTAATAGAAAAAATAAATAATAATACATGTATGTATGTCATGTTATAATGTAACGAGTAGGCACTTTCTATTCTATATGACATATTTTATGCATGATCATGTTATCAATAAATTATTCAATCATCACATGATAAACAATTAAAATAAATAACATGTGATTGACCGGGTTCTTTGGCTTTAACAACTTAAAACTAATTTTAGATATTACAAAATTAACTAAGGCATTCCTTGGCCTTCACTTGTAATCTTCCAGAACTTCATGGTCTTCAAGATCTTCATAGTCTTCAAGGTCTTGTTAGGCTCTTTTAAGGCTTATAATTAAATCTAATTTAATTATCAAGAACCTCCATCAAATGGATTGGGTTACAAGCTCATTTCTTGATTTTAAAGCCATAAAAAATTATCCAAAACGAGTGGATGATTTTTATTTTTTATTTTTATTTTTATTTTTTTACGATTGAAAACGGAAACCTGAAACTCGAGAAAATTCGAAAAACGGATCGCATTTGGGACTATTTGGAAACAGTCCAGCTACTGCCATATGGCAGCAGCTTTGAGCGGCCAAGTGGCATCTACAACTTGCCACCTGGTGCATGTTGGCTGCTGCACTTGGTGTGCATCGCACATGCACACTTTTTGCATGCCATCTGGTTGTACATCACATGCACACTCAACAGCTTCTATCAGCTCATCTGTTCTGGTTCAAAACCAACGCCTGCTGTCATCCAGCCATTCAAGCCCAGCCGCACATGACCTACATCAGCACATATCAGTTTTGCATCAGGTCGACATCGTTTGAACTGGTTCACAAACCAGTCAACAACGCACGACAAGCCGGTTCAAAACCAGTCCACGAACGCAGCAACGTGAGCATATAACTGCTACAGTGCGCTGCCGTCTATTCATCACAGCAAACTGGTTCAAAACCAGTTCAGAACGCATCCTGATATCTGCACATAACATCAAACTGACGCACAGCCGAACAGATCACATCAGCGGACCAGCGCACCAGCCATGCGCAAATTTCTGCACTGCTGAACTTGACTGCATGTTAAACTGTCACACAGCCCTTCACACAGCCATTCGCGTTGCTGTCCCAGCCAAAACAGACCTGCACCATCGCTGCGCACTGCAGTCCAACTGCATCAGCGCTGCGCACTGCAGCGCAGCAACCGCACCAGCGCTGCGCACTGCAGTCCAGCCGCACCAGCACAGCACACTGCAGCGCAGCAACCACAAGCCATTCAGTCACACCAGACCATGCACCAGTTCTGTTGTGCATCACATGCACTGCTGGTACATATTTGTTGCATCCGTATGCTGTCTAGGATCATTCAATTTATTTGTGCGTGATGCGCATCTTATGCACTCATCTCACTGCGTGCAACTTTTGCACCGAAGGCACATGAATATTCTTAAACCGATTCCGTATTCAATCGCAACTTTTTGCCTGAATTTCGTGACAAAACTCAGCCCAGTTGCGCATTATTCTTCACGCTGCAATCTTGAGTAAAATTAAATAAACCTAAATCTATAATTACAATGGAAATTAATGCCACAAACGGCTTACAATTTAATCAAATTAAATTAGCCAAAGAACCATACAATTAACGATCAATCCATGCAAACCCAATTCATCAAACATGAATATATATCAAGCAATAATTTGTGCCTACTCTATGACATACAAAGAATCAATAATCAAAAGGAAATTCAATCATTATTGAATCAATTATTAAACTAGCGAAAACCGAGCTCTGATACCAATTGAAGGGAAAATTTCGATTTTAATTCGAATGCGGAAACGTGAATTTTAAAAATTTTCAAATAAAACATGCCCGATCGATGCTAGTAATAACGATTCAATAATTAAAATAATAAGATCGAATCTTACCTTGCATGAAGATTGAATTGATCCCTTTTGATTCGCAGATTCTTCATCACCTGATCTTCCTTGCTATGACTCTTCACAAAAGAAACTGTATGTGGGCACAATCTTTTTGAAGATTCTTTTGAAGTAGATGGTTATTTGGTGATTTTTAATCAATGAAATTTTTTGTTCAAGTAGCCAAAAATTATCTCTATCACCATTACCATTACCAATCATAAAAACATCTTTTTGTAATGGCAAACTAGGGTTCTTCAATTTTAACAAGGAATCCAAATTCCTATTTAAATTGAAAAACTTAATTCATATCCAATATGGAATCAAATTCCTTATTGGATTAGAATTCTATTCTTTTAATTTAATATGAAATCTAATTCCCATTAAATTAAAACTCTTTTAATATAATTTAAATGGAATCTTATTCCAATTAAAATTATTATTTCCATTAATTAATTAAATGATTATTTCATTAAATTAAATGATTCTAAATCATAATTAATTTAATGACATCATTTATAATTGAACCCATGACCTCTACAAATAATTAAATAATTAACCATTAATTAAATAATTATAAATATTTAAATAATCAAATTATTTAAATAATTTTATAAACATGTACATAAATTTATATGTACACAAATAATCGGACAATCCAATTATATTCTTCAACTTGTTTCTTTATATGGTTGTGAGCTAGCAAGGGGACCAAATGGACCTACAATTTGAGCTCCAATAATATCGGAATTATTAATTAAACTCTTTAATTAATAATTTACTATTATTAACCTTAGAGTTACTCCACTAAAAACTTAAGGTTGCACTCTCAAAATTGTAGATGTTTTACACAATCTGAATTTTCAGTGTCCATCGATTTAATCATTTCATATGATTCGATCCTCCACGAGTAGTTCATAATTAGAGCTAGGTTATTAAAATCCGTTATACCTCTCTAATTATATCTTGTTTCATTTAAGTACCATTGATTCTCTAATGAACAATATATCTATAACAACTTATGAATTTATCTTTCCGTTTACTCATAAACAGAAAGTTGAGTGCTCTTATTGTTCAAGACCCGAATCAATACTTAAGGGAACTACTCATCTACTTCTCGCAAGAATGAGTGAATTCCACTATTGTGTAGAATGTTCCCAGCCACTTATTAAATCACATCTCCAAAGTACGAAGCATATTGACCGTAAATCTATAACAGTCTCACCCATGTAAATCAAAAGATGTGACCCAACAAATAGGAGTCCATTGAACACTCAAGATTAAGATCAATCCATATATGATTATCTTATCGATAAATAAGAATTTCTTTGTTTAACGGATATTAATAAGAAACTCATTTTATCGTGGTCCAGTCCTATATAATCTCTATTATATAAGTACCTCCATTTTCATATCGCCATATGAACAATCCCGAATAAGATCATCGTATCAAATACGAAATGGACCGCAGCTGTAGATTTACCACAAACAAAGTACCCAGCTTTGTTTGCTTTCTACGGACTCTTTTGATTACTAATCTCAAACTAAATCCTCTTGTATATAACACTTACATACTTAATTTGAGACTACATAAGTAATCATGGATGTTACATGATATTCGTATGAAGCAAACATTTCATAAATGCACATTAATTTGAATAAAATAAACTTATTTATTTATAATTTATTTAAACGTTTACAATTTATAAGCTCTTAGGGCACAATGCCTAACAACTACTCGCTAGATCATCGATCAACTACTCGCTAGATCATTGATCAACTAGCAAGTTGTGAGTTTTGAAACATTGTTTTCAAAACAATTGAAGTAAAAAAATCTCGAAATTTGACAATGTAAGGTTGAGTTATTGACAAATCATGTGAACAACATTATTGTTACTTCTATATATGCTTACTTTTCCCTGAAGGATCATAGCCAATGAACTGAATTTGATAACTTTTGTGATTGATGCATACAATTCTATTATCTTGTGCTTTGACTCAAGAATAGTGGGTCAAGGTCTTCTTACATGATCCAGAGACTTGTGAGTAAAAAGCACAAAAATATTGACTTCACTTTTAGAAAATTAATGAAAAAGAAGACAATATGGCATGCATATAAGATTTTGAATTTAATTCACTATTTGATATTATGAGTGTCGTTATTGGACATTGGCAAACAATATCAATATTTATTCTTTGTATAATCTAACCCATACATTAATCAAAGCTACGATATATATAAAACATAACAAAGTTTAATTAGCTTACTGGAAATACTATGTTCTAATTGCTTCTCCAATGTTGTAAAATAAATAAAATATTTAAAATTATAAACAAAATTGATATTGACTAAAGTGAACAAAAAAATATTTTTAATTCTGAACTTTCGTTTTATTTTTGAATCACCAATTACTTATAGTAGTCCAAACCCATTGTAATATTTTAGTTCCTAATTAATGTACACCAAATGTGACATTTGTCAACATACTAATATTAACAACATAAATCATGCTTTAGTGGTGATCAATCCAATGCAATGGTCTTCTGCATCATTACTGATGTTCAATGTGCTTATAACTATTGTATTAAAAACCTTCTCGGTAGATTTCAAAAAAAAAAAATTATTTGTAAAAAAAAAAAAAAAAAAAAAAAAAACTTATTGGTGAACGTTAACCTAATAAGACAAATTCTAGGGAAAAAAATGTACATTGCACATGTCATATGTCTAAAATTACTATTTTCAAAAGTTGATTCCCCCTCCTGGTATGCTTTTGATCTTGACAAAAATTCTTTTAACTAATCTTATAATTTTTTAGACGAACCATGTTAATACTATGTAAAGAGATTGAAAGAATGAGAAGAAATTATGGCATACTAACTACTGACAAACCAAACCTTTAAATAATGTTTTTATCCTAAAACTATTAGAAATAAGAATCCTAATTTAATCGTAATCCTAAACTGATAGTAACATAAAATAAAAAAAATCCTAAACTAGTAGAAATCCTAAAACTCCTAGGAGTACATAATAATTATGATTTTCCTTTATTATGCCCCCTCAAGATGGAGCTCTGAGTGGAGAGTCCAATCTTGGCTTGTAGAAGTTGAAACTAGGCTCACGAAAATGGCTTGTTAAGTGAATCTGCTAGTTGATCAATGGAAGAGACATGAGTCACCCAAAGAGAACCACTCTAAAGCCACATGTTTCATCTGTGAGTGAAAAACTGGATTGTCATACAAATTTATAACACCAACATTGTCATAATAGATCACTGGTTGGTGTGTTAGAGAGGCTCAAAGCTCCAAGAAATTGGATTTCGGCCAAGATATATAAGATAAGTCCCAATGGCAATGAAATCATTTTTGTTACCTGCTCAGTCTACAACAAAGAATGCATGAAGACTAAGCGATGTCTAACGATAAAGAATAACACCATGATCAAGAGTGTCATAGAGATAGCGGAGCAGTCATTCAATAGCAACCCAATGATCACTAGTCGATTGGCGCATAAATTGGGAGAATTTGTTTACCGTTGAAGCACTGTAGGGGGGAGTAAGAGACAAGTATTGGAGATTGCCAACAATAGTGCAGTACTCAGTGGGATTAGTAAGCACATGCCAGCATGAAGTGTAAGTGTAGTTATGGCGGCAAGTGGAGTAACAACAGGCTTGGCTTTTATGATATGTGTCTTGGCAAGAAGGTCCTTGATGTATTATCTTTGAGACAAAAACAAGTCTTGAGTATGGGAGACCACTTTAACTCCAAGGAAGTAACTTAAATGCCCAAGGTCTTTTATGGAGAACCGGCAAATAAGGAGGTTGATGAATCGTCGTATAGCCCTACTTATGATGATGATGTCATCAACATAAACCAAGAGATAAATAGTAATGTTATTGGTGTTGAAGACAAATAGTGATGTTTCAGCAGACTAGTTAGAGAAGCAAAAGGTAACAAGAAACTAACACAACTCATGGCACCAAGCTATGAGAGCCTGTTTGAGTACATAGATAACCTTGCGAAGTTTGTAAACATGATGAAGATGATCATGATTAATGAAGCCTTGAGGTTGAGACATAAAGACATCCTTAAATAAAGTTCCCTACAAAAAAGTATTGTTAACATCAAGTTGATGAAGAGACTAACCAAGACTGACTACAAGATTGAGGACGAGTCGAATTATGGTGGGCCTAACAATTGGAACTAAGATGTCTTGGTAGTCAACCTTGGGATGTTGATGAAATCTTTTTGTAAGCAGACGAGCCTTATACTTGTCAATAGAACCATTAGGTAAATGCTTAGTATGAAAACCATATTTGCAACCAACCTAATTCTATGTTGGATCTAGTAGAACAAGTACCTATGTCTCGTTCCGAACAAGAGCATCACACTCTTCTTACATGGTCAGATGCCACTTGGGATCCTTGATGGCTTGACTCAAACTTATGGGTACAAGATCATTAGAGGTGGCTAGGTAAGCAATGATTTGGTAATTGGTTTGAAAATGTTGTTTTTGGATTGAGTAAAGATGATCCAAGGATGAGTGGTTTTAGGTTGATATAGGACAAGAAGGGAAGATGGGTATGAGTGTGGGCACCTTGGCATCGAAAAGCGATGTCGCGGTGCTTATGTCGTTGTTGTGAGGTGCCATAGCATTAGAAGGTAGCACCGCGGTGCTGAGGCTATTGTTCAAGAGAGGATCTATAGGGTTGTAGAAGTCAATAGTTCAAACGATGTACCGATGACCAGGAGAGGATACCCAATAAGACACTAATGAGAAAAAGTGTCAGAAAAGGTACAATCCATGGAGGACTGATGGAAAGTGAATGAGAAGATAGACTCAACAAATTTGACATAACGCGATGTGTACATACGAGATGAGATGGGTTCAAAACACAAGTAGGCATTTTAAATGGTGGAGTAGCCAATAAAGACACAAGGTAAGGATCAAAAAGCAAGTTTATAGGGTGTGTATAGACAAAACCATGGATAGCAAAGATAACCAAAACTACACAGTTTATTGTCATTAGGAGATATGCTAAAGAATTTGGCATATAGAGAGAGAAGATGAAGTGTAAGGGTTGGAAGGCGATTAATAAGATAGATAGCAATAACAAAGGAATAAGACCTATAAGACAAAGGCATTGACGTATAAGAGAGAACAGACAGACTTATTTCAACTATATAATGATGACAATGTTTAGTACATCCATTGTGTTCCGCTGTTTGAGGAGGAGATGTTAGATGAGAGATGCCATGAAGAGCAATAAATGAAGAGAGAGCTTGGTATTCTCCCTCATTATTAGAATAAAATGCAATTATTTTCTTATTGAAAAAGTTTTCAACCAATGATTTGAATCAATCAAATATGTTGTGAACATGAGATTTTCATTTTAGTGGGTAGAACTAGATATACTTTGTGAAATGATCAACAAAAATAACATAATATTTGAAATGATCAACGGTATAACTAGGAGAAGTTTAGACATTAGAAAATATAATTTTAAAATGAGATATAGAGTTAAGAGATTAGATGGAGAACGACAATTTTTTCCTTTTATTGCACTAACAATAATTACAATTGAAATTAAAATTTGAAGGTTCTGACAACTCAAGATGAAAATGAGAAGCAATGTGTTTAGAAATAGAAGATGATGGATGCCCTATTTTGTGATGCCACACAGGTGGAGTAGACTTGACACTAGAGAAAGTGACTAATGGAAAGGATTTGACAGAAGAGACTAGCTATTTATACACATCATCCTTAATTCGACCTTGCAAAAGGGTTGTCCCCATGCTAAGATCTTTAACAAGAACAACAATGGGTAAGAATTCAATTGAAGTGTTATTAGATTGGCAAAATTAAGAAATAAAAATGAGATTCTTTTTCATAGTAGGAATACAAAGAACATTTTCTAATTTAAAGGTATGTGAAAAGGTAAAGAGATATTCAGAATAGGTATGGGTAATGGGGAGACCCGTGTCATCTCTAATCACAATGTCGTTAGGCCCTTCATAAGGAGTATGAATTAAGAGATTACTCAAGTCAGTGGTAACATGGTGTGAAGCCCTACTGTCAAGAAGCCAACTAGAATTGTTGGGTGTGTTGGTGGTTGCAATATGAGCAAATGATCGTCATGGTACAGTAGAACGTGCTTGCCATTATGAAGATGGACAGAGAGTTCATGGTGGTTGAGAAGTCTAATGCATTTGCCAAAAAATAGGGCATTAATTGTGTGATAGTATGCTCTTGAACTCGACACCATTAGCAATGCCCAAGATAGGGCTAAGGTAAGGGGCGACCATCCTAGTTTATGGGAGTGTTAAAGGTTGTATATGGGATGCTTAAGGTGTCATATGGCATTGACCACAATTGCCTTGATTTCCAGATTTTGAATTAGAGGCTGTAGGATTTGCAGATGCAAGAAGTGGAAAAGAATTGGATTGATGATGACTTAACAAGAGCTTTTTGTTTATTAACTTCTAATGCAATTCATCAAAGGAAATCAACGTTTCTTTACCATTGACAACATCACTAACAGATTTATAGTCATCATTGAGACCATGCAAGGTTTTCTCAATGAGATCCTCATGATCCATTGGCTTGCCAAGAGTAGCAAGTTCATTGGCGAGCTTTGATAAACTGCATGTACTTAAAGATGGATTTGGTACCTTTAGTAGTGTGCTGGATCTGTTCTTTGATTTGCTTGATATGTCCATGAGATGGCCTGACATATATGTTATTAAGGACATGCCAAGCATCACTGGATGTTTGTGATTGAGAGATGAAAGGAATGAGAGATAGGGAAAGAGAGAGCCAACAGCACCGAAGATCAGTTTGTCTTAGCAGAGCCATGTTTGGTACTTCAAAGTCTAAGAAAGGATGTTGTTGATGGTGACGGTAGTCGGAGGAGCGAAATGTGACCCATCGATAAACTTGTAGAGACCATACCCAATTAAAAGGGCTTCCATCTGAAATTTCTAAGAAAGATAGTTGGTGGAAGAAAGTTTAACAACGTAGTTGATATTAATAACGATGAAGGGTTTTGTAGGTTCATGTGTGTTGGGAATTGTGAGTTGATTATTGTTGTTGGCCATTGTTAATTATGAAGCTATTGTAGGTGTGAAGGAGAAGAGAGAAGAAATTTTCTGAGCTTCGAGAATAAGGTTCTGATACCATAAAGAGATTGAGAGAATGAAAAGAAATTATGGCATACAAAACACTAACAAACCAAACCTTTAAATAATATTTCCAATCCTAAAACTATTAAAAATAGGAATAACAATTTAATCTTAATCCTAAACTAAAAGATAATAACATAAAATCAAGAATCCTAAACTTGTAGGAATCCTAAAACTTCTAGGAGAATATAATAAATATGATTTTCCTTCATTACCATGTACTAATTTCTTAAATGTTGATGTTGGCAATGTTATGGTATAACCAAGATTATACATAGAGTGAATCAAGTTGATGTCAATTTATTATCCTTATTGAAGCTCATAAGTATAGAAGAATTTAGGAGAAACATATTTGGTGCTAAAAAAACCAAATTCAGTTTTTCAATACTACTTTTCAAACTTGCGATTTTTGTTGTTAGAAAAAATATCCCTTAAGAATCAAATTAATCATAAATTACTAATAAAATTAAACTAATCATTATATATTTTTGAAATGCAGGCAACTAGATTGGAAATGAAGCTTCAAAGTAAGAAATTCTATTGCTATCACACTTCAATAATATTACGTTGCACATACTGAGTCAAGATGTTAAGTCTTTCGTCAAACTTTAAGAATTTGTGCTCATCAAGTCATTATAGAAAAGGCATTCCGTAAGACCTTAAAATTTCATTCTACATGCTAAATGATACTTTATGGATGAATAGTAACGTTTTCGGGTGAATAGTGATTCAAGGTGTATAGTAACCCGGTGAATAGAAAAATTCGGAGTTAGACTTCGAAAAATCAAAATTTTGTAGAATGATTAACAGAGTCTAATGAAACTAAAACAAATAAAAAATGAGTCCGTCTGAGTAGTTTTTAAGGGCTTTAGAGTTGACTTAGTGATTTTACGGAGAACCAAAAAGGGGTATAGAATGACTTTTAAGAATCACCAAAGCTATTAGAAGTATGGAGGAAGTTCAAATATAGGACCCGATAAATTTTGAAATGATTTCAAAAAGGTTTCGAAAAAATCGAATTCGATCATTCCAAGAAAGTCGAACTGAAGAGATAAGGATAAGAGGTGACATGACATAAGAGATAAGCATGAAAGGGATGTGTGGTGGAGAAAGTGATACTTGGACCAATAAAAATTAGACAAGTGTAAAGTAAGGGATGAAATTGGCATTTTAGGTTTGATTAAGGGCAAAATGGTCATTTGGAGAGTTATATATATAAACTTAACCGTGAAATGAATGAGAGAAAGAGAGCATTTGGGCAAGCAAGCCAAAAACCGAAAAGAGAGACAAAAAAAAGAGGTGAAGCCGAAAATGGAAGAAGAAGAAGAAAAAAAAAAGAAGAAGAAATGAAAGGCAAGGATTCAATGTAATTTCATCCCTCTCTTACTCTTGTTTTCATCCTATACACTCAAGAAAAAGTGAGGAGGAATTGATAAGTTTATGGAAGTAATTTGATGTTAGTTTGATGATGAAATTGATAGGTTTTTATGAGTTGATGAAATATTGTTTAATTGATGATATTTTTGACATATATAGAAGTAAATTATCATCAAATCAAGCTTGGAAGTGGAAGAAAGCTTGAAGCAAATGATAACCCATTTTATTAATAAGGTAAGAGTTAGGGTTTTGATGTAATTTTGTTAAATAAATTTAATTGGTTTGATTGTTGGTTAGTGGATGATTATTGGAGTGATTTGGAAGTAGTTGATGATCATGGAAATGAAAGAAAATGATTTGAATGTTTGGTGTATGTAGTGTACGACCAAAGGAAGAAATGT
Organism: Nephelium lappaceum; assembly: GCA_021234005.1. NCBI lineage: Eukaryota > Viridiplantae > Streptophyta > Magnoliopsida > Sapindales > Sapindaceae > Nephelium > Nephelium lappaceum. Next base: position 13,846 of record JAIZFV010000434.1, read on the forward strand.
GATGTAAAATTGTTTGAATTGCTGTTTGATGAGTTGGTATGAGTTTTGAGTTAATTTGGAGCTAATTGGTGGAAAGAAAATGAAAAATTGGGTGGTTATGCATGAAAATGGGTTTTGCTAGAATAGGTGCATTTGTGTGTATTGAATGAATTTATGATGTTTGATGAGGTTATGTAATGTTTTTATGTGAAATTGGATGAGTATAAATCAATTGAATGGAGAAATTTTGAGTTGAAAAGATTTGGGTGCATATTGGATCAAAATATGGAAGTTAGAGTTTATAAATCCAACTTGGTGTTTTGATGAGTTTACATGACTATATGATGTGTTTTAAGTGTGTTTGGCAGGAAATTTTAGAAGAAATGGACGGAATAATAAAAGATGCAATCCATGAATTAAACTAGTAAGGAATCCTAGTAGATTACATTATGGATTTAGTTTGAATTGGTAGTGTAAAGTATATGCAATTGAATGAAAGTTTATGTGAAATTATTATAATTGAAATGAGATTGTATTTTGGAGATATTATGAATGACTTATTGGAAAAGTATGGTGAATTGAAATTGTATGTATACTAGTGCATACTAAAGGAATTTAATGTGTGTGAAATTAGTTTTGTAAACCCTCTATTTTTATTATTGTACGGATACCCAGGAACAGTCCCTAAGTGTCGATTAGAGACCCTAAATTAATTATGGAGACGCTTAAGGTCATAGAGAACCCATTGGAATTGATTTAAACCCAATTGGAGATTAAACGAGAAGTTAAAATGATAAATGAAGTTGAATAATTTTTAAGGTAGAAATGGATTAAAGTGAAAATAACTTTTAATAATTGTGGTCGTTGTAAGATTAAGCTAAAATCTAAGAGAGGAGAATGAAATTGTTTTAGGGTGTAAGTGGAATTAATGAGACTTATGTGGAGGAATATAGAAGTCAAGAAGTATGGTTGACTTTTCAAAATAAAAAGCAAAACCAGTCTCTCTCGTGCAAAGGAAGAAAGAAAGAAGAAAGGAAAGGAAGAAGAAGAAGAGAGAAGAAAGAAGAAGAAGAGAAGGAAAGAGGACCACCGCCGGCCGACGCCTCCACCACCGTTCACCACTGCCGTTCAACGCCGCCATCCAGCCGCAAAAGGAAGACAAACCCGCAGCAAAATCAGATCCGATCAACACTGAAGAACGAGCTGAAACCGCGACGAAACAGCCCCAATCAACGCCGACGAGCTGCTCCAGCTCAACCTGCACCAAGATCAGCTCAAACCCGACCTGAACGGAGCTGAAACGGAGCTGATCCAGCGCCCAGAACAGCCCTCCGCGTGTGCAGATCGGCGACAGCAACGACGGCGAACCGCGGCAGAACCAAGGGGGAAAGAGAGAGAGGAAGAGAGGGGAAGAAAAGAGGAAGGAAACCAGCCCAAACCCAGCTCAGATCCATCCCAAAACCAATCCAAAACCACCCCAAAGCGAAGTCAACGCAATAGAAAAAGGGGTGAGTTGTTTAAGTTTGAAAATGATGATTTTTGTTGGTGTAGAAGTTGATTTGAGATGGATTTCGTTGTGATTTGTTGGTTGATTGTTTTTGAGTGAAAACAAGTTGAAAAATAAGTATTTGAAGTTGATAAGGAGGTTAGAATACCAAGAAAATATCAAAGAGTTATAGAGAATCCAAAACGCGCAATAAACTAGTTTAAAGGGCAATTTCGTAAATTGACCCTTATGACATCCGTTGAATGTTTGGACGACCCTAATGAGTTTAATTAAGAGTATTGAAGCTATTAAAAGCGAAAGATTAAGATTAGAAACTAATATGGAGAGTTGCGCGTAAAAATGGGTCATATAGGGACGATTACGTAATTTCAAGTTTTCAGAGATTTACGCGAATGTATTATGTTGTGTAGGTGACGAGAGCGCTCGAGGATCGAGACGAGAGGATTAGGGGCTCCGCACGCGCTATTTTCAGTCAATAGTTTTGTGAGTGAGTTTTATTTAAAGATTTTAAAAGTATTTCAAATTATCAAATTTGAATTGATAAGTAATTGCTTGAGTTTATTTTAATGCATTGATATATGCATGAGCATGAAATGAGAATGTGATTTTATATGCATAAATATATATAAAGTTGTTACAATGAGATTTCATAAACTAAGTTTTCAAGCTTGAATTGAGAAAATCAGTTTTAGTGCTTAATGCACTCAGAAAATGAGTTTTAGTGCTTATGGCACTCAGAAATCAGATTTTAGTGCTTTACGCACTCAGAAAAGAGATTTGTGCTTTTGCACCAGAAAGTTAAAACAGAAAAGAGAAAAGTGTTTTCAAAACCAGAAAGTATCCCCTCAGGGATTTTCAGAGATTACAGAGCAGTTTAGACCCGATCGGTCTATCCCACTTCAGTTGGCACAGTCTTGGGGAGGGATAAGTCACTAACCAGGGGGATAAGTGTCAGAGTCTGTTAGTCGAGTCGCCATTACTGATGTGGGATAGTGTTTCGTGTGCTATGGTTAGCGCTGGGCAATTCCGCACATAGCCACCAGATGTCTCAGAGCAGGCGAGCTATGGTTAGCGCTGGGCAATTCCGCACATAGCCGCTAGATGTCTCCGAGCTGGCGAGCTATGGTTAGCGCTGGGCAATTCCGTACATAGCCGTTAGACTTGAGAGACCCCAGATTTAAGGATACTATGGTAATTTTGAAAGATATCGAGAAACAGCTTTTAAAAGAAAAGCTTATTTGAGATAAAAGATATTTTATAATTATTATTGAAGTTATTTATGATTTACAGTTGCAAGATTTGTATTTAAATACGTGCATGTGTTTAGAGATGAATTCTCTTGTTTAAGTTGATGTTTTAAAAATTTAAGTTTGAAATGCTTTAGAAACAAAGAATAGTTTTCAAATGTTTTTAGAGGAGGAAGTTTTGAAAACCAGAGTTTCAAAGAAAAGATAAATTATCACTCACTGAGCTTCTAGCTCATTATTTTTCTGTTTTATATAAAAACCTCCTCAGGTACTCTCAACAGGTAGCCGATCAGTAGCATTACCTCCAGCGGGTGAGCCAGCGCGACACGACATCATTTGAGTAGTTCATTTTGTCTCATCAGTTAGATTTTCATGTAAATCTCTTTTAAAATGTATAAAGGATTTGTAATTATTCGTTTATAACTGTTTTTAAATTGCTTTTGATTTAAATGTGATTTATTAAATTGTGTTTGGATTTTATTAAGTTGAATTGAAAATTTACATGCATGATTGAGGCCTACAGGCAACCAGAAGTTGGGTTGGTGATAAATTTTAGTCGAAGTGTTGATATTTTTGTAAACAGGTTTTTCGGGAACGTTAAAAATGCAGTTGTTATGCTGCCGAAATTTTGTTAGAAAAATGAGTTTCGAAAATGAATTTAAAATTAAAAATAAAAATTTTTCCTACGCGTTTTTAGTTTTTAAGGAAAACCCAACCCAACGATGTTTCAGAAAGTATGAAAGAGTTTAGGGTTCGCTCCACGGGTTTCGCTTAGCTCGACGAGTCGGGTCTGAGAGGGATCCGTTGGGGTGCCCGGCGTGATCGACCGGATCAGAGTTAGAGATATCCGGTTCGGGTCGCGTTAAGTTTAGTCGAAAAGTCGTTAAAATTTAGAGTGTGAAATTGTGTAGGTGAGATTGAAGAGGCGAAATCGAATTAGTGCTTAGACAACTATAAAATCAATTGTGAGTGTTTTTTAAAATTGTTTTTGAAAGTTTTATTTCTAATCAAATAGATTTTATATGTTATATTTTTAAATTCATGTGTGTGATATATATGAAATTTTAGTAAGCAAGTTTTATATGATATGTAGAAATTGGATATGTGAATCAATTATACTACTGCTTTAATTTTATTTCCGAGATTTCAGTTTATGGAAATAATTTTATATAATTTATAAATGATAAGCAGTAGGTTTAGAAACTGAAAGTTTTGGCTTATGATACACCCTTAGGGTAATATAAAATATTGTCGGTCAGAGTACCCTAACGTGCATGGCAGAGTCGAGGGCATTATTGCATTAGACATATATGGTAGGATGGGAATGTGTCCGTTAGTTAGTCTAGTGTGTCACCCTTTGCACATCTTGGATATATATTGAGTTAGCGAGCTAACTTCTACGTGGCGATGCAGGAATTCCGCTATATAAACCGGTATGGTGGTTTAAGTGATGCAGGAATTCCATTCTACCAACCGATACAATCTAAGCGATGCAAGAATTTCGTTCCGCCGTATCTACCGAGGGTATTGTTATGATGGGCCACCAGTGGTTGGCTGTTTCAGTTTACAGGTTGTCTTCAGAAAATAACGCCACTACTGTTTCGAATTTCAGCGAAAAGGGAATTTGAAATTTTTATTATTCACATTATATGTTTAATTTTAAAAGCATGAATTATAAATTACAACATTAAATTATTTTAGTATAACATATTTTTTTCAAGGAGACTATTTTAGAAAAATTTCAATTGATTTGAAAAACTTAATACTCATTAAGCTCGTTTAGCTTATCATATATTTTTTGTTTTATAAATAAACCTCCCCAGGTGCAGACTCTAGTACATCAAGGGTAGGGACACCCCCGCAGGATTAAAGGACCGAGTGTATTTAGCTATGAAGGTATATAAGTTGAATTGATATATTTTGTAAAGAAAGCAAATTGACACTTGTGCATAAATTACTTTATGTTTTGTAAATAATTCTATGTTTAAATCATGTGATTTCAATTATGTTATATATATATTTTAGTTTTGATTGAATTTGTTGTGATTATGTTATGAGTTGGAATTGAGGGCCGGAGGCCCAAAAGTTTGGGAAAATTGATTACTTTTAGAAGTATTTATAATTTGTAAACTTTCGTAGGATGGTACATTCAGAAAAACAGCCGTTATGCTATTCAAATTTTTATAAATTTATTTTGAAATCGAGCGAAACAAAATGAAAATTTTTTCCCATGTTTCCGCAATAAACAGAGGATTTGGAAAATTTAGTAAAAATAAAACGGCTCAGCTTCATAGGTACTTTCCAGCAGAATCAATTATCCACTAGAGGGCTACCATGGAGTGTCGGGTAGGCTATCTTGGGAAAGGGGTCTGTCACATTCAATTAAGAAACATCAAATTCTTGACCAAAACAATTATGTTACTTATACTAAGTCAAACTGTTCAATCTTTTACCAAACTTTTTAGATTTTGTACTTATCAAGTTATTAAAGAAAAGTACTCAACTTAAAAACTCAAATTCTTCACCACAACAATTCTTTATACAATTGCATGTGATCAATGGTGACAAACATTAATCACACTTTTCTCTCAAATATTAGCTTTCACAAAATTTCCCTCAAGACTTTTAAACGAGTCAAAATCGTTTAGTCTTCTTTCAGATTAGTACATTTTATTCCTATAGTTTTTTTTTTGAAGCATTATTCCAATAGTTTTTTGTTTTAACTAAATTCTAAGATATTAATGTGATGTACATGTATCGTGTATATAGTTTTATGACTAGTCAGACCTTTCTAGTAGTTACATAACGTTAACTTTATAGAATCCCTTTGGTAGAATGAACTTAACACCAACATTATCATTAAATCAATCTATTTTTTTTCATTATTTATTTAAAAATAATGAATTTACATAATTAATCTCTCATATGTGTATGAATTTATAATAAAAAAACTTAATTACCAAAGTAGTTAACAATAGTTAAGGAAGAACCTTTTAACTAGGAAAGGGAAAGATTCAAATATTACTATTATTTTCTTTTAATAATACTTTCTCAAGCTT
>JAIZFV010000435.1:0-14604 GCA_021234005.1 Nephelium lappaceum
AATCAGAATCAACTTGTTCCCGAATCTTTCCTCAAACTACACATATATCTATATAAAGACCATAACTTGACCACCATTAAAACGATTGTTTCATCAAATGTATGGGATAAGCTTGCTTTAATTGGTGGTCAGATTTTTGACAGGTAATAACCTCGACTGGCGATCTTAGAAGCACGACAAGACTAGAGACACCGTTGAGACAAACAAAGTGGTCAGATCGCAGATAATATTTGCCCGCTGGGCCACAAGCCTTTCACTATTCAGTTCGTGTCACCCTCCAAGAAATTTTCAGGGAAGCATGGTAAGAAATTTTGGCCATTTAAGATGTTTCAATAATTGACAAATTAATTTGAACAAACTAACATAACCTTCATGTACTAACACCATCAACATAGAAAAAAGAAAAGAGAGGAGTGGCCTCACATGCAGTTAATATTTATAACCCGTTCACAATCTCCAATCCAATAATGCAATATTCCTGAGATCCCCACGCCAGAACCCATGCTAACCAGTCCATATCAATCATAAGTCCATCCACCACATAAATGCAATATTGAGATCAACCATAATAAAAGACACTTAGGCTGACTTCATATTCAAAGTCTCCACTGCCAAGCAGCAGTTGCTGGTACACAAAAAGTCACCAAAGCAAACGCCCTCTACAGTAAAAACACCAAATTCATCATCCTTTACAATGAAACAGGAAAGGGGTACAAAATAACATATAACTATGCTCTTATAAGGATTATGCTGTTTGGCTGAAGGATGTAATAATGACCGCAACCATCGGAGTACTATAACCTATCTTTTATATATAATAGCAATAAAAGGCAGATTAAACAGCTACTCTATCATCCTATGTACCTGCAAGAGAGATATCAAAGGTAAACAATTTAACTAAATCAATGTAAGTTGTGACAACAATACAATAATTTAATGTAGTAGTAACTTTTAACAATTAAAAGCAGAGCTCAGTGATGCTGAAAATAACAATCAGAGGTAAACAAGAGATGATAATATATATATATACACACACAACATAGCATAATTCATATAAATCATAACATTTTGTAAACAGAATTACACTTCAAGAGGATCAAACCAAAAGCAAAATTCATTTAGGATTCCAAGTGAATATCTAAGATATATATACCTTTATTAGTATAGATTTCTATGGCAAGCCATCTCTTAATAATAGAGAGATCCTGCAAAAAGAAAATATTATAAAAAAGTTATTGGTACAATACAAATATACCATAGCCACTATTAATACACCTATTAGCATCCATATTATAATACCTTGCCACCAATTTCCTCTTGAAGCACTCCCCGAATCATCTTCTCCCCCATCTTTCTTGAACTGATAGTATCACAACACCGATAGCAGATTAGGATCTAAGAAAGACAACAGTTGGATTCTCCTTGTAGCCAAAAACTAAAAATTATGATGGTACAGTATTATAACATGTAATAAATTCTATGTTTTTCTTAGTTGACAACACTCTCAATAAGGGCATAGTTCATTCATCCACTCAACAAAGCACTACAAATGACACAATACTAAAACCTCTCCTCATTGGTGAAATTAGATCATGGTAAGAAGTCCTCACCGCAGTGTTGATTCCAGAGCCCTGCGGATTCTGAGGTTGCGAATAGATGTCTTGGCCACCATAGTAGATTGACGAGCTGAGATGGCACGGTTGCACTCTTTGATCCTGATACAATGAACTCATGTCCTTATTCAGCGTGCCCTGTGTCTCACTTTCATAATTTCTGGTGGCATCACCTGAAATGAGAGAATACCGTCTTAACAATATGAATTTTCAACACATATTGGAGCAATAAAGTCCTAACTAAATTATCAACATAAATATTACAAAACTTTGTATAGACCAAGATATTCAAATGATCAAATAATGTTACAAAACCATCAAGGGAGACAACAACCACTACCAGAAAAAAAAACTATGTTTTATATGAACTGGGGCATTATTTTGAGTATATACAAAGACACACTCAAACATTTAGTCTTGAATTGAAGAAATTCAAACACAACTACTACTGCAAATACAATAAATACCAGGAGCTCCAAGTTTGTCGTTCCAGGACTCCCTAGAATAGTCCTGCTTTTTCTCCATTGGATCCAATTGCAGAGACTCCCTCCCTAGCACCTAAATCAAACAACAAAATTCCAACTCAAAAATTGTTAAATTACACAGCATAAAAAGACAAAGTGAAGCAAAACAAACACATAAACAACCATTAAAATTGGTCAAGAACTATTTCAAACAAAAAAAAAAATTGGTCAAGAACGCACTAACAAAATAAAAAGGTCTCATCATACCAAATATTATAATATAATCAAAAGATGGTAACAGAGATGACGGAAAAGGACTTATCAAAACGTAATAATCTATTCTAATCACTTATCATACTCATATAACAGTACTTTTCACATTCTTCAATCTCTCTAATATCTTGCCAATTCACCAAAAGAAAAGAAAAAATCCAACCTTTCATTCATTAAAACAAAGTCTCAATAAAAAAAAAAAAAAAACTTCAAAGTAATATCATTCACATTCAATACCATGAAAAAAATATCCATCATCAGAATCCGATTCACAAAGAACTAACCATTACGAAAAAACAGAGATTCGAAACAACAACAATACCTTATGAGAAGGAGCAAAGATGGAACCGAAAACCCCTGAAGAAGATGATTCTTTGGACCCAAACAATTCATTAGTTATCGAAGAAGCCGACCCCACTTGCTTTTCTCCTTCCATTATCTCAACAACTGAGACTCCAAAAAGGGTTCTTGTTGTCTCTCTCTCTCTCTCTAAAAAGACTCCACGAATGAGAGATATGAAGAACCAGAGTATAATGAAGCACCACCGTCAAAAGAAGTCGAGAGAGAATTGAATACAAACAAGAACCCACAACAGAAAATGGAAAAAACAAAAAAAAAAAGAAAGTTAGAAGAAAACACGTGAAGATTAGCGTTTGTTTTAATTGTGTGTGTTGTGTGTTGTTGTTCAAGTCTTAGAAGAAACATGGAAAACCGTCGCTCCCTCGCTCACCAATTTATAATAATAAGCCACAATAAGAGACGCCGTGTACAAGCCCTCTTTTTTGTTTTATTTTATTATATTTTTTTATAAGATATGAATTTTTTTTTTATTTTTATACAAGTACTCTCATTCTCTTGAACCATTCTCTTTTTCATTTTCTGTTTCTCGTACAAGTTTTTCTTCTCTTTTTTTTTTTTTGACTTATAGCTTTTTTTTTTCCATTTTTTTAAAAAAAGAAAAATTTCTACTACTACCTGTCATAGATATCACACAGATCAGTGCCACTTGGATCAATCTAGAGTTTGGAGTATGGCCCATGTTGAACCCCAGCATTTAACTGCCACGAGTGCCTCTAGTGGATGATAACAAGTCTCACGTAATGAGTCGAGTTCGTTGGTTGAAGTTGAAACCCATTTTTGACTTTTCCTCTCCCTTCTTCACTTCTCTTTTTCAGAAACCTGACCCGTTATGACCTTATCTTTTTATCTTGTCGGACCCACACGTGGGCTTCTGTCCTCTGACTCTGATCATCTCTTAACGCTTGTTGTGTTGTTGGGCTCAGTCTCGGTCTTGTTGTTAGCCATCCCTTTGAACGCCAGCACTTGCACCCAACATGTGCTTTGGTAGCAGATAAAGACCCTGCACAATATAATATCTTGAATCTATCCTTCATTTTCTGTAAATATGTATATAATAATTCTATTATCAGTGTCTTCTAACTTTTTAAAGTTAGGACGAATCAATTAAATTCATCCATTACACTTAAATTAAATAAAGAAGAATTTATTTTAACAGACATAATACAAAATTAAATAGAGAGATAATTTGTTTTAAGAGAGAAATATATCCAATTCACTTATATAAATATATATGCATTCAAGTTTGCTTGGTCCGTAGTTGGGACTTGGGATACTTGATCAATTTGTGACGGGAGATTTTATGAAAAAATATATATAGTGATGCAGTACGAGTCCTAGTATTCATTTAAATACTCAATATACGTAGAATTATATTTGATTATGAAAGTAGTTATATATACATTTCGATAAAATCCTAATTAATTAGGAGTAGGAATTCATATGTCTTAAGAAATTTTGACATTATTGAGATCAAATCTCTTCTAAAATAAAATAATCATTCATCTATTGATAAATTTTAATTTGATCTAGATCAAAAGACACATTTTTAATCCAATTGAGATCAATCCCTTTTTAACTAATGTTATCTCAGTTGTGAAAATAATTACCCGTGCAACCCAACAAAATCGTTATTTAAACTGGGAGCAATTTGTCTATTCCGACGAAAACCTAACTCAATCAAGACCAACCTTTGTAATAATCCATCTATCTAGATAGAATTCTAATTCAATGGAGACCAAAAGACAAATTCCTGGTTTGATCAAAATCAACTATTTTTTAATTAGGGATAGTTTTTTTTTTTTTTCCGAGTGAATTCTGATTAAAGATCAAACCTTCAATAAACTACTTTTTAATTAGGAATAGTTTTTTTTTTTTATTCCGAGTGAATTCTGATCAAAGATCAAACCTTCAAATAAAATCCTTAAAGACAACTAGGAAGACCTACTTGTCTATTGCAACGAAATCCTAACTCAATCTTGATCAACCTTTTAACCATTCATCTATATAAATAGAATTTTAATTTAATCGAAATCAAATGATAGATTGTTGATTTGATCAAAATCAACCCTTTTTTATTAGAAGTAATTATTCTTTTGTTCGGTGTGAATTCTGATAAAAGGTCAAGCCGTAAAAAAGGAAAATCCCTAAAAACAATTGGGAGCACTTACTGCATATGCCGACTAAATTCATCTATCTATAGAATCTTAATCCAATTAAGGTCAAAGACATTATTGATTCGGTTGAGATTAAACCTTTTCAATTAGGAGCAATTATTAATATGTTCCATAGAATACTGATCCGACCGAGAAATAGAAAAGAATAAATTAAGAAGTCATGATACAATGTTTTGGATAAAAAAGTTACAATTGAGGCTATAATTGGGGTAATTAAGAAATGATTTAGAAGCAAGACTATCCCTTTAACAATAGCAATTAAGAAATGATATGAGATAATGATGTGGGTCCTATTGATACCGGATGCCGACACGTAAACAGATGATCATGTGGAGGTGCAGTCGTTGCAGAGCCACTGTGAGTCGCCGCATGATGTTTCGTGTCTTGACACGTGGAGTTACATCCCAGAAATCCCACCGTCGGCTCTGACTAGAATCCCTGTTGTTTTGCCTATTTAATAGTCGGTAGTTATTATTGTTTGATTGTTCGCTAACTTATATTATATTATATATACATATAATGTTTTTATAAAAATATTTGATTTTAAAAAATAAAGACTAACCGATTAATTTCATCAATTATATTTAAAATTAAATATAGAGAGAAATTATTTTAGAAGAAGAATACAATAGATAAATTTGATTGATTGATCTTTATTTTTTAAAATCAGGTACACCTGATTATAAAAACATTATATTATATGTATCTACTTAATCTCAATTATTTGTTATATTCTCTCCTAAAATATTATATAATTTAAATGCAATAAATGTTAAGATTAATTATCCTCACAATTAAAAGTTAAAACGCACGGACCATGAAAACTTAAATAATAGATTTTGATGAAATTCACAGATTCTATTAATTTTATTTAAAATTTTTCAAGAAATCCAATGAGATCTTCGGAAGAATTATAAGATTTGTTATAAGTTTTTTTCTTTGTAAAAATCACTTTAAAATTTATTCAAATTTATCACTTAAATAAATATGTGAAGTCAATAATTTTGTTAATATACCTAGATTTTATTAGATTTCATACAAATCTGAATTGAATACACCTAAATTTATTAAAATACATATAAATCTAAATTGAATACATCTAAATTTTAATGGATTTCAAATAAATATGAATTTAATACATAGAAATTTTAATGAAATTCATTCAAATCTGGATTGAATATACCATTTTTTTTATACAGAAACGGGTCATACGCCCAAAGGAGAAAAGAAAAACTAATGAAGAGTCTGCGCTATCTGATTTTCAGAATTAAGAAATACTTTAACTCTAGGAGTGCATCAGACAAAGAAATCCTCCTCAGACATTCTAAAAGCTTTTTTGGCCAACCAATCAACAATATTATTAGCATCCCAAGACACAAAAAGATTTGAACATGCCAATTCTTCTTCATAATGTTCAAAATATCTAAGATTATATATTAATAGTAAATGAGAGCAGGATTCGACTAAAGAATTAAATCAACGGCCTTTTTACTATCTAATTCCACTAATAAAGCATGACAGAGTAAATATCAGGCAAAAATAAGGCCTCTCCAGATGACCCTCAACTCAGCTTTCAAAATTATGCAAACACTAAAAGAGCACATAAATCCTTCCTTAAAAGTCCCTTGATCATCACAGATTAAACCCTCAATTATAGCTCTACCAGTAGCTCTATCTAAGTCTCCATCTGTATTCAATTTGATCCGACCAGTAGGAGGGAGATTCCAACTTTAAAAAAAGTCAGGAACTATAGGGGCAAGAAATTTACTGTAACAATCTTTTTAAGCAGTACAAATAAGCGAAGTCTACTTGTTAATAAAATAAACTTCATTTAAAAGTCTTATAAAATTTTAAGTTGAATACAATCCCCTAAATTTGAGTAAAATATCCAAACCCCATAACAAAAGAATAAAACTATAGTAATAAGTCATTAAATATTGATTATTGAAAGGAAGATTCCAACTTTAAAAAAAGTTAGGAACTATAGGGACAAGAAATTTATTATAATAATTTCTTTAAACAGCACAAATAAACGAAGTCTACTTGTTAATAAAATAAACTTCATTTAAAAGTCTTATAAAATCTTAAATTGAATACAATTCCCTAAATTTGAGTAAAAATAACGAACCCCATAACAAAAAATAAAACTATAGTAATAAGTCATTAAATATTGATTATTGAAACTACCATTAATGTTACCGTGTTAAGCTACTAAACAATATTTTATAATTGTTGAGTTAGTTAACAAAACTACACGATCGATTGCTAAATTTATAACTTTAAAAGAGTAATAATAACACACGTAGCATAGATTGTATTAAAAAAAAAAAAAAATTTTTTTTTAGAAGAAAAATTTTCTTTTTTGAATATATATATATTTTTTTTTAATAACAATGAGTGAATATTAGCTACTAGTATCTTTTAAAGCCTATATATATATCAGCATAATTTGTGTAATAAATGGTTTAAGTTAAAGTGAAGTGTCATTATTATATTAAAACCAAACTAGTATAAAAATTTTCACACTAAATTATTATTTACATGAAACATTTATTTAAAAAAAAAACTATTATTTGGGATTTAAGGTCGGGATATAACTTTAACCATAGATTCCATTTATGTAAGTTTGATTTAGAAATCATTAAATTAAATTATTCTTGCCTAATCTCTATATGCATTTTGGGTACTCACGCAGTCCAGTACTTATTTCAATCTTGGGACCAGAAATTTTATATATTTTTTCAGAAAGATAGCGCTAGACTACTTGTGGACGCAATCCTACTAGAGAATGGGAATAATATAAGTCCCACGGGCATGAATCTTTTACCAAATTCGATGTGTTAACTTGCTTCACGTTCCTATACTTTAATGTCGTAACCATATTCGAAACCGGGAGCGGGGCCCACTGGAAGTTAAACGGTCGCCGTCTGATTTGGGGGACATTAGAAATTTGGAAGTCAGATTGTGTGGATCAAAGCTTAATGGGTTAAAGCCATCGGCAATGGATGACAATCACGAAACCTCCTCCTCCTATTGATGGATAAGAACAAGAAAAGTAGTGCTTCAAAAAAAAAAAGGAACAAGAAAAGTAGGCACATTATTATTGTGACACACATTACTTTACTGCATCATCTCTCAACCGCCTACTTTCACCGCCCCTGCTGTCGCTTGCCTCCACTTTCACTTCAGATTGGTCGTGATGGGACTTGTCGAAGCCAACATATAGTTCGGATGGTTACTTTTGAGTTATGTTACCGTACAAAATCAGTAATGATGTAACAGCAATTCGATATCATAGCATATTATTATGGGATATTATGAAAAACCCTCTGAAATGAAAATTAATGAAAATTTATCCCCCATTTTTAAATTATTAGGTAAACTACCCTTTACCGTTAACTTTCCCTAAAAAATATTAATATTTCATCCGAAATAATAAAATGACCAAAATACCCTTACCATATCCTATAAAATTCCTCTTATACCCTTCAAACTTATGAAATGACTAAAATGTTCTTTAAATTATTAATTAATTAAAATATTAAATAAAAATAAAGATTTAAAAAAAAAAATTTATTCACACAAAATCCCTCTCACTCCACTCTCTCTTCTTCTTCTTCTTTTTTCTTCTTCTTTTGCTCATCTTCTTCTGCTCTTCTACTTCTCTGGAACCTAGATCTGGGTTCGATTCGAACCCAGAGAAGTAGAAGAGCAGAAGAAGATGAGCAAAAGAAGAAGAAAAAGAAGAAGAATAGCAAAAGCAGAAGAAGAAGTGCAGAAGCAAGAAGAAGAAGAAGAGTGAAGTGAGAGGGATTTTGTGTGAAGAAATTTTTTTTTTTAAATCTTTTATTTTTTATTTAATATTTTAATTAATTAATAATTTAAAGGACATTTTAGTCCTTTCATAAGTTTGAAGGGTATAAGAGGAATTTTATAGGATATGGTAAGGGTATTTTGGTCATTTTATTATTTCGGATGAAAATATTAATATTTTGGACGGAAAGTTAACTGCAGGGGATAGTTTACCTAATAATTTAAATACGGGGGGTAAATTTCTATTAGTTTTCATTTCAGGGGGTTTTTCATAATATCCCTATTATTATTAACTAGTATACTAATCGAACCCTCTTATGAAATGTGAGAAGTTTCCTCTATTATTAAACCATTTAGATGAGACTGATAGACTATCATAATTAATCCAAGTAGCTATTCAATCTCTTAAATTTTAATTTTATAAGTAAAGAAAGTTTAAATATCTAATAATTATAATTGAGATAGTTTTACGGGTCGTTTATTGACCTGTTTATGAATTTAACCATATTTAATATATTTAAATTTTAATTCACGTATAATAAAAAAACATTAAAATACACAAATATAATAAAAACCTAAAATACAATTATCCACAAACACAATCCAACACCTAAAAATATAATAATCCACAAATACAATTCAAAACATTAAAATATAAACATCCACACAAATGAGTATAAAAACATAGATGCAATATAGTCCTTAATATTAAAAAAACAATATAAAAAATATATCCGCAAATATAGTTTTTCATATTAGAAAAACAACATCAACTGTTGATTGCAATTGCATCCACCAAACTACAACCTACGAAAAGATAATAACTAAAAGTTAGCTAATTAGTAAATTATACATACATGAAAAGATATTTTAACAAATATTTTATCAAAACCAATTAAAATTTACCATTACAAGACAATTTGTGATGCGACAGATTTGACAATGTGATTAGTAGTGCTAACAGTTTCACTATCAACATTCATGTTCATCATATCTTCAATAAGCTCATCCAATCCAAGATTTGGATTCTCTACAATAATGACAAATAAAATTAAAAAAGAATATCCCATTATAAATAAAAAAAACTCACAATCATAAGATGCATGCAAATTGCAATTAACACTTTTTAGTAAAAAATTACCTTTAACTCCATATATCCAATCTTGAGTGCAAACTATAGCCTCTACCACGTGTGGTTTAAGTGAACTCCGATATTGATCAATGACTCAACCACCAACACTAAATGCTGATTCAGATGCCACCAAGGATGCTTAAAACATTACGAGCCATCATTGCAAGTTCAGGAAATTGAATTACACCGACTTTCGAAAGACTCAAAACATCAAAGTCCTTTGTATCTTGAAGCTTTGGTTCATCCAAGTATAACTCCAATTGTGTCTTTCTTATAAAATCACTATCATATGTATTTTTATCAAACGATTCTCACTTCTATAAATATTTATTAATAAAAATAATGTTAATATTATGCAAATAATATATATATAATATATTTTTAAACAAACCAAATTAAATATATGAATAAACTAGCAAATAACAATTACCTTCATAAGACTAAAAGATGGAGCACTGGTAGCTTATGACGAAGAACTAGAGATTATGTTATGACCACCAACACTAGGAGTCGATATCAAAGTAGATGTCGTTGAAGCATTTTTCACATACTCATCAAAGAACAAACACAACTTACTTCGAATATTTTCAAACTCAAATGAATCCTCCTCATAAACTTTTTTATAAGCAAAATCAACAAATTTCATCTTGTACCGTACCGAGATCCAAAATCAATGTTATGGTCATGATCGTAGAAAAATCATCCCAGTATTTGTTAAATTTAGTGTACATTTGAGTGACCATATTTTTCAAAAACAAATCATCACTTTCCAAATTTTGTTTTAATAGCACATAAATTTCTAACACTTGGGAGAAATACAAATTTGAAGTTGAATACTTTGTTCCCGAAAAAATGCAAGTGATTTGATAAAATACTTTAAAAAATAAGACAATTTTCTCAACCTTTTCTCATTCACTTGGAGAAGGACAATGCTTGAAGTTATTATCACTCATCTCTAATGAACATAAAGCACGACGATAATTAATAGCACTTTCAAGCATAAGATAAGTCGAATTACATCCAGTTAGAACAACTTACCTTAGACCTATCTTACAATCAATACAAACTTGCTTCACGCATTCTAAAACTTTTGTTTTATCACTTGTGACCCCCTCACATATTTCACACACTCAGGAATTTTATGGACCACCTCATCTATTTCTTTCAAACCATCTTGAACAAACAAATTAAGAATACGAGCACAACAACGAATATGTAAAAAATCACCATGACATAAAAGTGCCATTTTTATGTTCAATTTATTTTTCAAGATATCAACAAAAGATTTATTAGATGAAGCATTGTCTAAAGTAATTAAAAATATCATATTCTGAATTCCCCACTCACATAACAATGTATTAATCTCTTGAGCTAAGGAAACTCCATTATGTGGTGGTGCCATGAAAGAAAAATTCAACACTTTCTTTTGTAATACCCAATCTTTATCAAAAAAATATAATGTGAGACATAAATAAACATCAGTAGCTATAAATATCCATAAATCAAACGTCAAACTAATTCTGTCAGGGGATTCTTCTAACATATTCCTAACCTTTTATTTTTCACTGACATACATCTTCAATACATCCGCTTTTACGGTATTTCTAGAAACTAAAGTTAAATCCTTATCCAAATATTCATAACGTTTCCTAATCCACGTCCACTTCACAAATTGAAAAGGCAAATCATGATATACAATGGCAGCAGATATCATACCTCGAAATACTTCAGAATCATTAGGCTTAGTAAGTGTCGCAACATCTCCACTAGATTTGTCAATGAACATTTGATTTATCATAATCTTTCCTCATCGGACAAGTTAATTCCATGTGGCGTTTCACGTTGTCGATACCATAATTGCTTTCACAAATATAAATCTTGTTGCATAGCTTACACTTTCTCTTTAGCTTTCTATCTTTACTTCGTGGTAGCTTCACAAATATAATCCACACTTTTGATCTAAGATTTCTTTTGTAGTCATGCTTTCTCAGCATGACATTATTCCCTTTTTCCATATCGTTAGCCTTTACTTCGACAGAATCATATTTTTTCTCATTAAAATCTTCTTCCATACTATTGGTTTCCCAATCGTCGATATTGATATCTTTGGAACCCATAAATTTAAGCTATACATGAAAAGTAATCAATAATAAACAAAATTAGATTGTATCCAAATAACCTCATCAGTCATATAATAATTTACAACTCAAGTACTCAACTATCTAAATTCCCAAAAAAATTAAAAAAAAAAATGGAAACACATCTAAGATCTAACATATCTAAATTCCCCCGCCCCGCGCCCGCCACAACCCCCCCCCCCCCCCCCCCCCCCCCCCCCCCCCCCCCCCCCCCCCCCCCCCCCCCCCCCCCCCCCCCCGCCAAAAAAAAAGGAAACACATCTAAGATCTAACATAATACATACCCAAATGAGTTATTCAAAATCAAAGAGCAAACTTTTAGTGTGGTGTGTGGGTGTTGTAAGATGGACAAAAAACTGATGATGATGTGGAGATAGTCGTTGGAGAGAAGATGCGGCACGATGGAGATGAGAAGCGGTGTGGCGGCATCAGATCTACGGAGACAATGCGACGCGGAGAGAAACCTGCACGATGGAGACAACACGGTGTAGTGGCAACAGATCTGTGGAGACAACGCAATGCGAAGAAAAATGCTACAAGGTGGAGACGCTGTTGCACGCTGTAACAGATCTATAGATGATGTTGCGCAAGAGAATATGTTGTATGGTAGAGATGACACGTTATAGTGGCAGCAGATCGACGTGTGTGGACGGTGGACCGTGCAGCTGCTGCTTAGGCTTGACTAGTCGGCTGTTGGAGGAGAGAAACCATAAATGAAATGAGAATGGAATAGAAGTTTGGTAGGGTTTGATTTTTGAAGGATATATACTACCACTAAAATTATATGAATATCCCTCCTTGTAATATAAAATTATCATTTTATTCTCGTTAAACGAGTCAACCTGTGATACGATAAGGGAATACGAATCCGACACGATTATTAAACGGGTTAAACGAGTTACCCGTTAATTTGTACAACTCGTTAATGTTCAACCCTAACACATAATATTTATATCAAATTTGTGTCGATCCATCGTGTTGGGTTTAAATTACTACCCTTAGGTACATTGCAGCTGGCAGAATCAAACAAAGATAATCAGTACAAAATTGACTGACGTAGATTGCTCAATGGCTTTACACATGCGAACAAATAGTGCACATGAGTCCATTTATAGTGAACATGCGTTACGTAGCAGGCTTCAATCACGCAACCCGTATCAACATTTCTGTAATTGCTAGGCGTGAACATAAGTCAGACTTCATCTTTGTCTTCAATCCCACAAAGAGAAGCCAAGTTGCAATTTGACAAGTTTTACATGATTATTGTATTCTATGCCTTTTTCTTTTTGTAATTTGGTACCCATATTTCATAAAAGACTGACTTTTATGGATGTGATTTGGGTTCTGGATTACATCCTACCGTTTGAGAATGCTTTGTAATCTGAGCCACACGCAATTATGAATTTCTAATATAAGCATATAAGCCTGAACTCTTTATTGACTTCAATTATCTTTGATGTGTGTTTTCTTTGTTTTAATGTCGGAATGTTAGATACAATTTTTTTAACACATTCTTCATTTATCAATATAAGATCGTAGGTTTATATCTTTTATTGTAAGTTATACAAATTCACCTTTTTAATAGTAAGTTACATCATAAAAATAAATTTATACACGTATCATACATTGGATGGAGATGTATAAAAGAATATATTTTACATTTTATCTTCCTCTACAATAATTCAGGATTATTTAAAATAAAAATAATTTTGAACTCATAATTTTAAATATTTAAATATGAGAGATGTACATTATACCGATTTTATCATCTTCATTACCTTTTTTAAGGGGAAAGACAAACTTTATCATATCAAAGACCTTGGTCTTATATATTATTATATTTAGATAAAAGTACTACTCAGCTGAAGATCTTTGTTCTGGATATGGTTTTTCTAGCAGGGAAGGAAACAGATTATTTTCGTATGGAGTGGAAAATAAATCCATAATTGAGGTTAGCAAGTCAAAGGCCCAAAGCCCACAATGCAAAAAACAAACCATATATGACTAAAGGCACCTCATATTATTGTATTTACACCCCCACAAAGTTGTAATCCAACTGTGTAAATTAAAATATTACTTTTTTTGGGTTAATTACATGAGGGGAGGATAGAATAACTTAAAAATTTAACCTAAGAAACTTACTTCAACATCCATCCATCTATTTTCACTCAATCTAAGGGAAAAAAAGTTGATTTCAAAATTGATAACAATCTTGGAAAATGGATGGATGGATCATGTATGTAGAGTTATTTATTTATATATTTATTTTTAAATCACAATTTTAAATTCTTTTAGCCAAAAGATTAAAGAAAGTTTCCTCTTAGAGTATATCTATGTTTTTATGATTGTGTTTTGAAAAACAAAATGTCATATCATTAATGTCAAAGAATTACTTCCTACATGATATAGATATCATTTGATAAACAATCAAATTGAAAAATTATTCTCCAATATTTCCTTGTATTTCCATTTAATGTCTTTATGATTTTCATTTAATACTTTTATATTTTCCATTCAATGCTTCCATTTTATTTTTTAACTTTTATTAGATTTGAAAAATTAAAATTAAATAATTATTGATTTGATGACATGAATATCTAACACACCTCTAAATATAGGTAATCATGTTGACAATTT
>JAIZFV010000436.1:0-15419 GCA_021234005.1 Nephelium lappaceum
ATTTATTAATTATTTGTTATAATTAAATTTTAATATTTTTAAAAAAATGTAAATATTATTATTGAAAATATGTTTGAAATATTTCAATAAATATTCAAACAATATTAATTATATAATTCTTAAAACGAATACATCAATAAGGAAAAAGACTAAACACTCTTACTACAGTTACCTCTTACATCACTATAATCAAACCATTCGATCGAGAGGTCATTGTTAAAAAATCAAAATAAATTTCCGTTTGTAAATAAACATATTTTAAGATTTCAGTATGCTTTTCCTCAATAGCTAAGTATTATTATTAGAATAGTATTAACATTGCTTAAGACCCAAACTTAGAAAGAGATTTTCACAACACAATGAATTAAAGTTATTTAGTTCAATTTATTCTCTTCTTCTTTCGGTTATTCCTTGGTTGTTCGTGATATTAACATGTACTTTTATGGCACTTACTGGCACCATCCTTATTATAATTATTGAATAAAACCTTATAAAAGTACAAACTATTTAAGAAATTTGATCATTTTTTTTTTTTTGGTTTAATAATAAAATGACATTAAATAAATGGTGGCTTACTCTAGAACATGGAATACAATGTAAAAATTATGAATTTATGCAATTAATTTTGTAACAATAACAATTATTCGTTGTAGGTATATATCTAATTAATAAATATTGCAGAGATTTCTATTAATTAAGTAGCTTGTAAATGGCTTACTTTTATAATGCTCCTAATAGTGAATATTATGCATATTTTTATGTGTTTTAAAAAAAAAAAATTATTCAAGAACCATCGGAGAAAACAATTTTAAGATACAATCCGGAACAGAATGAAATCAAAATTAACTAACATTACTACGAAAAACCAAAATTGCTAGTCTATGAGCTGCCTTAGTACTCTTTTTAGATGTAAATTGGCACCGAACATAGCCTAATTGAAATAACAAAGAAGAAATATCTCTAATAAAGGGACCTTTAACAACAGAGAAATTCTTTGCCTAAATTGCTAAAATAACCAATTGAGCATCTGTCTCCACAACCTAGGGTCTGAAGTCATGAGCCAAAGCAAACTTCAAATCCTCTCTGAAAGCCACACAATTCGCCAAAAAAGGGGTGAAAAAACCAAACAACTTTATAGAAAGAGCATATTTAACATCTCCATGATAATCACAAATCAAAGCTGTAATCCTTACAAAATCCGACACATTACCTGTTGCAGCATCCATATTTAGTTTCAGAGAACCTCGATCAGGTGGCTGCCATTTAATATGTGAACCAGAGAAATTGTATCATGACTCCCTCAGTTAACTCCATTAAACTTCTGATACTTAGAAAAATAAAGAGCGGCATCTTCCAATATCAACTCTTCTTTCTAAGGCATTCCACCATGAAGAACATGATTTTTGTCCCTCCAAAGGCATATTTTTATGTGTTTTGGTAAAGAAAAAATATTTATTTTTGATTAATTTTTGGCAACAAATATTAAGATCAATGTTTTAAAAAACGATATTATTCCCCTTGTGGATATTTTCATAAATCAAATGTATCAATATATATAGAGTGTAATATCATTTCTGCAAAATATCTTGAAAATTTTTAAAAATATCTACAATTTTTCATAAATATCTATATCAATGAACATACAGTGTAATTTTGTAAAATATCAAAAAAAAAAAAGTGAAATCACAGAAATATACGGTATATTTCTGTCAAAAAGAAAAAAGAAAAAAATTAACGATATTTCCTAGCATTTTTATCTATCTTTATGTTATTTTAAATTAAACAAATATACATACATTTTACGTTTATTTGTGTTGAACTTAATGAAATCCAAACAATCGGTATTCTGTGTAATAAGCTATAATTCATGAAATCACGTTATAATGTTTTTAAAAATAAAAATACCATAATATTATATTCTTTTTCAAACACAAGTAAGGTGGTCAAGTTATTTTACTTTTCAATAAGATATCATATTTTCTAATTTTATTCAACTAAAATCTAATTAATAATTGTTATTTTTCTAAAGTACAAGAAAAAGGTTTACTTTTATTTTTATTTTTGAAATAAAGAACAAATATTTATTAAGTACTAGTGATAATGGCTATGGAGGTTTTGAGATATCCAATTATCCTTCAATACAATTTCTATATATGGAAATGTAATGGAAAGAAATCAAGAAGCTTGCACCTAGCATGTTCGTGATTATATTGAATAGTTTTCAATTTTTATGTTATGATATCAATGTGAAATAAAGCAGGATGGTAGCCATACTATGTTTGAATTACTTAAGTTTTCAGTTTAATATTAAAATTTCTACTACTTTTATAATAGAAATTATTAGAAAATGAAGTTTTAATGTAATTTTTAATGTTGAGTATGTAAATTAATCTGTATTTATACGATATAATTATTAAAAATTACATGCTCTTTAAAACAAATGTGTTTTTACTGTTAAAATATTGATTATTTTAACCATTTTAAAGTTCTATTAAAGCGTTTTATGTTTTTAACTAAATCGTTTTCATAAAAATCGAACAAAATTAAGTGAGTTTTGTCAACGAAAAAATTAAGTGAATTTGAATTGTGGTATCAAACATTTGGAACAAATCAAGTGGACACTTTGTATCATGTTGTATGACATTTTAGGTCAATACTTTATACTTCTATTTAAAGTGACCCAGTGACTATGGCTTTTATTATCATTAGTATGTTCAATTTTTAAGTTACTAAAAGATTTTATGCATATATAAAGGGCTATGGGGGTAGCCCAGTCGAACCTCACATGCCTCCATCCCTGCGAATTTCACTTTTAGTTAAAAAAAAATGTATACGTGAGTGAGGCACCATTTTTCTTAATAATTTATTTATAAAAATATTGACCTATTTCTTCCATTGCCATTGTTTCGTTATCTGTATTAATACCAAAATCTAGCCACAGAATTCATATAATGAAGAATTAATGGAGGAAAAATAATTAATTAGCTCATTTCTATTATGTTTTTTTGCTAATTAAGCTGATAAAAACAGAATACGAGTATTAGACTAACAGTGGAGTTTGTTTTTTAAATTAAAATCTCTTGAAATTACACACCATAACCATAATCTGTGTTAATTATCCTGTCCGGTAAATGTCAAGCCTTGGATCCTCCAGGGAAACACCTTTTTTTTTTTTTGAAAAAAAAGACCTTTTGATTTCATTTTCAAATTCACATTTTTTACTCCCACGGTGCTGTAAAAATTACAATTATTACATGCAAGCTTTCAGTATTAAGACTGTAAAAGAGAAACAGGAAAGGGAAGAAAGACTACTAAAAAAATGAGCGAGCGTCGGTTGGTAAGTTCCACGGTCAAAGTCACTATTTGGCATTTTCTAAGGAGAATATATATAGTTTGCAAGTACTAAAAGTCTAACATCACACACCATACATGTTTAGATTTTATATTTCATGATTAATGATAATGATAATCAACGGATCTGTTCGACTATGGGACCCATCTGATGGGGCCCTAGAAATGGGACCCATTTGCCCCACCAACCATTGATTCAGTGTGACCATAGGATGACAAAGGAAAAAAATGAAAGAGAGAATCATGATCAACATCAAAAATTCTCTCAAACTCTGCATTGTTATGGCATTTGAGCAGACGAGTTTTTCACCCTTTTTGAGGTGGTGTGTAAGAATCTCAGATGGCGGAAGAAGATATAAAGAGGTATGTAAAAGGAGGCAAAAAGAAAGGTTAAATGATTTATAATTATTAAATAGTAATAATTTTGCTGGTAGGGTAAATAATAATAATAATAATAACAATAGTAATAGAAAAGCTGGTCAAAGTTTTGTTGACTGACATGGAGAGACACAAGAAGTGGTGTTTTGGTAGAATCCAATCTCCGTGTCCCTCTAAGCATTTACAGACGACATAATTACGATCTTCAAAGAGGAAATGACTATTTTGACCAGGTTCACTGTTGAGAATTACATAATTCTGGGCATAGTACGGGCTCTGACAGGTGAGCATTGAGTCAGGAAGAGCCACAAAGGGACACAAAAAGATGGTCCCAAAATAAGCAGGAGCCAGAAAACAGAAGCCACTTTGCAATCTGGATACGAAAATGACCGAACACTCCTTTCAGGCCACAGAAAGGGACAAGGTGAGGTGGGGGAAGGAGGTTGTTTTTTTTAATATATTTTTTAATTTTCTTAACATGACCATAATGCCCTGACACTTGTGGGCATTTAATGTCTTTAGAGCTAATGTCTCTTTCAAGGTAACAAACATATCATGTGGTTCGAAGGTCATTATGGTAAATGTGGAGAAATGTTCATCTACCAAGGTTGTCTGCATTATTTTTTGGCCTGTTCTCACACCCACGTTTGACAAAGCCAATGATTCTGAGTCGGCACATTCTCATTTTTTGAATAAAAACGAAGCTTATAAATTTAATTAACAGTGAATGTACAATTTTTGTAAAGGCTCCTCTGAGTTGAGCATCAGAACCTTCTTTTATTGAGATAATAGTTTCAAGTACCAGCAGTAAAAAGATTCATTACAAGCAACATTAGTGTCTCCATGATGGAGTTTCAAGTCACGTTTGATGCTTGGAATTTTATTAATTTAGACAATTGGGTCAAATAATTCTATTTTGATACTATTTTTTTAAAAAGAAAATTCTAAAAATTTCTTTAAAAATTAATAAAAATCGAAAATCAACAATACAATTTTAGAATTAAATAAAACTCCCTTCCAACTAAACCAAATTTACCTCTATTTTCAAGCCAAAACTATCTTCATATCTAATAATGAAGATCGAAATGGGCCGTGGGGAGCTTCAATTGCACGAAGCTTTTCATGAATCATGCTTGCACAAAAGAAAGGTTGGTTGTGGATATGCGAGCAGGGGAAGGTTTTACGATTTGTTGTTTATTGGGAAAGCAGTTGAAGGAGTGGGTAGAGAGAGATTCGCTGGTGTTTTTTTTTTTAATCTACTTTTTTATAGTAGTTTTCAAACTCTTTTCACTTAAAACTAGAAACTTTGGCCCAAGTTATTTAAAAAAAAAAATCACCAAGCCCGAAGCTTTTCCAACCCAGAAAACACGTTGTATTTAACATTAATTTAAATCTCGAAGGGTGTTCCTTTTGTCCCCTCACCTTTGGACGCCTCTAACTTTGTTTGAAAAAACACTGCACTTTCTTCTTCTACTTTCTTCTAATGAGTAAAGCCCCCTCCTTTTAACTCTTGAAGACAATGATCTTAAACATACTAATACCAAAATAGCACAAATTTGTACAACTGGCACATGTATATGGTCTTAAAAGCCATAAAAACTGGCGCATGTGCTTCACCTAGTACAACGTAATCCTGTTCTTTTTTACATTATTTTCCCTGAATTTTCTTTGTGAAGCTGCTGCCACAATTGCTAGTACCAAATCCTTTCCATCGGTATGTACAATTACAAAACAGATTCATGCTCTTATTTTTCCTGCTTTTGAGGGCTTCTCTGCACAAATTGTCTAAAAATTAATCAAGTTGGCAAATTTTGTCACTTGTGTGAACTGGGTTCATTAAATAATTGTCAGTCATCTTCACGAAGATGTGATTTTGGGGGGCATAGATGGGGCCTGCCTTTATGAATCTAGAAGGAGGAAAACTAATAATAAGAATAATGTGATATAAATGATAATTACGTTGAGAGGAGGATGATTACAATCAGTAATAAAGTATCGCACCCACAAAAGCCAATTAAGTTTGTCTGCTTTAACATTTTATATTGGGGAAAACTGTATTCGACTGCGATGCATTTCATTTCATGTGAATAAATCGATTGTCTTTTCCATCCCCACAAACAATAACAATTGTTCATTAAGTACCCATTTATTTTCTGTCATGGCATGGGAGGGGAACAGCAATTATTTTGATTACTCTTTAAAATGCTATGTGACATAAAGTTATTGGTCAATTTACATTTCTTTTCATAGCCTTTCCTTTTTTTACTTTTTGTTTCACTAGACTCTCTAATTTGAAATGATTATAGGTACTAATTATGTCTTGATAACAAGCTGGCATTGGCTTTTCGGTCATTTTATCTATGCTTTATGGAATTTCTATACTTGGGGAGTTATTAGAATCAATCAAGGTGTTTGAGCTGTACAAACTTTTACATATTTTGTATCTATGTGAACATAATTTATTCTCACTCTATCTATATCTGCTATTTTACTTCCAAATTTTATGTTGATGTACACGTGCCCACTGGATGATTCTAATAAAGTCCTATTGTAATATTGAGATTTTAGAAGGTATCTTCAACAGGGCAACAGTCATTCATAAAAGATGTATTGGTGAAAACAGATTTTAAGTAGAGGGATATAAAACCTAAATGAGAAAGTGTAATTTAAATGTACATTCACATATCTTTATTAATCATACACTCTTTTAATACAGTAATCCAATTTATATACATAATTTAGAAATCGAAATTGTAATAATATATATATATGTATATATAAATGCATAGACAAACCATTTTATTTAATAAATATATATTTGTGATGACAAGGCAGTATATTTATAACTAGTGTTTAACAAATGCTAGTTTCTCGGCGGTGGCTGCCTAGCCTAGGGACTAGTTGACGGTGATGACAAGGAGATGACGATAGCGACTGTAGACCGACGAGCAATAAAGGTAAGGGGGATAGGACTTGAAGGGAGGAGTGGTCGGGTTTGGTTGAACAGAGTGGTGTTGGGACTGGTTTGAAGAGAGGTCGATGAACCTTTTTTTCTTTTTCTTTTTATTTTTATTTATGTGGACACCTTAAAATTTATCTAAAAAAGCGTTGTTTTAGAGACACCAAAATGACATCGTTTAGTTTTTTTTTTTTTTTTTTTTCTTTGGAGCTCATGTGCCTAACTACGAAATCCAAGTTGGTGAGTACTTGGTTCAACTGATTGACCGGACAGATTAGTTTGAGGCTTCTCAGGTGGACAGAACCCCATTGATTGATTTCTTAATAAGTAGTCGGTCTTACTCGTTGAGTTTTACAACACTATCTATATCATTAAAAATATTCTTTGTAGAAATATGAGTAATATCATACTTTTATTTCATTAGCAGGAAGTAATGATCGCTGTTACAAGTTAAAGTAGAGTTAACCCAAATTTGACCTAACAAAAGCTGCTTCTTCATGTATGATCGCCACAGAAACTTCGTATTTATTAATTGTTAATTATTATGATGATGCCTCACGATCACCATCTTCACAACTTAGTTTTGGTTGCGTTGTCCTAATTGACAAGATATAATTCATACGCGATGTTTGTTTTTTTATAATCTACGATTATCATTATCATATGTCCCATATATATGACATCAATGATGACCTACATTTTAATTATAATTAATATTACATTGATTACAAGTATTATATATACTTCTGTTTGTCATCGTATAATAACAGTTATCATTTTTATAGGACTAGAAGTGGTGACAACTCAAGATTTGATTTTACAAGTATTTTAGTAGTGTTTGTTATTAAGATAAAAAGGGGTCCGTATTAACCAAAAGAAATTGATGTGTCATTTGGTCTTTCAAAAGAAGCTTCTAAACAACGTATAAAATTATATTAAATGGATAGTTTAGATTTCGTTGTCATTAGATCTATCAGTGCTCATCATTAGATTTATTTGAATAAGCATCTTGGGGTTAGTTAAAGTTTATATTAGACTTAAAATCACATAGCGTTTGTTTATATATGAAATCTAAATATGTTTGAATTTAGCGGCCTGTTACCTCAAGTGCTGTGATTACTTTCGTTGGTTCTATTTTTCACTTAATGGTTGACTCCCGCATTGATTAATATGGTGATATTAAACTAAATAAATTTCTTATTTACATTTGTGATTTGTGAATACGATATATATAAGCATTCCTTTTTTTTTTTAGATAATATATAACCATTCTTAAAGTCTTTTTTTTTTTTTTTTAAAAAAAAAAATATTGGGAATGCACCCCTCAAAAACTTTATGTGGAACCCCTAAATTATATATTTTTAGAATTCTAATGTTACCTGTAAATTAAATTAATAACATTTTAGTAAAAAGTTATTATTATTGTATTTACCATTTATTTTTGAATTCTAACTATCTAAACTACGTGTAATAAACGAAGTAAGATAAAATAATTTTAAATAACAAAATTCAGATAAAAAAAGTGGTCAAATTAAATTATTAACTCTTTAATAAAAAATATCTTTATCATTTTTATGCAATTATTATTATTTTTTGAATTCTTACTACGTAAATATGTTTAATAAAAAGTAAAATAAAATAAATTATGAAAAATTAGACCTAGATAAAAAGTGAAATTGTGGATGAATCTTGGGGGTCGTTTGTTTTTTTGTTTGAAGACTGAAGACTGAATAGTGACTAAAACCTGAAATCTGAATGACATGTTTATATTTTTTTTCTTTACCTCTAAATGTATAGTAATCTCATTTGTTTTTTAAAGTTAAAATTGTCTGAAAACTAATAATTTGACATTTATATTTTTACTATTAGTTGTTTTGAAACTTCATTTAATATAATACAAACAATTATAATAAATTATTTAAAAAATACTAAAACACTTTTATGTATATAATAACATTTTTATTCATAATTAAAATATTATTAATTATTATAGTAAAGTAATTTTTTTAAATTATATATACAAAAATAAATTATTACAGTCAAGTAAATTAAATTTATATATTTAAATAAAATAAACAAAATGTTCTTAAGTTAAAGAATTATTGTAACAAAAATTGAAACTGTAAAGTAATATATATTTTAGTCATTGCAATATTTCATTAATTACATTTAAAATATCTGTTTAATGTAAAATTAGAACTAATTTGGAAATATATTATTTTGGGAAGGATAAATTTTGAAGAATATATAAAAAATCATTAAGTGATTTGTTATTAAGTGAAAAGTAAAAAATTATAGTTTTTTATATTCAGTGATTTTTGGGTAGTTTTAAGTGGTTTAATCACTTAAAAAACAAACAAAAATCACTTAAAATGTGTAATTCAGACCCATAAAATGAAAAATGGTAAAAACAAACGACCCCTAAGATTGAAAGGAAGAAATGGGAGCAAATTTCCCAAGTATGAAAAGAGAACATCTTAAGAGAATATGTTGAACCGCAGGCAGCAACAACCTTCTCCATCAACAATTAAGGAGAAGGAGGAGAAGGCTGCTGCCTCTAGGAGAAGGCTTCTCCATCGACATCTTAATTAATTTATTTTATTTTTATGATTTATATATTTACAATATTTAAAAAATAAAAGAAGACATAATTATTTTTATGGTGAGGAAAGAGAGATTGAATTTATAGAAAACTCTTTACATTTTGTGTTTTAAAACAGGAGTGGAATCTGAATTCCTAATCTTTTAGGATCAACCGAAGTGCTCAACCATTTACTAAAGAATGGTGTGCAAAAGAATAGAGAATTAATATTATATAGTGTGTGCTTCCTAGATATGATCTTTTAAAAATTTTAATAAAGGTGTCAAGAAGAAGTGTAGATCCAGATTTTAAGGGGTGCAAATATTGTCACCCAACTGGTTTAATATTTTTGGTATTCAAGCATGGGCCTTGGGAGCAGAAGCGAGACCCAACAAAAGAATCATCCTGGCGGCACCATAAATCTAAAAGTATTCATTTTACATGTATGCACATCCTCAATTTATTTTGTTCCTTTGGCCGAAAAGTTATGAGCATGCGCATGATATATTGATTTATCAATTCTAAAGTGCACATAATAATTTTCTTTTATTTAATTTGACATTGGAATGAATCATGACTCGCGAGATTATTGAAATTTATCGATATTTAATATTATATTTGCTATTTACGTATTTATTTTGTAATTAATACTGTGAATCAAGGGTTTGTTGGAATAAGTTAAAATTAAATATTATGCATGGTTTGGATATCTTAATAAAATAAGGAAAGTGTTTCTTCTTCAATGCTGATAAATGTGTATGATAGAATTCGAAATCCTTATTACATTTATCTCCACCATAAATATAAAAGTGAAGATGTACTAACTTAAGCTAAGATGGAACATGGGCAGGCAATTATTATTTGGCATGCAATAGAATTAAAACACAACAACTCAGAATGCTCTGTTGCGCGTGATAGCCACACAACTTTCACGGTTTACTCAAACATTTCAGGTTCGAGTATCAAATCTACAAATGATGGACAATTTACGTGTAAGCCCACTTGTAAAAGGGTAAATTACATAGTAGTTCTTAAGTTAGTGGGCCAATTTTCTCCATTAAGTGTGGAGTTACTCTCTTTATTAATAAGGAAGTAGAATATAAAAAATGTTACCATTTGAACCCTCTTTTAAGAGTTGGTATCTATAGGTCCCAATCAGTGTTTGAAAACCGCTACTCGCTACTCGACGGGACGGGCAACGAGTAGCGAGTACTCGGCAACTCGGAGATCGGCGAGTACTCGGTTTGACCATCGGTCAACGGTCAAACCGTTGACCAATGGTCAAACCAGGTCAACCTGTAAAATAAAAGTATAAAGGATTAAATTGAGTATAAGTTTTAATATTGTGGTCAAAATAAAATTGAGTTAAAAGTTAAGGAGGAGACCGATATTTTCTCGGGACGTGACCGTCATTTTTAAAATTAATTGGGGAGGAAATAGAAGCCAAAAACTTGTTTGACTCACAAAATTGATATTGAGTCGGTCGCCGAGAGAGAAAAGAAGAAGAGAAGAGAGAAGAAAAGAAAAGAAAGAAAGAAGAAGAGAGAAGAAAAAGAAAGAAGAAAGAAGAAGAGAGAGAGAAAAGAGAAGAAGAGAAGGAAGAAGAAGAAGAAGAGAAGCTGCCGACCAGCCACCATCGACCGAAGATGATGACAGAAGACGACCTTGGCTGTGACGGCGACGGCGACGAACAAGGCAGAGACCGACGGCAGCGACCAGCAGTGACGAGCGACGGCAGTGACAACAGCGACGAAGCAGAACGGCAGAACAGAAGAGGAACTGAGGAAGAATGAAGAGAAGAACTGCCGAGTTGGAACAGCGCCGAGTTGGACCGAGTTGCGCCGAGTTGGGCCGAGTTACACCGAGTTGGGCCGAGTTAAGGCTGAGTTGGGCCGATTTTGACCCGGGCCGATTTATGCTGCCGATCCAAAGATTCTCAGATCGGCAGCAGGCCGAGCGGCGAGTCCTCGGCGAGAACTCAGCCAACTCGGCCGAGTTTTTATTCCATGGTCCCGATAAAGGTGTTTGTACTTGTACTTCTGATTTGTAATATCAACAATAAATAAAAAATAAAACACCACAGAAATGTTTGACCTGGTTTTTGTTTTTAAAAGAATGAAAAAAAAAAGCATGATTATTACGTAAGGATAACAAACACATGACTTCTGCTTCAGTACACGGGTGGCTGTTGGGCCAATGACATGAGGCCCATAAGGTGTGATCTTTTCTTTGGATTGGATCTCACACCACGTGGCGTGATCTCACCGGAGGGTGCTTATAAAAGGCTCTCTCTATAGTTCATATACACAACGCGAAAAATCGGTCTACATTGATTACAAGTCACAATTAATATCAAAAGGCTGCGAGCAAATCCAATGAATGTGATGCAATTGAAGATGCAGACAATGATTATGGTGGTGGGTGGTCCAAGAACTGATGAGAAGAACTGAGTGGAACTGAGGCTGAGAGCGGGGACCAAACTTCTCCTCCTGGCATTCTTGGTCCGACAGCCGAGAGCTTGCAATTTATTATTTTGTATTTCTTCACTTTTAGTGGACAACCTGCCAAAATTGGGTTTTATTTATTTTTATTTTTATTTTATTATTTTTATTTATTTATATTGAAAATACCTGCCAAAATTGTTAGCGTTAATTTTTTTATCCTTTTTTTTTAATATAATATATATATATAAATATTCTCAAGGAAATTCTTTCTTAGAAGGTAGAATGAAAGAAATGTTGGTGTTAATAGTTAATACAAAGGAAATTGACAACAGAACAAGACAGTTGTTTGAAAGGTTGTCCTGTCTTCTACTTGAAGCAAAAGTCTTTTTCATGAGCATGTCTTGCTTACTATTGTTTTCATCAAGTGGGCACTGAGTGTTCAGATATGTTTATTTGCTGGGAAATTCCTGATTGTGACACTGCACAATTGCTAGCTACAAGTAAGCTGCAAATGAAATTCAAATATGACAAGGAGTAATATTTATGAGTAGTACCGTAAAAGTGAAATGAAACTATAACTAAGCTAGACAACATTAACAGTAACAAAAATCGAATTGCGTCTTGCATGCATTATGAGCGATATTAAACGCTAGGATTCAGGATTCTGCGTTTGGGATGCAGCAAGGAAGAGAGCTCCAGAACCAGAACCCCCATGAGAGTGTTCAACAATTACATTGTCAGAAAGTTCATTGCCTAGCATCTCCCATACACTGCTGTGCAGATAATTTCTGAAGATTCTGTAGTGCTCATATAGTCCACCTTCCACTGTCACTACACTTCTCCATTTTTCAATCCTTCTAAGCTTCTTTATTATCCCCACAATTCCAGCACCACAAGTCGTGCTCCACGTTCTGCAACGATGTCGCATACCTCAGCTACAACTTCTCTCACCATTGGAGTACAATTGGTTATCTGTATTTGATGGATTAAGAAGAGCTAAGTGGAGCATACAAGTATTCAAAACTCAGTTTAATTATTAATAGATAGTGAGACAATGTACATAAAATCTTACCCCAAATATTTCCTTTAGTTTTTCACTAACCACTTCATGATCTTCAGTGTCTTGATGCATGGCAGCCATATCAGGTGACCTATAAGAGAAAGCATATCAGAAGCTTAGAAACCACTGATGTGTTTTGATTGCATTACCATAATAATTACAGTTTCTATCGATTATGAATCTTAAATGTCTCATAATATGCATATGTTTGTTCATGTCACTTATGCGGTTAAATCATATGCTATATAATTAACTACATACTACTACTCTGTTGCAATTCGACCTTAATAGATATGGAACCATAAGTTTTGGAGGCACATCTCCAAACAGGGCTGTTTCTTTGGCCATCTTCAGGAGGACTCTTCTCACAATTTCTCCCAAATACATTCCTGAAACCATCTTTTCAAAGATCTGAGACAAAAAAAAGGTATCAGAAACAAATTTACTAAATTATTCCAATAAAAATTAATATACATAATAAATTGTCATACCCGGCAGCCAGGATTCGAACTTGCAGCATCTAAGGAAGCATCAAACTCGGTTACTGGAAGATGACAGGAGCTAAAGTTTCCCCATTCCAAGCTAATAACCTGCACTACTAAGCACAAATTAATATGTAAAGTATTATGTTCATTGATGCCGCATTTTAGTTCACAACAGTCACTACCATCTCGCCTGACTTCGGTGATGGACCTTGCCATTTGGGAACTGCTTGTGATGATTCTACATAGGCAGCATTAGTGCCCATTCCTAGAGTAACAGCTGCCACACTGTCTTTGTTATAATATCTACCTCCGGCTAGATTTCCAACACTATCATCAACCTGCTCAAATTAATTTCAGAGTAGTAGTTATGTATATATAATCACAATGTCATTATCATTTGCACATTATGCTCAGTTTATGTTTTGTGCTTACCACTGCATAAATGTGCATATTCACACCATGTTTCTCTAGAGCTTTATTTATGTCACATATGAAAGCTTTTCCAACCTGAATGCATTATATAAATTTCAGTCTAGTAGGTTGGAGCAACTTTCACAATCACACACACAGAATGAGTTCAATTTTAATTTGGTGATTAGTTTTCTAGAGCCAACTGTAAAAAATCAATGGAACTTTTAAGTTCCCCTGAAATGTAAATATGAGATTCTATTGTCTGTTTTTCTTGAGACCCTCTTGTTACCAAAACACATGGAAAAAGAAATTATAACTTAACTGCATCATCGGTTGCTGTTGCAAAACTCTTCCATTTTGAAGCAGAGGTAGAGGCTGACGCAACCTGGTCCACCGAACATGACACGGTGAAACCCAATTTCTTCTGTTCGTTATCTTTTTGCGGATGTTGTGAAACAAATTTTGCTATCCCCACAGCTATGAAATCACATAATTCCTACATATCAATAAAAGTTCCTAGTAATGTTTACTAAAATTCACAGAACTCTCTCTTCAAATGACACAAAATCAGTATTGATTAATAATCTGACTTCATTAATAGTAAGACACATTAAAATCACACCTGTGAAGTGCCATGCATCACATTGGAGGGGATGGATATCTCCTCCCTATATAAGTCCGAAACAGGTTCATCTTTTCCTCCGAACCGGGCACACAAGATCAAAAAGTCCGTTCCTCTCAAATTTATCCCATAGTATAGCCCCTTCTCATTTCTGTCACAAATGTTAGATCATAATAAATTCATATAACAAAAGGAGAATTTAACGTGTATAAATTGGTACAAAACTCTTAGCAGTAACAGTTTTATCACAAAAATAACTTGTTAATATTTTAAGATACTAAATAGAGTCAAATTCAATCAGGTATAGTCAACTCCTTTTTTAATGTTTGGCCTCAACAATGCGAACACTGTCCTAATTGTAAAGAATGATTTTTCTTATTGCACATGTTCATGTGTATGCTTTATTTTATGTATTACATGTAATCAAAATTTAAATTTCCTTACATAAAAACTTAATTCTATGAAAAAAAGAGCAAGAAAATGAAGTGGGGATCCACTAGATAGAATGACTAGTGTATATAGAGGAGGGAAGTGTACCCATTGGGAAGTGAAGCAACATAAGCAACAAGCATGCTTAGGGTAGTGGTAATTTCGTTTGATGCCAAAGAGGCTTCCATATCAGACACTAAAGCATTTGCAATCTGCCATAGCTTCGGCACAGGAGTGGCACATTCCCTTGCCAACTTGCGTAGTATTCTTTGAGTTTGCTTCCATTGTCGCTCTTTCCTTCGCTTCCATTGCCTCAATCCTGCCGCTACCACCAGAATTGTTGCAGCTGTGCTCACCACCAACACCACTTGCTTTCTCATCAATTCCTTCCCACTCTTAGATCAATTTTTTCATAAGAAAAATATTAAGAATGTTGTTTCCTTCAACTATTAGTTTTATTTTGTTTTCTTCTTCAAAATGAATCAGAAATAATAACAGAAACCCGCTATTTCTGCAGTAGGGAACGAGTATCGTGGTTCACGGGTGTCAAAAACCTCTCGTATGAAGATATAGAACTATATTATGGTCCAAACTCAAGCCCAAGACCAAGACCGAGCCCGGTGTCAACTAGGTCTTAATGTTGGGCACACGCGTAGCGCTTTCATTGAAGCCCAAAATGGTATAATAAAACTGCTAAGT
>JAIZFV010000437.1:0-12994 GCA_021234005.1 Nephelium lappaceum
TTTATTAATAACACACTTCTGTTATAATCATAGAGAGCCTTGTTGATAACAAGAGAACCTAGTTAATAACGCTCAATTACTATGTGCATAGTCCTTGAGATAAACCCGGTGATAAAACCGCACCTCTCACAACTAACCAAACCGGCCCGCCCCCAAGTGTAAAAGAATTGCGGTGCAGTTGTGAGCATAACCTGGGTCGTATCCGTACCTCTCGCCTCCCAATGAAAAAAGAATTATTAATAAGCAAAGGTGTGCAGTGAAAATGTGTCGAACTGTCGATAGACGTGAATGCTCTACTATTGCAATTACCAGCGCCAACACATGAACAAACACATTATGAAATGTTGTGTAGTTGCTAAGCGCTGCAGCAGCCACATGCGCGCTTCCATTGTTAACCCTCTGATAAATTCCCCCACAATGATTTTTCTCTAGTCTGCAATCACGTATGCGAAATCCAGTCTCCTCTTCATTTTCACCATAATGTTTCACCCACACAAGCTCTAAATATAGTAATCTACAATGCCAACAGATTCTGAAACTGCAACATCTCCCTCACGTACATATATTGTGACCCAAGTGGTGATACTGGTGTGTTAAAGAGGAATTCATTGTACCTGCATAAAATGTTAATTAACCGTGCCCTTTGGCACAATTTCGGTTATTCTTTTGATAATTAATAAGAAAAGTGACATACTTGGTATGCCCGCAAAAGTAAAGTTTGGCCAAGCTTCTACGCTTTTTGCCAGGTCTTATCACATAGAAATAGTTGCCGAGGCTATTGGTTTTTCCGGAGCAGTGGGATCCACGTTGGCATGGGAGTTAGAAATGAACATACTGCAAGTCTCGAGTAAAAACGTATGCCTAATCACAGGCATCACATGCTTGTATTAAAATAAAGTGATTTGATCCACCTTTTGCGCGAAACTAAATTGGAGAAATCCATGTCATGTTTCCTAGTTATGTTTAAAAAAAAAAGAAAAAACCAATCCTTGCACTTCTCAAAAACTTTTGACAAAAAATTCATGGTCAAATTAAGCTCAATTTATCGGTTACTCTCAGCCTTCAATATCAGTTTGCCAACTTAGACCACTGTTACCCTCATACAAAGGAAAAGTGCACTTGAACAACCTCATTCAGGGACAGTCTGCATTTATGTTATCCTCTACATATGCTATATTCACTTGCTCATGTGCTGCTATGGACATCCGAAACTGGTGTAGTTCAGGGAGTAGAAACGTTGGACTGGGCGGCTGCTATAACCAGATCAGGCCTGTGAGCTCACTCTCCGTCACTGAACCAAACAAGTTGGGGTGGAAAGTGCTGTGGCTCAAGTTAAAGAAAGAGAAGAGATGTTTGAATCTGCCGCAGCTCCCTCTCAAGTTGCATATGATCCCTACACTTACTCGCAGAATTTTGATCAAGGGCTTGCATGGGATGAGCCTGACAGCATCTCTCGATCATTCTCTGTTCGTTTTGCGGATCCTTCTAACATCTTTCTCAAGAAAGTGGCATGATGGAAGAATAATATTTGGAAGGAGAATGTACTCCTAATTTTGGTTTGTCTATAAAGCTTTTCTAGCTACTAGTTTTCAACCATCTATTTATAATTTATAAGATGTGTTAATATGCTTGGACAGTTCTGGCATACATGGTATCATTTTTTTTAGTTTGATTTGTATTGTTTCTTTATCTTGCTGCTTTTTGATCTAATTTAAAACCATGTTAAGGAGCAGAAAAGGAGAGAACTTGATACGTTAGAAAACAGTTACAAGGAACAAAACCTAATTTTTTTTTTTTTTTTTTTAACTTCACACCTTGCAATTAGTGAGTTAATTCTTGCTAATTATAGGATCTAGATGAAGAATTTGATGCTTGACGTGATTAAGATAAGAATATCTTGGCTTGAAGGCTACAATATCTTTTAACTTTAATTATTCACTCATAAGATAAAATCAAATAGGATGAAATTCCCTGGCATATAATCTTTTCATGTGGAAGAATATTTTATTATATATATATAGATAGATATAATGCTTTTATAATCAGATATATTTGATTTTAAAAAGTAAAAACCAATCAATTAAATTCATCCATTACATTTTCTCTCATAAAACAAATTATCTTATTTAATTAAAATATAATGGATAAATTTGATTGATTAATTCTTATTTTTTAAAATAAAAAGTTCTCATTTTAAAAGTACTGTATGTATATAATCTTGCTATTTGGGGGGACCAAAACAAAAACACCTCTTTCAATTACAATTCTTGAACTCATCCTCTACATCATAAACGTCAACAGTTTTACACTTGAGTTGCAATTGTTTGAATAACATAATTGAACAGTCAAAACATAGAACCCCACCACTTATCTTCTAAAATATTGGTTCCTAGATTGGATAATTATGATCTTTAAGCTATCCACATTTACTTGAGAGCAGGAGGGATGAGAATATATAGTGCGGTCGCAGCTCAATTGTACCATTTATTGAAGGGCAAATTGCACAAATTTCCCACAATTAAGGATACTTCACTCGTATAGAAGTTTTGCACTCAATTGCACGAAGTTTTCTCTTAGGATCAAGCGAATACTTAACCACTTTTACTAAAAAGTGACATGTATTTTTTACTTAAATGAATATTTTAATTGTTTTTAGTCTGTTTTGATTTTACTAAACTTTCACATTCATATGTATGAAATAATTTATAAAATTAAAAACGATTGAAATTTTATTTGGAACTAAAAATAAACAACATTTTATTTTGACCAAAAACAAATTTTCTATTTTATTTTGACATTAAATATGAATTTCTATGAAATCTCGGACCTTAACATAAATGTTTTTTTTTAGAAGATGTTATTATATTAACATGAGTAAACGAGATCATTTCATTTGGCTTTTGTCTTTTCTCAAAACATCATCGTGAAGATCCAAGTTTGATCCTATATTTTCAAAAATTTTAAAATTAAATTAAGAAAAATTAAAAAGAATTTAAAATGATTGTATTGCCCTTCGACAGGTTAAGGTTAGGTTTCTAAACTTGGTCTTGCCATTAGTGGAGGAGGGAAGGTGTGTCAATTCATGAAAATGTTGTCTGTTTACCAAAAGTTAAACCTTGGGTAGTGTTATGTAATTTGTTCTTTTTCTATGGATACAAATTAAATTTTGATTTAAATGCTAGCATTATTAAATAAATCCCCAAAAATATTATAAATTCTTGTTTGGCTCAAAAAAGTTAATCGTTGGTCACTTAAAAGTTGTTATTCAATTTTTGTGAAAAAAAATATTTATTTTTTGCTATAAAAGGTTGTTATTTTTTATTTCAAAATAATAAAAAAAAAACAGTTCATTTTTATTTAAATGAACATTTCAATTGCTTTTAGTCTATTTTGATTCTACTAAATGTTTCACAACCATGTATATGAAATAATTTATAAAATTAAAAGTCATTGAAATTTTATCTGAAACTAAAAATGAATAACATTTTATTTTGGCTAAAATCAAATGTTCTCTCTCTCTCTCTTTTTTTTTTTTTTTATCACACAAATTTTCTATTTATTTCCACTAAATATGAATTTCTTTGAAATCTCGGACGTTAACAGATTTTTTTTTTTTTTTTTGTCTTTTTTTAAGAAGAAGATGGTATTGGGCTAACACGAGTAGACGACATCGTTTCATTTGGCTTCCGTCTTTGCTCAAAACGTCATCGTTTGGAGTAAACAGGTTACAGGTGATCTTCCTCTCCACGCAGAAGAAAGACAGACCAGAAAATGAGTGAGTAGCAAACGTAAACACCCTGCTTCCTATTTCCAAGGGTTTAGGGTTTTTGTTCCCAAAAATCAAAAATAAAAAAAAAATCACAATCATTTTCCTTGAATATTTCGCAATCAACAAATGGCGACCCGGTTATCTATCATGTCAGAGAGAGTGGAGAAACTATTCGACGACCTGGAGGCACAAAGGACGATTCTGTCCTCCTGCACCCACCTATTCACAGCCCTAACCTCCCATTTCACTTCCCTTCAAGATTCCCTCTCCCAGAAATCCAAATCCCTAGATTCCAAATTCCTCTCTCTGGATTCCACCTCCCTCCAATCCTTCCAATCCCTCCCACCGCGAAGCTCCATCCCCGACCGAGAGTCCGCCGCCGTCGACCTCCTCAACGGCCAGAAAGAAGCCGCTCTGGCGGAGTTCCAAAACCCCCCCAAGTTGGCTGACTTGTCAGAGTCCTTGAAATCCTGCTGCCGCAGAATGGACTCTTCGCAGCTTCTGAAATTCATCGTCTCCAAACGGAAGGAATCGATGTCGTTGCGGGCCGAGATTTGCAGCGCAATTCGGGAGTCGGTGGACGCTCCTAGACTGGTACTGGACGCCGTGGACGAGTTCTTGGTTCAGAAGGTGGAGGGAGTTGGGGTCACCGACAAAAGGTGGGCTTGCGGAATGCTGGTCCAGGCCACGTTTCCCGAGTGTAAAAAGGCGGTGGGACCACAGTATGCCACCAGCATTGTCGAGCGAGCGGCTGGGATTCTGGAGGGGTGGAAGCAGCAAATGGCCGAGGCCGAATTGAGCCCTGCGGAAGCCGTTATGTTCTTGCAGATGGTGGTGGGTTTCGGGTTGCATTCAAGGTTTGATCAAGATTTCGTTAGGAAGTTAGTGCTGGACTTCGCCTCCAGAAGGGATATGGCTAAGTTGGCTGCTAGTTTGGGATTGGGAGACAAATTGGCAGGTTTGTATTCTCAGCTTTACTGTTAAATGATGCTACGTGAAACAATATGTAGCCATTTGAATTTTGTAAGAGTAACCAATATAGGATGAAAGTTTCTTTTAGTAGTCCTGTTGAGAGAGATTGATGTTTAACCATCTTATTAGAATGCCTGTTATTGCATTTCTTATGCCTGCTTTGTTAGTAAAACTTATGTTGTTTTGGTTGTTCTAAGCTATACACTATGCTCCAGTATTGATACTGTCACGTGTCAGCCTTAAGTTTTAAATACTAGAATTGGAACCTTTCCTATCAATAAGTTTTTGGATCTGGTGGTAACTAATAGATGCATCACATAGATTGAAGTTTTCAATGTCTATATTGCAAATGATCTCTTTAGTTGGATTAAGATCTTATTTTGTTATTTACACTATTATTATCTACTTTGCAATTTGCATTTTGTATTTTAAGAATTTCTGCAATGTAAAAATGTTACATAATCTGTCCTACAGTAGTTGTATTCTGGAATTTGAAGGCTTTACAATGAGGTAAGAATAACTCTGGCATAGCTGGAACTGAGTTGGAGCTAAGCTTTGATTTACTACTTAAGTTATGCATCACTTAGTCTATAAGTAGTTTTAATTGAAATTTGGATAACTTAATGTCTTGCGGGTATCTTGGGAAAACTATCATTGCTTAATCACTTCAAAAGTGCTTCAGCTATTTTGAATGCAGTAGGGTCGAATTTTTTAGTCAGTCTCGTACAAAATCTGCATTTATGTTGTTTCATCACTTAAATATATAAGCTTGCTAAATTCATCAAAGCCCTAATTTATTTTGTCCTCTTAATTATGAGCAAAACCAAGCCTAGCCAAAAAACAAAGCTACCTAACTTTGTGTAATGCTAATGTTAGATCATATCATTGAAATAATTCTGAAATAAATTAACCATAAACTGCAAAATGAAATTTAAAGATAACCAGTAGCTTCATCTCAAAGAAAAATGATTTATAGTCCCTCTTTCACTTTTGCATGTAATTTTTTTCATGAATTTTGATTCAATTAAACATGCATACCTGCGTGTATGTATTCAGCACAATTGTTTTTAGAGGTCCAAGTTTAGAGTCATCCATTCTAATAATGCTACTAAATTTGTTACTTGTGAGTTAGTGAATAAGTGAAAGTGGGGAAAACAATTAAGAACTAAATGATATTATATATGTTTCTGAGTTGCAATTTTTGGAAGGTGCATTTTCTTTAGTTCATAAATAATTCTAAAACATGTATCTCATTTTCATTGTGTTTTTATCTTCTTCTATTACTCTTGATATTTGCATGTGTTCCCCCTTCAAGGAGAATTATTGCCTAAATATTGAACATCTCAAGGATTTTTGAATTATCCATTGCTGTTACAGATTATAAGGCTCAAATTACCAAAGTTAATTTGTTATATAAGAAAAACACTAAATAATTAGGAAATTGATGATGTCACGTAGGAATAGGATAGGTTTTTCAAATTTTGCTTCTATTAGGAAAATCTTGAATAATTAGGAAAAATTAATCTGTTCTAGAACACATGACTCAGTTTATCAAAGTTAATATGTTATACATAAGGATAAAAAAAAAAAAAACAACCAGAAAATTGATGATGTCACATGGGATTGCTTTTTCAAAATTCTCTTTTATAATTGGTTGCTTTTACCGAATTTTAGTTGAATAAACCTCAGTTGCAGGCTGGTTTGACCGTACCTTTTCTTTCTCTTTCTTTTTTTGTTCTTTAATATGTGTGATATTAGTGACAAATTTTAGCATCATGTATTTTACCTAGAAAAAAATCATAAAATATAGGAAAATAAAAGGTTATGGACAGATGAGTCATGATGAATAAAATGCAAATTACTTGGATTTGTATTTTGTAGTCAGATGCATTGCTGTCAATTTTGTTAGAATTTTTATCAAGTGCTTTCTTGATTGAAGAAATTTCTGATTTGTCAGATATAATTGATGAATTAGTGAAGAGTGGTAAAGAGATAGAGGCTGTCTACTTTGCTTCTGAATCTGGTCTAACTGAAAGATTTCCTCCAGTTTCTCTGCTCAAATCCTATCTTCGGAACTCGAAAAAGAATGCTACAAACAAATTGAAGAATGGCAATTACAGGAATGCTGCTACGGTGTGTTGACATATATTCTTTTTTTGGGTGGGGGAAATCACTGACATCCACGCTTTTGTATCCTTAATTTTGTAGATATTGATTATCATTAGTTAAACTTTCAGGAGGAGTCAAGCAATATGGAATTGAATTCTATTAAAGCTATCATCAAATGTGTGGAAGACCACAAGCTTGATTCAGAGTTCTCCATTGATAGCTTAAAGAAGCGAGCTTCTCAGCTTGAGAAAGCCAAGGCCGAAAGGAAGAAGAGTTCGGTAACCAACACCAAGCCCCAAAATAAACGAGGCCATGGTGCTGGTAGTAGCCGAGGCAGTGGACCACCTCCACTCCGTCCATCTAAAGCAGCTAAATTTTCAAATGCTTACCCATCTCTAGGCCGCAGGAATGCAGCTGCTCAGCACAGCTTAGCCCTGCAGCAAGATATTCTGGCCCATACAACTATCCTAACCAGGGTGCCTATGAAGGTCCTACAACTGCCCATTATGCATCAGGTTTGGTGTTCCTCACACTCAAAGCCCTGCTGCAATTTCTCAACAACACTACCCTCTCCCTGTGGACAATGTGGGTGGTGCCGGGTTCAGGGCCAGTGGTTCTTATGGGGGGCAGAGTAGCTTTAGTGCATATGATTATAGCTCTGCTGCGCCTTCTTCTTACCAATCTTCATCATACACCCAATAATAGTATTAAGAAACTGTAGTGGCCTTCTGTTTTGTAAACTTCATTTTCCATATTTGGGAGCCCTGTCGGAAACGAAGAAATGATGTAGAATCCCTATAGTAGTCATGGATGATTTTTGTTTACTTGGAAAGTAATAGTTGGATTAGATTTTCAATTTTCAAGTTCTTGACAATGTGGAATGAGTGACGCAGTGGATGGGTTGAAAGTTGAAACGCTGGTTGTGTCTGTGTGCTTGACAGAGCAGACTAGGACCGGTAAGTTGGATGAAATTGACCAACAAAACAATTCGCTAAGAACGAGTCTTAAATCCATTCATGTGACATCGTTCTTTCTTACTTTTGTTTTTTCAATTGCTTTTCTTATTTCTCAAGTTGGATACGTTGGTTGAATATATACAGTGTTAATATGCAGGTTATCACTTATGATGTACAAACTGTTTTTCTTTACTTCTACGTCCGAATATTTACATCTTTATAAATTTTAATAATTTCTTATTATCATTATCCTTTGAAGGAAAATTATTATTATTATTATTATCTTTTTTGTATTGTTATGTATCATGTACTGTACACGTAAGCTCAGCCTTTGTCCACCTAAAAAAGGCATTTTATTTTGGGATCACTATAATAAAATAAAGAGGCAGTTTATGATTTTGAAATTGGAAAAGGAAATTAGTACATTCATATTTTAATCTAGTGTTTGAATTGCATTAAATGTTAGTTTTGAAATGGGAAAATCCTAATTTTCCCCTGTAGTTTAACGTAATCGCTAATTACCCTCCTATAGTTTCTGAAAATTCTATTTTACGCCTTCTGTTAACTCTGTTAGTGAAAGTTCATTTCTGACTATAATAGTGAGTGAAAAGGCCAAACTGCCCCTCAACACAGTAACCATCCAGAACACAGAAACCTTCAACACAGAAACCGTCCAGAACACGATCATCATCCATCTCACATCATCCAACCCAGACACATTCACTCATCTCCATCATTTAACCCACACTGCCCCTCAAC
This sequence comes from Nephelium lappaceum, assembly GCA_021234005.1. Classification (NCBI taxonomy): domain Eukaryota; kingdom Viridiplantae; phylum Streptophyta; class Magnoliopsida; order Sapindales; family Sapindaceae; genus Nephelium; species Nephelium lappaceum. The sequence continues at coordinate 8,566 of JAIZFV010000437.1, forward strand.
ACTGTCACCATACAGAACACCATCTCATCCAGACACATTCACTCATCATCTAGACACATTCAACCAAACCATCATCAAAACACAAACAACATCATCAAAAAAACACAAGCAACATAACAAAAAAAACCAAAACCAACAAATATTCTAGGTTGGGTTTTCGGCTTCGAAAACCCCAGAAATCCTTGGGTTTCCAGCACTGGGAACCTAGAGATTTCTGGGTTTCCGGTGCGGAAACCCATCTACGAGTTTCCGGCACGGACACCTAGAGATATCTGGGTTTCCAGCGTCGAAAACCCGTAGATCTATGGGTTTTCGACTCGAAAACCTGTCGATCTCTGGGTTTTCGCTTCGGAAACCCATAGCCTATGAGTTTCGTCGGAAACCCATAGATCGAAGTTGGGTTTCTGACGAAACCCAGTTTGGGTATTGCCGAAAGAGAAAAGACAAGGAAGAAAGAAGAAAAGAGAGAAAGAGAAAGAAAAAAAAAAAAAGAGAGAGAGAGCCGAGAGAAGGAAAAAAAGAAGAAAAAGAAAAAAGAAGAAGGAGGAGAGAGAGGAAGAAGAAGAAAAAAAAGAAAGAGAGGAAGAGAGAGAGTGGAGATTTTTTTTAAATTTTAAACTTTTTTAAATAGTGTTGATCACCATAGTCCATTTTAAAGATGGACGGTGGAGATTTTTTTCAATTTTTTAATATTAAATTATTATTTATCAAATATTTATATTTTTATGTTTTATTTCATTGGACAATTTTGCACTTCCATATTAACGGTCAACTGTTGACTTTTAACGTTTAAATTGACGGTAAGGGGTTTTTTTGGATATTTTAATAAACTATGGGGTTTTTTTAATCCATTTTGTAAATCAAGAGGGGTAATATTAGTGATTTTTAAAGTAAAGGGAATTTAACTATTTCATCAAACTACAGAGGGGAAATTGGGATTATCTCTTTTGAAATTACTCCGTCAAATAATTTTTTGCCTGTGGGTCACAAATGGCAATGGTACTTATATCATGGAAGCATGAAAGTATGTTTGTCTTAAATCAGATAAGTACACACACACACACACACACACACACACACACATATATATATATATATATATATATAGGAAAAACTTTATTTTAATAATTGAGATTTAAAAAAATATCAAAATTTTAAATATATTTGAAAACAGTTTTTTTATTCCTAACTTTTCCAAAACTTTTTAAAATAATTCAAACTGTCAGTCAATTGACGGTCAACAATAACATATAGCTTAGGCGGAAAGAATAAAATTATTTTTGCGTGAGAGACACTCAAACCCATATTACTAAAAAATTAGCTACAAATGAAAGTATTTTGATAAAAATATCCTCATAATAAATAAAGTGATTTAGATTAAATTATAATTAATAACTCAAAGTTAGGATATTTTAGATAATTTTACTTATAAATTCATTATTTTATGAGGGTAATCCGATAGTTATAGTGTCACTAACAACCATGATAATTATAGTGTCACTAACAACCATCAATCAAAAATAAAAATATCTTTTTATGCATTATGTCATTGTTGACCGTCAGTTGACTGATAGTATGCATTATTTTAAAAATTTTGAAAAGTTAGTGATGAAAATAGGAGGATGAAAAAAGTTATTTTCAAAAGATGTTTAAAATTTTGATATTTTTTGAAGCTCAAGGACTAAAATAAAGTTATGATTATTATTATTATTTTGAGAAGACATAGTTTTATATGATATATTTCATATCTTATTCTAATATTTGAAAATAATAGGAGGAAAAAAATCCAAATATCTCGATATTTTAATGATATTTTATGATATTCTCAACGCACAACAGTTCTTTTACATAAATTTAAAATCCTAATATTTTTGGCGAAGCCTGTATTTACTTCTTTACCTAAAATGAATTGGTGTTAATCTGCATGATTGGCTGTGGTTCTGACTTTTGCTCAACTCTTTTACGAAAGGACAATAATTTTATTGCACCGTATCGGTAGAAACAAACTCATAGAAGGAAGAAGGACAAATATTGAAACATGTACTCGTCCTCTTTCAGAAAAAAGCCATCCTAGCTTCTCGTTAAACACTATTTTGAGAGGTTGAGACTCTCCTAACCTTGTTTTTTACATGATAAATGGAAAGCTATACGATCATGACCTTTAATATATATTTGTACAAATATTTAACAGCTTTAATTGTTGAACATATTTCTACATTAATATGACAATCGAATTTGCTAATAGATAAGGATTATAAGGCACAACCCAACGATTATCTAAGTCATGGCCCCTCACTTTCACTTTTTCACCATCATCACGCCGTCTATACTTTGGATATGAATTTTTTTCTTGAGTAGTTTTGCTTGAAAATGTTTTAGGATAATGGTTTTTACATCTTCCTTTTTTTGTCATGCAAACATTAGTAGGGTTAAGATTACCACAAGGGCCATGTATCATATGTCTAATAACAGCTGAATATAAGTGTAAATTTTTATTTTTAATAGGAAGCTCAGCTGATACAATGTCATCAAAAGTTTCAGGTGCGATAATCTTTGAATTTGACTTTAAAATAATTAGAAAGTGAGCATGTGGAAGACCTCTTTTCTGAAATTCTATTACATATACATATGCAGCTACAGGCCCAAATATTTTCCTTTTGAATAAATCAATTTTTAACTCTTCTAATTTTGCTCTAAATACTCTAGCTACTAAATCAGGCCGATTTTGTACTTCATCGGTAAATCTTAGCTCTTGCTTAATTTCAACCCAATTAGGATACATGTCATTGTAAGAAATATCAGGTTTTCCAAAGCGTTGGACTAATGCCATTGCATCCATATATCTTCGTCGCATATCTCTAGGTCCACCTATAAGGATGATGGCAAAATTATTTTTCGGCCAATTTTTGAACCTCGAGTTTCACCATCTTGAATGCTATCAATAATTCCTTGATATAATTCAGCTCGAATCTCATTTTGTCGATTTCGAAAATAATCTAATCTAGAAGTTTCTAATTTAACATACATATCCACTACATATTGTTGTAAAAGACGTCCAGCATGAAGTAATATCGAATTTTCTAATGATCTTATTTGTAATTTATAACAATAATACTCTCGACAAGAAACCATCCCTCGTTTTTTGCTTCGTTGCAATACTGAAAATAATAATTTACTTTATTAGTAAGATGTCAATCCTAAATATTACTCCAAATAGAATATTAATAAACAAATCATATACCTTGCAATTCCTTCTCAATTAATTCTGTAGAAGATCTCATTTGATTAGCAACCAATAACAATTCTCCTTCATATGATAAACTCTTTTTGTTTTATCAACTTTTGTATACCTTGATGCCAACCAGTGTCTCCATGAGGAAATAATAAAGGATATTGCAAAGGGTCATAACACCCAAAGTAATATTGGACTTTATGACTATAACCTGAATGGTTATAAACAACAATATCACGATCTTTATATTCTTCAGTAGAGTTTTGGTCTACCCATATTGCTGCTACTTGTGAAGCTAATGGAGCATTATAAACTCTTTGATCTAATCCAACATTTGATCTTATATGAATTGTATAATTTTTCAAGTCAGATGCTTTTAAGATTTCGAAAAAAAGCACAATAAGGATTAATTTTTAATATATCAATTATTTTAGTTATAATAGATGGATTCATTTTTTCAGAGCCATATATTCGATTTTCCAATTCATGTTCTGTATCATAAAAGTATAATTGTAGATAAGAAGGATTATTATTTGTTGGTAATAACTCATTGACATAGTGATATACTTGTCCTTGAACACGAAATGTGTATATACCTTTGTTTTCTTACATAAGTTTTTATCATATCTAACTCCAAAAGATGTGAAAGCAAAAGTGTTATTATAAGTTCGAACATACTTTGGAATTGTATAGATTCTTCAGACCTCAATGTAAATAATTGATAAAGTTGTTCAGGAATTTTATTGAATTTGAGTGATATCTCTCCGTTAGAGCAACAAAATCCTTTAAACTCATGGTGAAATCTTTTTGCTTGGCAATATTTACATATTGAGGTAGGTGGCAAGATATTGCCTCTGTCGGTACATTATGTAGCATATAATATCTTGCCTCATTTTTATTACTATTAATATCTGCAATAAACAATACATGTATAAGAATTTTGTATTTTTCTCTTCCAATAAATATTTTAGTTAAATAACTTTCTATTTGATAAGAGCAAATTAATGAATTTTTACCTGAAGTTTTAGTAACTTGTTGATGTCGTAAAATGGGTGTATCTGATTGATTTGATGTTGATCCTAGATAAGACAATCATATATATTTTAAAATTTTATATTAGACATAATATTGTCTCATCTAATAATAGGCCAGGACTATACCAGATTCCAAAATTGTATGTAAGCTTATTTGATCTTT
>JAIZFV010000438.1:0-27282 GCA_021234005.1 Nephelium lappaceum
AATTTCTAATCGGATTTTATTTAATATTATGAAACAGTTTCGATGTAAAAATGGATCCTCAATGTAATAGCATAGAAATTTAATATGAAACAAAACACAGAAAGAAGAATGAAACTGCACAGAGATTTAATAAGAAACAGAACACAAAAAGAAAAATGAAACTGACTCTAAGCTAATCAATCTATTCGAAATATCTAAAACTACTATAGTTATGTTACTACTAAAATAACATCAAATTCAAAATTTATAAAATTATCATCTTTGATTAACCTAGTGAAAATCAAAGAATGTCACCTTAGCTATAACTATAACTTTTTCCCATCCAAAGAACAACCCATTTTATACAACTATGATCTCTTTTTCCTGCACATTTTACCACTGATACCTCAATTTACATTAAAATCCTGCAAATTTCAAATATGATCTCCCTTTCCTGCACATTTTATCAATGTTATCTCATACAATATTAAAAACCTGCAAATTTCAATAAAAGTTCTATAGTCCTGCTTCTATTCAATAGAAAAAAGAAAAATAGTAGCCAATTCGATTAGTCGCAAGAGAACAATAATTCAAAGGGAAAAGTAAATATATTATATGGGAAACATAATATAACCCTTCTCTTACAATAATATCCCAAAATATTTCAGTGTCATAGTCCAAAAAGATCTTTTATGTATAACATCCAAAAATGAGGGAATGATTCAATATGGAAGCCTAAAAACTTCAAAGATAGTAAAAAAAATTGAATAGAAGAATATGGTCATTTGGATTTCAAATACACCTTTGAATCCCAGTGTTCTGACATTGGGACAACCACCCGTAATTAAAATGAGAAAAAAAAAAAAAAAGGCGAATTAACCGATGTAATGAAATTCTATTTACACAAAAAATTGAAAACAACTTCCTCTTCTAGTGATTCTAAACCAGAATTGCAAACCAAATGCTCCAATCACATGATGTGGCTGACCTGGGCCATCAGCTGGTAAAAATTGCGGTGAATGTATGAAGAACTGAAATCCATCAGCCACTTAATAATACTTGTAACCTGAAGAAGCAGACTGCAGTAGTGCAGGTGGCATCTGATTAGGTGTACGCCGACTGCCTGAGTTTGAACCGGAAGTGACATCACCATTCTCAGCTGGATCACTGTGACGCGGCTGTGACCATTGGATTTAGATCTAGAGTAGTCATTATACGAACCACGGTTCACAGGTCCATCAGCGGTTGCATCAAATGCAGATCTCCAGTCATCACCTGATACACCAATTGTTATCAAGCTAATTTCTGCAATTAGAGAAACCACGAATTAAAATTGATAAGCGTATAAAAGATCTTTTTTTTTTGCACTTTGTACATATACAAAACAATACCTGTCCCAGTATCACTATTGGACCAGTTAGAGGCAGCTGCCCGGTTGTCATGAATGCTACGTTGTCATGTTAGTTTAGAAAGGAGCGAGGACTGTTTCTGATACCGCTTCCTCCTTTTTTTTTTTTTTTTTCGATAGGAGATACCGCTCCCTCCTACGCTTCACATTCTGGTCCTCCTGAAATAGCTCTTCAATCCTTCCAGTGCTTTGTGCACTACAGAAGTCGAAATGCATAACATTATTAGCATAATTTTCTTAAAATAAAATTTATGATATACAACCATAAGCGGACAGCACCAGCAGGGCAACCAGAAGCTAACACACATATTCTATAAACAAATAGTTAAATGAGAATACCTAACGGAGCTATACAACTGATTTAACATGTCTTCCCTCACTTTCTCAACTTGGCAAAGAACAACTGCCTGCTAAACCAATCACAAAAGTATTAATTAAAAGAGTTTTACAGGGAGCCAACTGTAAGGTTGGAAAATTAAGGCAACAAAGAATCAAGCGTACTTTCGGCACATCAGCAGCCAAACTAATAACAGAAATAAAAACTCTTGTCCACCTTCCTACTGGCTACCGATAACCCACAGATGAGGAAATCTAAATGAATACATATGTGAGGTCATCTTGGAACTGCAGAAGCAAACAATGAAACAAAACTTAAAAGTAATCACTAAGTAAATAAGGAAAACGAGGATTGCTAGATTTAGGTTCGGATATAGAATTAGGACTCTAAACATTCTAATAATCTAAACCTCTAGAGATAAAGATTAGATAGGTACCTAAAAAGGACTCTCGGACTATTCCTCATGTTAGAAATAACCAAAATAGACCACATATGCAGGGATTGCATAAACTATAGTTCCAATCGACCACAAAAACTATCAATAACCCTTGCAAAATAATCCAGAATTAACTGATTTAACCTAAAACCCATCAAAAAATAATTTAAGCTTAAGCTATACAAGATTTAACAATCAAAACCACTCAAGCTTCCATCAGTAACAAGTTGAGAAGAGGACCTCAAAACCATAGCCCTTGACTTCTATGTCTAGAAATACAAAAGAAAGAGAACAAAATGCCTATAAACCCCTTCTCCAGTGACAGCATCAGCTTTCCAATTTTAATTTTATTTACTCTGTACAACATGCATCTCGACATGTTCTAATGTATTTCTACATAGGTACCGATACAACTGAGCTGAGATGTGAATTTGTTATTGTAATCTTACATTGTTGAAAACTAAATATGTGAAGTATAATTGTTTTTATATATACACTTAGAAAGTAAATAAGTTTTAGAATACACTTATCTCCATGACTAAAATAAAACTTTGTTAGATAAACTCAAAATTATATATTGTGAAAACATTAAAAAAAACAAAACAAAACAAAAAAACAAAACAAAAAAAAAAACGAGGCCATATACATAAACATTTGCGTAGCTAAATTTGACAGCAGAACAGGACTGGAAACACCTTAACGACAACTTTTTTGTTAACAAGTATGAATGATACAAATTATGGGAGGTACACAAGAAAAAATAATTGCATGTATAAAATTGGAACCTGTGTGCAGTCTAGTGAAAAAAAAAAAAAAATCTCTCTAAATATAGCCAAAGACAATTATAAAGATTTTTGACAAGAAGATACAATTGGAAAGATAAAATAAAATAGCTTACAACACCAGACTCCAGGGATGAAATTTGAGTTTGTTTAGAGGTTCCTTCATACAAGCATTGTTCGAAAATACGACGTGGTACAACCGTATATACGTCGGTACGGGCATACCAACGGTGAAACGTATTGGTGCGCCCGTATCGGACACAGACCCAACCAAATGCTGTGTTTTGCATACCGGACGGCCGTATATGGTTGTCTTGACCCGATACGGCCGTATATACACTTATACAGCCGGGTTCAAGGTAAGAAACCCGAAAAAAAAAATTGAAATATAATGAAAACAAACCCTAAAATCCATTTTTGCTGCTCGATCTACTCTCTCTCGCGCAAATCGCCTCTCCTCTCTCCTCACCAGTGATCAAAGCCTCATTTTCGGCTATTTATCTCACAACCGCAAGCTTTCCGATGCTTGTGAAGATGAAATCCGATGACTTTACTGGCGACAGCAACTTCCTCTCTCTAGAACGGTGCTTTCTCTCTCGAACTCTTCTTTCTCTCATCTTTTGCTCTTGTAACTCTTAAACTCTTGCTCATTTTTGTTTTTGAAGTTATAACAATAGGCCGTTCTTATTGTTTTTTCTTTGTCGATGTGCACGGCAGTATACTAGTAGGTAGTAGCTTTCATTTTTTTTGTTTGTTAATTATTATTTTTTTTTTGAAATAGACATGCAATAACTTTCATTTTAATTTATATGTTCACTTATAAATTGCAGGGGCCTTGATAAAAATTTATCGAAGCTAGAACAAACTAATTGTTGTGATTGTGATGGCTAATAAAAAAGATCCGACTTGAAAATATGGTGTTAAGATGGAAGCAAATGGGAAAAAGTTTATACGGTGTGTTTTTTTGTGAGAAAGTAATGGGGGGGGGGGGGGGGGGGGGGGGGGGGGGGGGGGAGGGAGGGGGGTATATAGGATGAAAGAACACCTTGCGCGTATTCAAGGGAAAGTTTCCGCATGTCCAAATGCTCCACCGGAAGTTAAAGAGGACATCAAAAGATATATAGAGAATTTGGAGAAGACAAAAAGAATGAATCAATTAGTTAGGGAGGAAAGAATTGATAAATGTACGACATTGAATAGTCGATCCAAGGAAGGTCAAATAGTGGTAATGCAACTTAGACTCAGAGGGGGATTAGAGGACCTATTGATCGGTTTCTCAGGGATATAGAAGCTGATGTTTTACAAATGGGGGAATTAGAGGAAACTAAAACAACGGGATTTGATAAGGAGCTACGTGACCGAACGTGGGAGGAGATAGGCCGATTTTTCTTTGAGAATGGCCTCGCATTTAATATTACTGATAGTCCATCTTTTATGAATATGATTCGAGCAGTTGGGCGTTAAGGGACAGGTTTGAGACCACCAAGTAGCTATGAGTTAAGGAATACCATATTAAAAAAGGAGGAAGAAAACACTAAAGCTATTGTAGCTAAAGTGATGAAGGTGTGGTCGCAAACAGGAGTATCCATATTATCGGATGAGTGGAAAGATATAAGGGGTAGACAATTGATCAACTTCCTTGTAAACAATCCATATGGTACAATTTTTCTTCTTCCAATTGATGCTAGCGATTTGGTGAAAGATGCGACATTATTGTTTAAGCTACTTAATGATGTGGTTGAAGAGGTTGGAGAGGATATTGTTGTTCAGGTGGTGACAGATAATGCCTCTAACTACAAGAAAGCTGGGGAAATGGTGATGCAGAAGAGGAAACAGTTGTGGTGGACACCATGTGTTGCTTATTGCATAGATTTAATACTTGAAAAACTTGGAGAACTACCCCAACACATAAATGCATTGAGAAAAGCAAAAAAGGTACTATTATAGACTTATAGTCATAATATCTTACTACATTTTGTTTTTAACTTTACTTAACTCATATGTTAATTAAAAAATTTATATCTTGTAATAGGTGAGTAATTTCATTTATAATCATGGATGGGTGTTGGCATTGCTGAGAAAGTTTACAAATAAGGAATTGCTCCGACCCGCTTCTATAAGGTTTGCTACTGCATACTTGACATTGAAACGTATGTTTGAACTGAAGCGATCTTTGGAGCAAATGTTTACTCCACCGGAGTGGGGTGGATGTACATATGCAAAGAAGCCGGAAGGGAGGGAAGTCAACAGAATCATACTAAGGGATCCAAGTTTCTGGCCTAGTATGTCCTATGCTTTGAAGACAACTACACCTCTTGTTCATGTGTTGAGGTTAGCGGATTCAGAAAAGGTGCCTGGAATGAGATTCATTTATGGAGCAATGGATTTGGCAAAGGAGGAAATAGCCAAAAACTTGGGGGATGAAGTTGGAGCTTACCATGAGATCTGGAAGATAATTGATGAGAAATGGGAGTTCCAGATGCATCGTGATTTCCATGCAGCTACTTATTTTTTGAATCTTCAATTCCAATATTCAGAAAAAAAGCCCACCCATTCCAGAGATTAAGTTTGGGTTGATAAAGTGCATGGAGAAGCTTATTCCGGATTATAACGAGCGAGAGAAGGCATATTTATAGCTTGATGAGTTTAGGAAAAGGGAAGGAATGTTTGCCTTTGAGTTGGCAAGAACATCTGCCACCAAACATAGTCCTGGTATATGAAATTTCCTTTTAAGTGTTCTTCAATTATTTATATGTTTTCTTATTAAAAGAATTGTTATTGGTATTGTAGTTGATTGGTGGATTCAATGGGGAGATTAAACCCTAGAGTTAACGTCTTTTGCAGTGAAGATTTTATGCCTTACTTACTCATCTTCCGCTTGTGAGCGGAATTCGAGTTCATTTAATATGGTATAAGTTTAGTTAGAAACTTAGAATATATCAATACTTATTATAAAATTATTTTTTGTTGACATTAATTTTTTCATTATTAACAATTATAGATTTATACTAAGAGAAGAAATCGGTTGGCCACGGAAAAGTTGAACTCATTGGTGTACATAATGTTCAATAGAAAATTGCATCACAAATTCCTTAGGCACCAGAGTTCAACTAATGATGATGAGCTTTTAGTTTCTACTGACCTACCTTCCGATGATGAATGGGTGATGAGAGAAGATGATGTCGGGCAAATGTCCACATATTATGCACCGAGTGTGGACATGAGTGAACCGAGTGGAAGTACACAAGTAACACAACACAGATAAAAGAGGAGTAGAGATGCATGTAAGTTTATCAATAATTTAATGAAGTAACTTGAATATACATTGAAGTTTTTAATTCTATTACTTTAAATAATTTGGTATAGGGAAAGGAAAGCGTATTCAATCATTGGACGATGAATCAAGAGGGATGACATCCTTGAGGAGGAAGAGGATGATAGGGGAGATGAGACATTCCATTTTGATCCTAATTTCCGACCATTTGAAACAGACGACCATGTTTATGATACTGATTAGATCATCTTTTCTTCTAGTGACTTTTGTATTATTTTTAGTTTGGACTTTGGTAGTTTGGTTATGTTACTTTTGAATAATTAATTTTAAATATATTGTTGTTTTAGAAATTTACGACATTTTATACTACTTTTACTTTTTTTTTTTAACCATTTTCGGTCGATACGTTCGTACCAACCGTACCGAATGTACCGTATCATACCATATCGGGGTGCCCGTATCGTACCGTATAACGTATTTTCGAACATTGCATACAAGCAAACTGACTTCAATCCATAAGGTTTCCCAGCCAGTATTGCATAAAACATCAAAAATCTGCCACACAAGCAGATCACATTCTTTGAGATATTAGTTGCAATACACCAAATAGACAAAACAAGTAGAACATAACATAAGATATGGAGAGGAGAGAGCACATTGCAACAGCATCAACAAAATCATGTGAAATATAAACATGCCAAGCTGATTTCAATTTAAAAAAAATTGCTCGTCATTATCCTACACCAGAAGAAACATCAATTTAGCACAAGCAAAATATTCGGGCAGGGGTACAGTACAGTTTTGGCTTTCCCTCACCACAAGCAGCTATGACTTTCAACTTGAACTAGGTAAGTGGCTATTAATTACATGAAATCAGAATTAAGAGTGGATTGATCATTCATACTAATTCTAGACTAACTAGTTTATAATTATGGGCATAAGCAAAGATGTTTAATTATAATTTAGTTGGTCACACACAAGTGTCAACATAGTAGTTTAAAATCATAAAAACATACGGAAGCAGTGAGTGATATAATGAATACATACTTGGTCAGCCAACTCACTAGTGGGTGAGAGTACTAGGCAAAGTGGATTGGGCCTCTTGGGCAATTTGCCCTTTTGCTTATTCAACACGTGCATAACAGGCACCCCACCTGAAGTCATCACAAAAGATATAAATAAATACAAACAACAATCAATAAATTTTAAATGAAAACAAGAATGAATCAGAGAGAGTACCAACCAGAGCCAGTTTTGGCAATCCCTACAAAATCACGGCCGTCCAACAAGAAGGGCCAGGGGTAAGACTGAATCGAAGATCATTTATGGAAACTACTGCAGCACTTAAAAACGTTATCAGGAAGCTTTGACTGCGAAAATGATTTCAAAGGAGCGTACTTTGCTTCTTCGCAATCTTTTCCAGATACCAACACCTTAACATTCTCCTCCTTTTCCTTCTTTTTAAACCCATCACTGATTTCTCCGATAGCAGCCACCTCCTTTTATGCTTTTTCTTTTTTTCTTGCCTGCATCACATTCCTCCATTTCAAGCTTTCGTTTCAAAATTGGCTCCTCCACTCGGCTTTCATTGTGCTTCTTCTTCTCCATTTTGTTGACTTCCGTCTCTTCTTCAAGGAGATGAGTTGCATCTTTGAGTTTAAGACCCCATAGCTTCAATTGGAGTGCTGGATTCGACTAGGATTGTCTTAATTTCAGTCCAATCAAATTTCAATCAAATTCGATATTTGGGGGGACATGAGATCGGATAAAATCCAACTCATGTCTCAATTAGTCTCAATGCTATTAACAACATTAAAAAAACCCCAAAAAAAAAAAGATGCTTGAGATTGAGATTTTAATTGTTTTTGAGCTCGGTTTCAGATTTCTACCTCTGTCGGTGGATCGGATCACCAAAGTCAAGTTGCTTGAGATTGAGATTGTGATTTTGGATTGGCATTTGTGAAATTTTTTAAAGAAAGAGACCATGAAAATAGATCTTGGTGCATGAGATGAAAACAAGAGAGGTGCGAGTCAGCCGAATGGTGGAAAAAAGGTTGCGAAGGCCGGAAATGGAGAAGAAGGAGAGATTCAAGAAGAGAGTCGTTCTACATGAAAAGAAGAAATTATGGCAACTGGAAATGGTAAAGGTTGGGAAAGGCGGTGGAGAAGATTGAGAGTCGGTCTAGATGCTGCAAGTCAAACACCAACGAAAATATTATTTAATTTAACTATTAAATTTAATTATTTCAAAATAAATTTAAAATATAATTTTTCTTATCAAATCTTATATTATATCAAACAACAGATAATATTATTTTTTAATATGATCTCAATTACATCAAATACATCATAATACTAATTAATCCAATCTTATTCAATCCAATCATATCCAAAGATCACACTTTTGACAGTGACTGCTTTGCTTAATGATGCTGAAGAGAAGCAGTTTTACAACCTTGCTGTGGAGAGGTGGTTGCACATGGCCAAAGATGCCCTTTATGATGCAGAGGATGTGTTGGATGAGTTGGCAACTGAAGCTTTGAAATCCAAGCTGGAAACCAAGTCTCAAACAACCAACAGTAGTAATCAGGTAAACCAATGGCGCCTTATTTCCAGCCCTCTTAGTAGTCAGGTAAAATTTGGAGATGATTGGAACTGAGATTGTGAAGAAGTGTGAAAGCCTTCCCTTGGCAGCAAAGAGATTGGGAATTGTTTTGGGCTCAAGACAAGAAGAAAGAGAATGGTATGATATTGTTGGATTATTGGGTTGTTAGGTCGAGTCCACCCAAGATGATCCAAACCCATGACCCGATCCAAATCTATTTGAATTAGATAAGATTGAATAACCGCTGGCGTGACACGTGTGGATAACAGAACGTGCCACATGGTCACTTCTACACACGACGCGTGTCCTCGGTTAACTGTAGAGAGACGTGTGTCCGAATTGCACCGCGACACATGTCACCATGACACGTGTCACTGACGAAGATGTGTCGCGCTGGAGGGCGACACGTGGCTGATGACGTCAGCAAGATGCTTGCAGGCACGTTAGATGCATCACCGGTGCGTGGCTGACGCAGCCCGAGTGTGTGGCTGCTCGACCGGCGCGTGGCTGTCACGCGCCGCCACCGACGGTTGCCGCCGGTGAGTTTTCCGGCGAAAATTTTATTTTTCCTATTTTTTGCTCTTCTTCTCATCCCAATTAATTATCCGCTTGAATTGTGAGCGAAATTATATTATTTTTGTTGATTTCACTCTATAGGGAGTTAATTTTAAAAATGTTTTAGTTTTTAAATTAAATTTTATTTAATCTAAAATTAATCATGCATGTATTTATTTAGTTTTAGGTTATGTCATGCAATTTTATAGGGACTGGGTTAACTCATTTTGACGATGAGTTATCTGATGATGTGATTATGATCATTGTCCTATCAAATGATGAGAAGATTACTGATATCTCAAATATTGACCAGTGCCTTGAGATTATATAAATCTCAGATGATTAGTAGGATTTTGAGATCAAAAAATATATATATATATATATCTTGGACAATAAAATGACGGAGGTCATAGAGATTCCGATTAAGAGATGTCTGAGAATATAGAGATCTCAAATGATGCTGTTTAAATTGTGGGTGTCCTAAAATCTTTAGAGAATGATATTAGGACTGTTTTGCGTAAAACACTTACATATAGGTTTAGTGAATATTTGGAAGTTGAATGATGATGGATAGCTCGATTATTTTTTCGATTCCTATCCAAAGATTCTTTCATCATATTTATAAGTGTATAGTTACTGCAGTATTTTTAGTGAAATGATAGTAGATGTGCTAGTATAGACATAGATAGATATAGACCAAAAGTCTCTAAGTAGAATAAATGTCATTTAATGAAATGTCATGTGCTTAAAAAAAAAAAAAAACATAATTACTGAACTTCTTAAAGAATAAATTTTCTAGCAAAGGTGAGATTGAAAAAAGAATTTCAATGTTACGAGTTGAACGATTCGAATGATGTTCCAAATCCGAACACTCAACTAGAGAAAGATAGAGAATTGTTTAAATACTCTATTCCTAGTGAGAGTGACAGAGCTATTGGAATAGCTTATTCATTTGTTCCCAGTGGGAGCGAAAAGACTAACAAGTTAGTGCTCTCAAATAAATCAACTTGTAGAAGTAACAAGAAGCTATCATACATTACGCTGTCCACCATGGAAGCTGTATTTATAGCATGTTCAGCTGCAGTCTAGGAAGTAATCTGGCTCATGAGATTCTTGAAAAATCTGAATTCAAAATTAATGTGAAAAAGTCAGTTACTATAACTGTGATAGTTAGACATCAATTGTCTATACTAAATATATGAAATGTCACAGTAAATCGAAGCACATAGAGACTAAGTACGATATCATCAAGGATATAATGATGAAAAGAATGTAACAATTTAGTATGCATCTACACATGAGTTGGTATTGGATCCACTGACAAAAGCTGTGACAAGAGATATATTTTTATCACATACTAGGTCTTTGAGTTTGTGTAGATTGTGATGTTATAATTGTTACATTAAGTTATATCTGTTTTATGATTAGATACGTCATTTTGGTTATATAAAACTAGTATATTCATTTCACATATATTATATATAAAAGTATGTCGTTAGGTTTTGAGATTGGTATTCTTACACGTACAATCGCCTTAGTTGCTAGGAGAGCAAGGTAAGATGAGACACATATTTTTTTAGAGGATAAAAATATTATTCTCTTAAGGGCTTGAAATATATGAAATGTCGCATTGACTGTAGTCAAGATGAGGTTCTACCTAAAATTAATATTGAACCGCTCATGATGTATCCCCACCATCATGAGAACTTGATTAAGCCAGATGTGAGTTTCTCGATAATAGATGCCAGAAAGGGCAAGCTTTGGAACTCAGGTTAGGCGTTAGAAAAGCGTCTGAACTAAAATCTGTACAGTGAATAATCTCAATATAAAAGACATACGTGTCCTTATTAAAGGATAAGATTCACTGTAACATGCGTTTCATACCGTGTGTGCTTATCGTGACCGACATGGAAAATGAGTGAATTTATCCCTAATTCCTCGTTGTGTAAGTTCCATTGAAGTTTATATAAAACTTCTACCTATGTCCTCAATGACTGTTCACTTTGTCTCAAAGTAATGAGGTGATATTTGTATCATTAGTGTGTCTTCTATGGCTATGATAATGCAACCTATGGGACATTACTATGATGTCAGTCATTTTTGTTGACCGAGAGACGAAAGTGAGACAGGAAGATTTAATGAATTTTATTTTGTTCCTATAGTTACTTGTCGCGACAATTTGCAATTTGGAATTGCAATTGTGATTATATGGAATATTGGAGGATCGAGCATGTTAAGGGATTAAATATGCTCGAGCAAATAAAATCCTATTAAATCTAGGACATTATAATGAACAAATTTACAATCTCTTGTATAGCAGTACAATTGAGATTTGAAAGACAAGCCACATTGTATATATTGTTGTTCATAGGTTACACGGTGTATTTGTCTGTATGAATGCCTGTACTCCTTATCATAAAGGGGTCACCAGTGTTTTCTTTGTGAGTTCTATTTGGCTCATCTGTGTGAGTGGGAGATGTTGGATTATTAGGTTGTTCGGTCGAGTTCACCCAAGATGATCCAAACCCATGACCCGATCCAAATCTATTTGAATTAGATAAGATTGAATAACCGCTGGCAGTTATTGGCGGTTACTGGCGGTTATCAGAAAATAACCGCCACCTCTATAAATTCTTGAGGAATTTCATTTGTTTAGAAAATGATGGAAAATCAATTTCAGAAACTTTATATATCATATGAGAGAAAAGAGAAAACAAATGGCAATGCAAATTACACTGTGATTTGAGGTTCCTTTCCGCCTATGTGATTGGAATCCGACCAGTTGAACAATCTAGAATCCAGGGCAATTTCCGCTGCGTAGAAACTGGTACGCTTTCGGTTTCTGTTTCACTGTTTTATTGAATTTATATAATGCTATGAATTCTTTCAGATATATTAAACAGGAGAATATGGGATCTACGACATGATGAATGTGACATTCTTCAGACTCTCGGATTAAGCTACCATCATCTTCCCCCTCATTTGAATCAATGCTTTGCATACTGTTCGATATTTCCTTCTGGCTATGAATTTGACAAGATATCGCTGATTTTGTTATGGATGGCAGAAGGTTTTGTCCAGCAACCCAAAGGCAAGAAAAAATTGGAAGAAATTGGTAATGAATATTTCAGTGAGCTGGTATCAAGGTCTTTCTTCCAGTCATCAGTTCACAATAATTCACTGTATGTAATGCATGGCCTCTTGAAAGAATTAGCTCATTTTGTTTCTGGGGACTTCACTTTTCGATTGGAGGATAAAGTGACAGATGGTGATCAAAACACGATCTTTGACAAGGCTCGCCACTCCTCGTACATTCGTAGTAGACGAGAAATGTTGACAAAGTTTGAGGCCTTCAATGGAGCTGAGTGCTTACGCACCTTCCTACCATTGGATCCAACCAGAGAAATTGGAGCCAGCTATTTGGTTAACAAAGTCCCACATGAGCTCTTGCTGAAGTTAAGATACTTACGGCTGCTATCTTTTAGTGCTTGCCGCATCACTGAATTGCCAGATTCGATAGGTGCCTTGAGACATCTACGCTACCTAGATCTCTGTCGGACTGCAATAAAAAGGTTACCTGATTCAACAGGCACTCTTTATAATCTACAAACTTTAATCTTATTAGAATGTTATTCCCTCAGTAAGTTGCCCACAGAGATAGGAAATCTAACAAGTCTACGACATCTGCGCATTAGTGAAGTAGACTTAGAGAGATGCCATTGCAAATTTGTAGATTGAGGAATCTCCAGACCTTGTCTCATTTCATTGTGGGTGTAGATAATAGCCCAGGAATAAAAGACTTGAGGGATATGAAACAACTTCAAGGACCACTTTTCATTTCAGGATTGAGAAATGTGGTTAGCATTACGGATGCAATGGAGGCTAATTTGAAAGACAAGAAGGAACTTACTCATTTGGCATTCCAATGGAATAACAATTTTGATGTTTCCATAAATGATAGAGATGAAGAGGAAGTATATCCCAAACACGGGAACCAAAAGGATCTCACCATCAGTGGCCATAGAAGTACACGATTTCCAAGCTTTAGAGAAGCTACGAGAGCTTCTAGGCAGGCGTCTGTTGAGTTAAAGTTGCATCAAACTAGTAGTTCAAATTATTCAAGAAATGAAAGAGCTGAACTGGATGTACTTGAGATGCTGCAACCTCATGAAAACATAAAAGAACTCATGATCACAGACTATGGAGGTACAAGATTTCCAACTTGGATTGGATCCCCTTTATTTTGCAATATGGTAGTTTTGAAGCTTATGAACTGTAAAAGGTGTAAATATCTACCCCCACTTGGACAGCTACCTTTGCTAAGAGATCTAATTATTGTAGGAATGGAGGGAGTAAAGTCAGTGAGTGCAGAGTTCGATGGAGATGTGAGATCCTCTATTCAACCTTTTCCACGGCTGGAGACTCTAAAGTTTGAGAACATGTCAGAGTGGGAAGACTGGTATTCTTATGGGGTTGAAGGCGCTGAATACTTTCTTCACCTTCGAAGTATTGAGATTTGTAACTGTCCTAAGCTGAAAACATTCTCACACCACTTTCCTTCCTTGAAGAAAATGGTTGTCAATGGTTGTGAAAGTTTACAAGCGCTTCCAAGGCATAACTTCGAGGAAGGTAGAGAATTTCCTAGTCTCCTCGAACTATTTCTGTGGGCATGTCCAAACCTGCAGGAGTTGCCTGTATTATTTCCTTCCTTAAAAACACTCGAGATAGACGGATGCCAAAAACTGACAGCACTTCCAAAGCTTCCTTCCATCGTTGAATTAGAATTAAACAAGTGTGATGGCAAGGTGTTACAGAGTATTGTTGGACTCACTTCGCTCATTTACATGCGTATATGCAAACTTGCCAATCTGGAATGTCTGGTTGAAGGATATTTTCAACACTTAACAGCTCTTGAAGAACTACAGATCTCTCATCTTGGGGAGCTTACAACTTTATCAAATAAAACTGGATTCCAAAGCTTCCTTTCTCTCCAGCTATTGGAAATCTCAGAGTGTCCATTCTTGAAGGAGTTGCCGGAGAACTTGTACAAACTTTCATCTCTTAAAGTGTTAAGGATTTGGAACCGTCCATCACTAGTATCATTCCCTCAAACAGGCTTGCCCTTGACACTTGTAGCTCTTGAAATCAAAAGTTGTGGGTCTTTGCAGTTCCCACCTGAGTGGACAAAGCATGAATCCCATATGAATGAAAAGAATACCTTGTCACTTGAATATTTGATTATTGAAGGATGTTCTTCTGTCATATCTCTACCAAAAGGCGAGCTATCTGGCACTCTGAGAGAACTTGAAATTCTAGACTGTGTGAATTTGCACTCTCTTCCAGAGGAGATGATCTGCAACAATAGTTCTCTTGAGATCTTGAAAGTTGCAGGGTGTCACTCAGTGACATCCTTTCCAGAAAGTACTTTTGATTTGGCCTTGCCTATGATCACATCCAACACTGTCATGAAGGTTAAGGAGCTTGTTATCAACAACTGCATGAACCTTCACTGCTTACCTAATGGACTACACAACCTTTCATTTCTTGATCACTTGGAAATATCTGACTGCCCACTTCTTCAGTCATGGCCAGAAGCTGGCTTGCCAACCTCAATGCTAAGATCAATTAGAATCTCCAATTGTCAAAATCTCAGTTCTCTACCAAATCGCATGTGTAGCATTGCGTCTCTTCAAGAACTACACATAGATGGTTGCAGCAGTCTTACCTCATTTCCAGGGGTGGCTGCCTGCTAATTTGATATTGCTTTCAATCTTGAGTTGTGAAAATCTCAAGCCCTCATCTGAATGGGGCCTTCACAAACTCACTAGTCTTACCGATTTCTCCTTCGGTGGATGTCAGAGTTTAGTGTCTTTTCCGGATGGCTGGTTGTTGCCCACCAATTTATCCTCTCTTCATCTCGAACGACTGCCAAATCTTAAATCCCTAACCAAGGGACTAAAAAACCTCAACCATCTTGAAACACTGGACATATTGGATTGTGGCAGCCTTCAAACACTGCCAGAAGAGGAGCCAACTACCATGTTTCTGAGTCTTTGGGATGCTTTCTGATAATAGCAAGCAATTGAAATTGTAGTTTCATATCTGCTCCTGTTATTATCTAAAATAAAATAAAATTGACAGCCATCATTCTGAAATCCAGCATTAACATGGATGGAATATACCTCAATTGAACTCTATTGATGATTAGTTTTTTTTTTTTTTTTCCTTTAATGAGTGTTAGTTCTCATTATAGTTTCACACAGTTCATTATAGAATCTCTTTTGTTTGCTCAATGCAAGTTCCTAATTGTCAATGGCAGGTTTTGATTTGCAAAGTTTCATGATGAATGTTTACACTAATAAAATTCTGTTCCTTGATTAGTTTCTTTTGTGTTTCAGTGAATGGTTGTAATATGGTGCAGTGGAAGTTTGTTTTGTAATCGAAACGGATAAAATCAAAATAATATGATAGAACTAAAATTTGAAGTTTTACTACTGAAGAAAAATCATAATAACATACTTAACGTATACAAGTCAAACTTATTTGTAATGTTTCCAACCCTAATCTTTATAGGACTCCTAAACTAAAAAGGAAATTTAATTAATAGGTTCCTAAACTAAAAAGGCAATAAGTTATTGACTAACAAGTATTTAGCTTTACTAATTAAAATAGGAAAACGTAACATTGAAGAATTCTTTTTATTCCTAATTTGTCCTACATCATAATCATTCAGATCTTGACTTCATTTTAATTCTAAACCTCTAATAAGAAAACGTAACATTGAAGAAATTCTAGGTCCCTTTTTTTTCCTCTCATTTGTCATGTAGGGCTGATTACAATATCAAGTATTTTGACTTTTGCTCAAACCAGAGCCATAATTGAATTTATCTGTTAATTATGGAAAAGCACTCTTGACTAGGCAGTTGACTGTTAACTCTAACCAGACCTTTTTTCGTATTATTGTGCAGCTTGCTTTAATCTCTTAGTCTAGGATTCTATGCCAATGTCTACAGATACAAGCACATCTTGTCACCACCTAGAGCATAATAGATGGTGACCATCTTCAAAACCTCTAATATTTATTTTTTTCCTTTCCAGATGGATTATATTCACATCGTAAAATATTTTGCACTTTTTTTTTCTTTTTGTTTTTTTTGCGTTTAATTTTTAAAGGAAATTGGAGTCTTGTTTTGCTTTTGAGATTTCCTTATGTTTACATTGATTTATCATTGCTTATCTAATGCCTTCTACTAGAGTGTTTAAATACTCTTCGTCACGTCATTTCTTATTAATTTAAGTTTTTAAATATAGTAGTAACTAACATGATATCAAAATGTGATGGTTATATTTGGTGCAAAAGTAAAATACCGTATAATGGCTTATATAGGTCGTAAAGTTGTATGGTTAAAAAATCTCGAATGTGTATACCAAAGCTTCATATGTGATGTATTGTGATAATTAATCTGCAACATACATAGCATATGACCTAGTTTTTAATAAGCGAGCTAAGCATATAGAGGTGAATTGTTACTTAATATGAGAGGCTTTGATGGCAAGAAATATGGATAATTGGATTTTATTTTTTCAGGGGAGCTCTGCTCCACAATTTGTTCTTGGCTAGCATTAAATTAACATCAGCAACATTTGGCACTGCTTTATACAATCTCAATCCAGCATTTACATATCTTGTGGACCTCTTTTTCATGTGGTTTCTCATCTATTTTGTGTCAGTGTTTTAATTGTTTTTTTTTTTTTTCTTCTTAGGGTGTAATGGATGCACTCTATCATGATGTAATTTTTAAGCATGCCAAGGAATGAATTCCTTAGAAATTTTTTGTACCTATCCCAGATATCGGTTAAGGATGTTTTAGTTTTACCTTTTATTGTCGTTTTCCAAATGTAACAGGGAATGTTTTGGTACATTTGCTTGAATCCTTAATTTGGTAGATTTTTCATTTCATTTTTTCAGGCTTGAAACTTCCTCGCTCAAAACTTTGTCAGGGATAGCAAAGTTGGTAGGGACTGCTACATGCATAGGTGGTGCAGTGCTGTTTACATTCTGTGAAGGCTTTGAAATCAATATATGGCATAGCAAGATTGATTTGCTTCAGGACAATCATAAGGTTCCTCAAAACGTTCATAGCGGAATGTCTGGTCATCAAGAAGCATTAGGCTAGGCATTTCACTAATAGCTTGTTTATCTTATTCACTTTGGATAATAGTTCAGGTAAGCAGACAATCGAGTTCTCATGATTTTGAAATGATAAGCTACAATGTTAGTTATCCCAATTTGTTTATGCACTTGTATCTCGACTTTTATATATCAATTTTGAAATAACCCATTTCCTGTGCAAGACCACATTTTTGCAATTGATTCAACAAATGGAGATGTTATAACAACTAATAGATAGTTGTTAAGACAACTGATTAGTGATTGTTATAACATTTGAATAAGAACTCGTCATAACAGAACAATTAAACATGTTGAAACATCACAAATGCACAAGTTGTAATAGAATAAAAAGAAGATAAACATTTTTAATATGATTCGATTTTACTTTATATCCATGAGACCACAGACAAAGTTATAAACTTATTAATGAATTTTTGAACACTATAATCACTCCTTGATTTACTCAACGAAAGACTCCCTCCTAAAATTAATGCAAGACTTGTACAAATTCACCAATTAAGTTTATACGAGATTTCCTCGTCTTTAATAGTCTTCAACTTCTTAAACTCCCTTAAACAACTCAAAAACCTGTCTTTTCCCGAAGATCTAATAGTTTGTTCTCCCAATAAGTTTTTGTTACAAACCTGACCCAACAAGTTCACACTTCCTAAGTCTAAAAGTCAACTTCGAGAAAGTCTCTCTAAGGTTTGCAAGCACTCTCTTTCTCGCTCTCCACTCGTATTGCTTGCTTATCTTTCCTGAACGAATTGGTCTGTTTTTATTGAAGATACGTGCAATAATTAACCTGTAAGAGAAACTGTAAATATTAATTACGATACTGATAAAAAAGTAAAATCACTTGAGTGACTTTGTTGCTTGATCTTGTTCTCTAACTTGTTTTCCTTAACCATCATACACCATGCTCGATGGTCCCGTTATGAAATTGCAACCTCTATATCAAGACAAACTCGAGTGCCGTCTCTCGATCAAGACAAACTTGGATCATTAGCATCCTCCATTATAGTTGTGCCACACAGAAAATAAAAAATAAAATAAAATAAAAATTTTAAAAATTAAAAGACAAAAATCCTCAAACGCAATCCCCCATTGTAAATGTACCGCATGGTAGTAGGGGTGGCAATATGGGTCACAACACGACGGGTCGACACGAATTCGCGAAAAATAAATGGGTATGGGTTGGAGTTAAACGAATTCGTGTCGTAATTGTGTCGACCCGCTTAACCCGTTTATTAAACGAATCAAATTGGGTTTGATTAAACGAATCGCGGGTTGACACGATTAAATTAGGGGTAAAATTATAATATTAAAAAATTTTAGGGATTAGTATGTAATTATACATATATATATATATAAACACAAGCTAAACCTAATCAGATTTCTTATTTTTATCTCCAAATTTCAGCAGCTGCAGCCGCCACTCTTCAGTCTTCACTCACTCATTTTGTGACACCACACTCGACGGCACACACCATACCCGACGGCACTTGTTATCAACCCACACAGCCACACCACACAACCACACCCGACAGCACATACCTGCAGCTCCTCCCCTCCTCCCACCACACCGAACGGCAGCGGCAGCAGCATCTCTTCCCACACCCGACAGCGGCAGCAGCAGCTCTTCCCACACCCGACAGCGGCAGCGATAGCTCCTCACCTCCACGGCCGCACCACACCACACGGCAGCTCATTTCCCACTGTCACTGCCGGTCGCAGCCGCTCGTCCTCTTCTCCACAGCTGCTCGTCCTATCTAACGTTGTTTTTTTTGTGATTTTTGTATAGGTTGGAAGTCCATTGGAATCAAAGGAGGAAGAATTTAAATTATAATGTTTTGTGTTTGGAGAATGATAATGTTACAATTTTAATTTCTATGGATTTGTATTGAGTTGAAGTATGATTTTATTTGTTATGGTTTTTAATTATGAATAATATGGAATGTTATGTAGTTGATTTAATGTGTTGAATTAGTTGGTTTATTATGAATTATTTATTTTATTTGTGTTTAAAATATTATTTAAGTTAAACGAATTAAACGAATCAAACGGATTAAACGAATTAAACGATTAAACGAGTTAAACGAATTAACGGGTTAACGGGTTTAGATCCTTTATGATTTCATTAATAAACGAATTAATCGTGTCATTCGTTTATAAACGAATTTGTGTCGAATCCAAAAATATCAACCCGCTTTATAAACGAATTCGTGTCGAATTGGTCGAATTCATAAACGAATCGAATCGAATCGAGTTCAACCCGACACGCCAACCCGTTTTGCCACCCCTACATGGTAGGATCATAGCATGAGATGTAACATTCATGTATGGTACATCCCACTGCACCCAAGATTTTCCTCATGGTCAGACGTGAATCAAATTGTAAGGAGTTCTCTGATACTGGGTGTAGAATGAAAGAAAAAAGTGAAATATTTTTAACTATAGGGATGTTTGTGCGACTTTCCCTTATTAAGTATGATCCCAGCACACATTAATTACACAATATAGGAATCTAAACACTTCAATGATATTTTGAGTGACAAATCATAGGTAATGGATGCACACTACACCACCTTCTCAAATGTTAAATTATTATTCTTATTATTTTGCAAAAAGAATTATGTTATCATTTTATCTTAAAAAATACATTAATATAGATTTCATTCAAAATTTCACCACAAAAAAAAAAAAAAAAAAAAAAAAAAAAAAAAAAAAGCCACTAACAACGTCAATACACCATCACCATCATCAATGACATTATCACAAAGCACATACAAGCAATGGCAATTGGTGTAACATACAGGTCCAGTAATGAAAGTAAATATTAATGTTGAACAACACAGTGAAAGAAATTGTCACAAACTTGTCGAAATATCAGTAATCTTTCTAAGCAAGACAAGTACAAATTTTTTGACCTGCCCCGTCCAAGAAAGTAGCTCCAATGTCTCTGAGAACAGCAAATATTAAAGTCACCATTCTGAATTTACCAGATTATTAACTAAATAATCGGATATACCCATTCTTACCGAGAACGAGCTTAACTGAATATAACTTGCCATTGATTTTAATCTATAGAACATGGCTTTCATACCAAAATCTGAAAGCAGAACAAGAGAATAAATATATGTACAAGCAATTCATCATTAATTAGATAGACCGATAAAACAATACAATCGAATGTGGCCTGTACTTTGGCAGATCTAGAATTTTGAGCTAAATGGTCCGCATAATTCAACAAACCCTACACTGTTTATGATTACCATTGAAATTTATCTTACAAATGGGGTTTAATACTTCTACAAGTTTTATATTCTTTCATAAGTACGTAAATCTGTTTCCAAGTCAGCAAGATAAACTACTTTTAAAATGTTTGACAATAAGAAGAAGATAAAAATGAAAGAATAACAAAAATTACCAGATTCCGGATTCAACTTTGGAGAGAGACCATATAAGGCATATTTGGCATAGGCTAGTAGCCTGATCCGCTGTGGAGCACCCAATCTTCTAGTAATAGACCTCAGCAGCCCACTAGATCAAAAGAAACAAAAACAAGGAATTAAGGTCAGGAAACCACTTCACTACTTGGTTATAGGTTGCTGAACCCTTACTCTGTACGCAATATGGCAAGAAAGTTAGGTGGCAGAGACTCCATGAATGAAGATATATCTTCAAACTTTAGAGACTCTAACTCATGCTTCAACTGCCTTTTCTCTTCCACTGACATTCCTGTCCCAAGGGCAGATTTGCTGTCAATCAGATTACAGAACTGACATTAGATCACTCTTTTTCTTCATCCCTTTGCTAGGTCACTATTGCATTAGTTTACATCTAATAAACGTTCAATTGGCAAGAAAATGCAAGCTATAAGCTAATATACTGTTATTAGCAACGTCAAGATTCAAGTTTATAAGGAACTCTAAATTATTTTGCCAATCTGATCACAAATGAGAAGTGGTATAAGTTAAGAAGTAAAAGAAATTAAAAGAAAGAAAAAAGGCAGGTGAAGGGACAAGTATTTAACTAGGTCAACCTAATCTCCATCGCATACAAACTTTCTTAGAAATTTAAGAGCTATGAAACTGGTCCAGCTTACCAAAAACATAATGCTGATAACAAGTTGAGAAGTGATACAATTAAAAACAAAAATAACAATGCCTTTAAATTAATAAATCCCCACAAGACATATCGTGAGAGGTCTTAAAACCAAGCCACTTCAATTCCCACTCATATATGAAGTAATAAAAGAAGCTGCTAAGGTCTGAACTACAATACTTGATTGATCTCACTACAGAAATTGATACTTCGACTTTGTGCAAAGAAATTCACTTTTTATTTTGTATTGGGGCACATCAATATATCAAGTTTCAGCTTTAATTAAACAAAAGGATTTTAAAACCTCCATTTTAAATTTTCATGTAAGCTTTAGACCAAGTGGCACTACTGCAGCTCTCAAAGAAGTATGTTCAAATTGGAGACCAGTAGTTCACATAATTTCTTCAATATTAATAGGTATCACTGACATATAACTCACATAAACCAAACGCAGTGAACTTCATAGATAGGAAGGTAAAGGCAGTCATATTGATTATTTTTACCTGCTTAGCCTCTTTTACCCCTATATAACTTTCTACTCAGCAAATGTTCATTGAGATTTATGTTTAGCAAGGTCACAAATGAAACTGTCATAAAACAAGACGTGGTAAACATTCTGCAGCAATTATTGTTATCTCCTATAATTTTACAGAATAACAAGCGTTTATACAAAACAAAAATAAATAAAAGTCCAAAAAAATTCACCTGTCAATGGTTCTTCCTGTGAAAATGAGGGGGAAATATCTAGAATACTTCCCAACACCAAATTGTTCACCAATATGCTGTATTTTGTTAGAGTCCAGAAAAATTAATGCCTTCCAGAGCTGACAATAATTTACTCGAAATGTTTCATCCAATGTTCGGTATGTTCCATGATCTAAAAGAACTACAATGTTTAAACATGATATGTAAAACATAACTAGTTTAGCACACCCTAATAATAACAGATTTGACAAAAATATATTTAACGGATTGAGTCATCAATATGGGACATACCCAGAGAAAAGCCGTGTTGACCTTCTGGAGAAACTAATATATTACCAGGGTGCGGATCTCCATGCACAAAACCATGGACAAATATCATTTCAGCAAAGACGTCTACCAGTGCTTTTGCAACCTATAATAGAAACTAAAGCAAAGATGGCTTAAACAACGGCAAAAAGTTGAAGGAAAAGATCAGTTTACATGTAGCAAAGAAGGTTGTTAAGTAGCCCATGGATGCGCCTCGGAAAAGCCTAATAGGTTTAATAATTAGTAACTTAGGATGACACATCAAATTTCATATACGGGTAGCCAACCCTATTCTGATGTAGGACAATTATCTCATTGGGGAATTGTGAATAATAAATAAGAAACCAAATATCCCGTTCCGTTTTTCTTATAATTTAGGGGTTGTGGCAAAAGTGCCCCCTATAACTATGGGGCTTCTAGTCATAGCATGGTTAGAAAATAAGTATCCTCCTTAGAAGGCCAAATCTCATATGGCCTTTTTTATTCAGTAGGTTTTCATGCTAGTCAATTAAATATCTGAATTACTCACTTTAATTAGCTTTTTCTAAATTTTAGGATAACTATGCCAAGGACACTAGATGGTAAAGTAGCAATTACATAGTCAAGGTATCATCATCTTTTTAATTTGTTTCAAAAAATGTTTAAATCTATCACCTTGAATTTTGATTTGATATTTCTAAGGTTTTCAAAGAGTATAGAGGAAATACAATTATATCTTCGAGCTTAAATGTCATAATTTAAGAATTATGACATTACGATTTTATTTAAGCTAGTTGCCAAGGATCTCTCTTGCAACTTCCATCTGAATCTCTCTTGTTTAAGCTAGATGATGATTCTATCCGACAGAGGTTTATGATGAAGCTGATTTGGGTCTTTCCAAATTGGGAAATTTGAAACTGAGAATGGTTGTTGTTCAAAAGATGTTGCAACAGCTAAGAGGGATGGATTTCCTTTTCAGTATAGCAGGAAGAAAAAATCAGTGGTGCAGAATAACATTGAGGAGAGGTTGAGTCCAGCTATAGACATTCTTAAAGATGCAAAGGAAATCATTTGTGAAGAGGACAGTGAAAAGACTAGATTATTTTTAAAAAAGATGAATTTATCCTTTACTTATCTTGTTAAACCAGCACAGCATATAATCCACAAGGTTAAATAAAATTTTCGTTTCCTACCTAAAAACAAAGGATCTCTCTTGTGTCTCTTCTCTTATTCTTCTAGATCAAATTCTTATCCATCTGTAATTTCTTACTCTCCACCAGAAATTTTCAGAATGATGAGCTATCAATTTAACTCAGAAAACTCCAAAGACATGAATTCTATTTTCATAAACTTATCTGAACTCCTAGCTAAACTCTCACAACATAGCATCTTTCTGTGGAACTTGCCAATATTTCACATATCCACCAACCTAACCCAAAATTCAAATCTCTCCTACATAAAACTATGATCTACGATGGTGTCAGAGTTAGAATACCCCCACAGTAGCATTTATAAGACTTTAACCACTCTAAGGCCATGTAAGGTTTAGTGTTTCTTTTTCATATAAACTGGGAAATCCTAACATTTCTTCATTCATTAGGCTCCAAATTGGGGATTATTGTTGAATCGCAAAACTTGGTAGTCAAGTAAACTCATGCAATGTTTTATATCCCAAGGAAATTGAACTCATAACCTTGGCTGGAGCCAAGGGCTTTTTACCACTCCGCCACCCCTTGAATTCCCTTTTTGGTTTAGTTGCTCACCAACATCTTTATAATATATATATATATATATATATGTATGTATGTATGTATGATGAAAAGAAATTGATGAAAACTCAACATTTGTCATAAATTTACATAAGTTAAAGAACTAACCTTTATGGGATTTACTCTCATTTCTTTCAAAATCTCCAAATCATCAACCTAAAATCCAAGGACATTCATGTTAATAGCACACTATATTCAAAGTCAAATGCTTAGTTGTCAACTATTTTAAGATGCATTTTAAGGCACGTCCAATTCATCCATCATTGATTTATGGATCAAATCAATAAAGCAGACCCATACTCCGATGTTTAAACCATACCTTGCAGCCTTGGCAGAACTCCATTGTCAGAACTTGGCTTGTTGTCAAATCCTGGACATATACGATCGTCAGATTCAGATCATATATATACCTTCCGAGTTAGAAGTACCTAATATTCTAAAGACAGACCATTTAAAAGACCAATGAATAACCATGGGGCAGAGACCTATAATAACATACCCAAAACACTTGAGGAACCCGGACCACATCATTGTTTCTAAAGTTTTTAGCAGTTCTCTCAGAATTTTTTGCCTCCTGAATGAAATCTGTGGAGACGTAAGAGGGAAATCCCATAACTTTTCCATTTACCTTAATAAATTGAATTAAAGATTAGAAGTAGTCGATCCCTCACAAGTCACAAGAACAAAGTATAAAGAAAGTCATCAGCAAATATCTTTCTACATTCAACTAAGATCATAAGTGTCTATATCATGCATGTTAAAGCTAGCTGTCATTTAGCCATAGATTTTAAAAGTTTGGCTTTCAATTAGCTATAGACTGATTGTGTATTTATTGCGAATTGATCCTACTTCCTTTTCTTCTCTAGGACTGGTACTACAAATTCTAGAACTATTGGATGAATGAATATACAACTCAATTCCCTCTTCTTCTCATTTCTCTATTGTATATGGTTTTTTATGCTCTCTGTGAGCATAGCACAACACGGATGGGATCCATACAGTTTTCCCATAAGTTATAAGTCAAGATTATGCAAAAAGTACAAGGAAGAGAGAGAGGGATCAATGAAAGAAAAATTCTCCTCAAAACTTAGCAACTTTCAGTTCTGCTGGCTGCTGCTATGAAAGGCAAAAGCTATCATATTCGAGCGTAAATATCAAACTGTTACCTCCTTCATCATTTATCAATCTGAGATACACATGCCAACTCAATAATCTATTTGCAGCATATGCAGTCTGAGCAAGAGTATCAAAGATGAAGGAACACAATAATCTTGGCCAAGTTTCAGCTTCTACGATATACGCATGCAGATAAATGCATGTGCTGAATGCGTGATATTACAATTTATTGTCCTAACATGCTATGCATAGTTGCATTTCAGCCAATACATCAAAAAAAATTGTTAGAATAATTGTAACAAACTTAATAGAGATACTACATTTAACATAAGTTCTATCCCAGATTTTACAGCTGAACCATTTATAAGATACTTTTTAGTTCAATGGCAAGGCAGAGTAACATAATAAGCAATTTCTCAACAAGAAGTAGAAAACATTTTACATAGTTTTTAACTGGTAGAGAGGGTGTCAAAATGGCTCTAAGGTTGAACAAAGTTTATCCAAGTATAAACTGAACATCCTTTATGACAGCTATAAATTCTTTAATATTCGAACTACAAAACTAAAAGGTAATTTACAGAAGTGCATAAATGATCTACTAAATTGTAGAACCTATTATCCAGATGATCAATGCGAGTTAACTGGCAAGAATATTATATTACATACCAAGTTCCAAGGAAATAGCGCTTGCGAATTCTGATACCAGCCACCCAAACCTGTACTCGGGAAAAAACTATCGAGATAGAGAACTCTTTTAAACTCGTGAAAGACATTGTACAATATAATATGTAAAAAATTAATATGTAATATGAATCCTTGTTTTTTGTAAATTCTCTATTTCGATTATAGCCGTGTTAGATAATGATAAATAAAAGAAATAGACGAATTCTTTAGGTCGAAGCCTTGCACAGAAATAAATATAAGTATTTGGTTGTGGTAAGGTCATTCAATTTATTATTTATTAATATTTTCTTTTCGTAAATCGTTGAATTGAATAAAATCAACTCTTAACATTTAAATAAAAGTTCTCCATGGTCAGAGTTCATCAATCCTCTCATAGACTGGCAACCACTGTCTCTGGAAGCAGCCATTTATCCATTGTCATTAGTAACAGTAAAACTTCCATTTACCCCTTGTTCACAATGAACTGCCAGCACAACCTTGCTATAAAATATTATAAATGGATGCTCCTCACAATTACTGCACAACAATCAAGACCTATATTTAACCATGTTTCCATTCACTCATTGTTCTACCATCACTCCAACTCAACCCCATATTTTTTCTTTCTGCTTTACATAAGAACCCCTATAGTTATATTTAGCGACATATCACAGGCGCTTGCTCTATCTACTTTAGTTTCCCTTTCCAGTTCTTATAAATCCTTATTATGATCCATTTTAAGATTCTTTAATCTAATTTTTTTCTCCAAAAACATTTTCTAGAATAATATTTTCCTCTGACCCCTCTCCTTTCCTCTTCCGGCAACAATACAAGCTTCTCTGTCCATCTAACCCATTTTCCTAAGAACTCCTAACAACATTTATTGTCAAACATTATTTTGACCATGGATCAGCATTAGCACAGACCACAATCAGCATGTCTAAAAATTAGTTGCTCACTGCATTCAATAATTTTCTCCAAGCACTGAAACTCAAACTCCATAATAAGTAGCCAGCTTTGTCTACTTTCTGCTTATTCTAGTCTCTTTCCAATTCTCACTGACAAGTGACACACTATTCAGAACTCTC
>JAIZFV010000439.1:0-15078 GCA_021234005.1 Nephelium lappaceum
TTTCTTCCACCTAGTGGAAATCAATAGGCGTTCGATCTCTTCTTGCCATCAGAGGAGATTGAACGCCCGTCGATCTCCTCTAGGTGGAGGAGATCTCTTTCGCTAGGGAGATTGACTTCCTTCACCAAGACAAAACCCATAAAACTCATTAAATAAGGTTTTTTTTTTTTTTTCTTTTGATGTAAAAACTCGTTAAATAAGTTGGTTCATTATTATAGAAAGGAACGGGTGGCTTAAAGTTTTCACCTTGTTTGGTACTGTAGGGGTCCCATCCTCCTCCTCACCAAATCATAGTTTTTTCTCAGTTATTTGGGAAAAATAATATATCAATAAACCGTAATATATAGATTTTGAAACGAATGTGCTGATTATCATAGAAGGAACCGGTGGCTTGAGGATTGCACTTTTCTGGTAGTATAGGGGTTCGATGACCCATATACACATTTTTATTACTATATTTTAATTTTTGTGAACATATGTTCAACCCTATATAAGACAAACATATTCACATTTCACACAACATCCTGCTAAGTTTTCATAAACAAGAAAATCATTTATGGTCCACATTAAAATAGCCTTTAAGTTAAAGGTGGACTTAGTAGATGAATCATACACTTGTGCTCTCGAGTACCATACTCATTCAAATCTTCAATTAATGGCTACAAATATATATCATTCCCTTTTTTTTCCTAGAATTAGTAGTGTTAGCATCAAATTTTCTTTTGACATATACTTTCATGGGGGTAGATTGTATGTAGCTAACACCACCAATCAACAACTATAGGTTGTGCTTAGGTTGCTATTAGGGTTAAATCCATCCATAACTAAACTCAACCTCAAATTGAGTGGTTCTGAAGCAAAAGATTGCCACATTCTATCTATAGTCTTCCAAGCTTCTGAATCAATGGGATGACATATCTTTCCATCTTAGTTTGTATGGGTAGAATGTCATTTCAGTTGTTAGCTATTTCCGTTGATGTAAACATTATTCTAAACCGCCTAATGATTAGGAAGAATTGAAGTGCTTTGGCTGGTACTCCCTTATGAATCTTTTTAGTAATTTTGTTTACTTTCCATCTAGAAGTCTCATATTTCAAACATTCTTTAATGATGCTCCCAATTCTTTTCTAAATAAACAACAATCATTGATGCATGCATGGATTTTTTCATACCCTAAATCAAACATTTTTTGTCTCTAACGATGTTAAGAAGTTCATCAAACCCTTTATCGGATAAACCATACATAGCTTTATGTTTATATAAAGCTACAATAGCCGATAATTTAGTGTACTTAGAGCAATCTTCATACAAATGAGTTTCAAGTATTCCAAATTATCAGTGATGTCATCTTACTTCATCATCAGGTTTAACATTACAATTGATAGGCCCTATTCTTTAGGCGACTTGTCGGCAACCTCACAGTAGCTTTCCAGCGGATATCTAATCCGACTGAGAAGTTCCTGTGAAGCTAAACCGTCTAAACCGTCTACTTTTCTAAATCTTTTCTGTACTTTACTAAACTTTCTTTAAAATACGAAAATGGGAAATTTTTTTTTTTTTTTGTTCAACCATTTACAAACGAATTTATGAATTAGCATAACGACTATTTTCTAAACATGCTGCCCTGCAAAAAATACTTTTAAACACTTCTATAATAAATCAATTCCAACAGTTAAGCATCAAACCCTAAAATCATCTTCTACAATCCAACCACAATCATGCTTTTAATTATTATAAACTCATATGCATAGATAAAAACATAATAAAAGCACATATCTACTGTTGAAAACATAAAAGATATAATATACTAAAATCAATCATAAGTTCTTCGCTAATCATTATTTATGTCAAGCGTAAAATGGGAAAAGTTCACTTGTGATGACTAAATGAGTTCAAATGGAAGAAAAAAGTCGATTGATAAATGAATCCAATTTGTTGACTATTACTTATCAAATCTTGCTCTATAATCTGATTGGATCGTGTAGTCCAAATAATTCCATACCATGACGTATCTAGAATAGTAGTGATTAACGACAAAAAAATACTTGTACAAACCAGAGAAGTAACCCCATCCCCAATAGTCCAAAGATAAAAATGAAAATCTCTGGAATATTTACCCATTGAAAAATCCCTAACTTTAGGTCTTTTTTAAATTGATTCAATTGTAAAATAGAAAAGTAAAATATCATAACGTGTGTATCCAGGGAGTAGTCGCTTCAAAGTCAAAGTGAATTCTCCCTAGATACTTCTATTCAATTAAATTCTGGTCTTAATATATAGATTGTGCTAAAGGTTCACCTTTTTTTCGATTTTTAAGAAAAAAAATGAACTAAATTAAATTCTCATTAAGCTTTAAAATTTATCTTTCTATATTCGCGCCAAGCATAAACTATAAAAACTTTGCTCGTAATGGTTAGAAAATACATAAAGTATAAAATATTAAATTCTCATCAAGCTTTATTCGAACAACACACATATTCCAAGTAGCCTTGGTGACTCTTAAAAGTCATTCTATGCCCCTTACCGGCTCTCCATAAATTCACTAAATCGCCTCTAGCGATTTCTGGATTCATTTCGTTTCAATCCGAATTTTCTTCGGAAGGGTCGTTTTTTAAGGTACTTCTTAAGCATTTTAATACTCATTTATACTCATTTTAACAAAATTAAAATTTTTTTGAAAATCCTTCCGAAATTTCAGTCGGGGAATTATTTCCATTTATCTCTAAATAAATTTCAAAAATAATTCATAGTCACCTAATCAGTCACCTAATCACCAAATTGATAATTGGGTGCCTTTAATCTCCTGTTCAAATGGATTTTTAGATGATCAACAATATTCATCTTTCCGTCCGTAAAGGCATTTTCATTAAATCACATTTGGAGCTCTTAAAAATTATCCAAACGGACTTATTTTCACTCTATTTCAATTTCATTATAACCTAATTCCTATTCTGAAACTTGTGATTCACTTGATCCATCTTTTAGAAAAATCACTATTCATCCAAAAATACTATTCATTTAGATTTACTAGTCATCTGAAAATACTATTCATCCAAAAACAATATTCCTCTGATTACAACAATCATTTTCAAGGTTTGTTTGTCTCCTTATACATTCCAAATCTATTAGAAAGGGTTCCTCATGCATGAACTAAGTTCTATACTGAGGATCCATCCTATTAATGAGTGCTCATATATTATCTTAATGTGATGATACCTTCCATTGAGACATTTTACACAAGGGCAAAAAAATGAAAGTTACAATATATTAAAAGTTTAAATTTTATGTCTTTATAGATTGAATTTATGATATTAACCTTGAAAATCTTTAACCACTTTTTATCCATTTGAAAGCATATAACACTAAAAAACAAAACATGCAACAATATAATGTTAACTATATTAAATTATTAACACTGAATAAAAAAACAATCAATTCACTACACATACCATTCACCATATCTACATAAATTAAAATTAAAACCAAAATCCAAAAAATCTTATATTACTTATCATCTTAACAACTATCATATTTCTACACACAGTTTCCCCAACAACTAAAAAATATCATAACTTTAACCTTAAAAAAACATAACAAAACCATCAAAAGAAAATTACGCCAACACGCCAACAACAATATTATATTTATGTCAAAACAATCCACATCATAACAACAATAATACATATACATATCTAATAAAATCCATAAACACAAAATCATTAATTGAAACATCAAAAAACATAAAATCGTAAAGTTTATACCTTCTTGACAAAGAAAACAACGAAAGAGAAGTATATCGACAAACACGATGGTGCTGGCTGCTGAAAAAGCAATAGATCAAACTATATGATAGCATCGAAAGGTGACAGTGCTCGCCGGCGGCTACAACAGAAGAAAATAAGTGAAAAAATGATAAGAAAAGAAAAAAATAATAAAAAAACGACGGTTGGACCGTCGCACCGACAGTCGGAACAAGTCCGACCGACGATCACAAAAGGAATAAGTCCAACCAGTCGCATGGACGGAAAAAAGAAGAAGAGGAAAAGGAGAAAAAAAAAAGAAGAAGAAGAACAACAACAACAACAAAACGATGAAGAAGAAGAAAAAGAAGAGTGAAACTAATTCCATTTTTTATGGGCCCTTTTCTGATGAATTTGAAAATGGAATGAGATATAAGAAGTTTTCGTATGCTGAACTAGTTAAGACTACCAACAATTTTGGAGACAAACTTGGAGAGAATGGTTTTGAGGCAGTGTATAAAGGATTCTTTGAAAGATCTGAATTGTTTTATTACAGTGAAGAATTCGATTTCGAGGCACGCTAAACAAGTACGGAATTTGCTTCAGAAGTGAAAATCATTAGTCGATTAAGACACAAAAATTTGGTTAAGCTTATAGGTTGGTGCGATGAAATGAGTAATGGAAACCTAGATTCCCATCTTTTCCAAAGGAAAAAGCATGCTGCCGTGGGATATTAGATTCAAAATTGTATAAGGTCTGGCCTTGAGATTGTTGTATTTGCACGAAGAAGGAGACTAATGTGTACTGCACAGCGATATCAAATCAAGCAATATTATGTTGGATTCAAAATTTGATACCAAGTTTTTGGACTTGCTAAACTTGTTGACCATGCAAAAAGGTCTCAAACCACTGCTTTGGCTAGGACCATTGGACACATAGCTCTCAAATGCTTCACAACAAGAAAGGCTAGCAAGGAATCAGATGTCTTCAGCTTCGGAATTGTGGCACTAGAAATTGTATGCAGGAGAAAAGCAATAGAAAAAATAGCCACGGAAGCTCAGACTTCACTGCTAGCTTGCATTTGGGAATTATATGGACAATAAAAGCTTCTTTGATGTTGTTTGACAAAAAGCTATGCATGAACTTTGATAGGAAGCAAATGGAGTCTTTGATGGTCGTATTGTGGTCATATTTCATCTCCCACTTATCAACAACTAACGTTTTTTGTTGGCTGATTCAAAAACAGTCACTTGTTTATAGTATTTTTCATTTAGTTGACTAAGTAAACAATGATCAATAAATTGCCTAACTTGACAAAGTAAACAATGATCTTGTGCTCTTACATAACATAGAAAATCATCTTTAAAGTTTGGTGCTACAACTCTGTATAAATTTTAGTGAACTGAACATTTATAAGTTATAGTTATAGACATCGAAGACCGACCAGAACTTGAGCTTAAAGCAGGGACAGTAGCCATGTCATATTTGGCGAATGAAGAAA
This sequence comes from Nephelium lappaceum, assembly GCA_021234005.1. NCBI lineage: Eukaryota > Viridiplantae > Streptophyta > Magnoliopsida > Sapindales > Sapindaceae > Nephelium > Nephelium lappaceum. Next base: position 5,242 of record JAIZFV010000439.1, read on the forward strand.
TTGGCAATGGTGACTCAAAATTAAGAACTTGTATAGCTCAGGTTTCGATCAGGATGAGCACACCATAATCCAACGACCATCAAAGACTCCATTTGCTTCCTATCAAAGTTCATGCATAGCTTCTTATCAAATAACATCAAGAAGCTTTTGTTGTCCATATAATTCCCAAACCCAAGCTAGCAGTGAAGTCTGAGCTTCCGTGGCTATTTTTCTATTGCTCTTCTCCCGCATGCAATTTCTAGTGCCACAATTCCGAAACTAAAGACATCCGATTCCTTGCTAGCATTTCTTGTTGTGAAGCGTTGGAGAGCTATGTATCCAATGGTTCTAGCCAAAGCAGTGGTTTGAGACCTTTTTGCATGGTCAACAAGTCTAGCAAGTCCAAAATTTGGTATCAAATTTTGAATCCAACATAATATTGCTTGATTTGATGTCGCTGTGCAGTACACATTGGTCCATTCTTCTACTTTTTCGTGCAAATACAACAATCTCGAGGTCAGACCTTATAATTTTGAATCTAATATCCCACGGCAGCATGATTTTCCCTTTGAAAAGATGGGAATCTAGGTTTCCATTACTCATAAACAAGAATAAATTATCTTTCATCGCACCAACCTATAAGCTTTATCATATTTTGTGCTTCAATCGACTAATGATTTTCACTTCTGAAGCAAATTCCATACTTCCTTGTTTAGAGTGCCTCAAAAATCTTCTTCACTGCAATAAAACATTCAGATCTTTCAAGAATCCTTTATACATTACCCCAAAACCACCCTCTCCAAGTTTTTCTCCAAAATTGTTTGGTAGCCTTAACCAGTTCAGCATACGAAAACTTCTTAGGTCCTATTCCATTTTCAAATTCATCAGAAAAGATCCCATCAAAAATGGAATTAGTTTCACTCCACTTCCTCTTCCTCTTCCATCTCCTCTTCCATCTTAAAATAACAAAACATTATCCTGAAATAACCAACAACCAGCACACTTTGCTTCTCCCGCAATTATGCCTGCCATAAATGTTTTCTTCTGTGTTTTTTTCTTTTTGTGTCTATTACTTCGTCTATTTTTCCTTCTAGGCAATATCGACATGGCTTGGGCTAGATACAACCGTCTTGCATGGCCGAGACAGCTGGAGTTTGATTCGGACCCGATACTTCCGTACAGGTACGTTTCAAGGTTCATACGACGATACAGTCGTGCCAAACCATATTTACAAACAATGCCAGGGAAAACTTCAACGACTTCCCTACTTTTACGACTTGGTTACAATTCTTTATCTTCCTGAATGACAGTTTCATAAGACGCTCATTTGTGATCCTCAAATTGACAATCGCTGGTGACACCTTGTCAATTGTTTCCAAAAGCACCCACCCGCATAGCAATATGTTTTTTTTTTTTATCTTAAGCATTGGAATTGAGGAACAAGAAATTGGAGTGAATCTAGTATTGAAGAACCTTTGATACCATCACAATTTCAGTTCAATCTCAAAAATTCTAAAAAAATCTTAAAAGGCCATAATCAATCATAATTTCAATAAGTTGAAAAGTAGAATATGGAATTTAAATAAGATAATACTAACCCATTACTAACCCATTTCTAAGATCTTCAAATACATGGTCTATATATGTTGAATTTCCAAGACTAATCATCCAAATGCGAAATGCTCTTTCTTCTCTAGAAGTTTGAGTGTCATCAAGTAAAGTTTCAAGGAAAGAGATTTGTTTTGTTCGGGTTTGAAGCCCATTCCTGCACATAAAGACCGTGGTTAGCTTCCACACAATCAACTCTTCAAAGGTGATTGTTTGTATCTGAAAGTAGAAAATTAGATCATCAAATTAAAATGGCTGCTTAAAAAATGATAACTGAAAGTAGAAAATTAGATCATCAAATTAAAATGGCTGCTTAAAAAATGATAACAGCGTGGTATACAATATGAATCACAAAAGATATAAGGAAGACATCAAAATGTTTCCAATAGTTTGTATATATGTGGATAAGAAGTTCCAACTTTATGACACGGCATTTTTCACAATATCAACCTGTCAGTGCCTTACGTCATCATGCCTTGGCCAATGCGATTCTTAAATGAATACAGATTATGACAATTCCAAAATTTGATCCCATCAATAGGTTCTGTCACTAAAGTGTTCTATATCTCATCAGAAATAGCACTAGCAACAGCAACACCAGTAGGAAAGAAAATAAACCTAATTACAGATCAACGATATACAATAGCTTGTAAACTTTGTACTTGAGAGTGACTGACCTGGAGATTACCTAAAAGTGAACCCTATATTACAGGAATTATTTTAACTCGAGGATTTACGGATAATGGATGCAAAAGATAGATGATGTGTTTCTATGTCACTGGTTCATTATGTGCTACGATAATCTAAAAAGATGAAACTCTTAAAATTAACCATCTCAAAGAAATAATTATCCCAAAGAGCATACATTCTTACCTATGCTGGAAAATATGTGCAACAATAGCAAGATTAAGATTTGGGGAACCCTCCACTATATCCCAAAACATTATAGAAGTATGCATTTTCATGGATTGTGATTCTAATCAAGTTGCAAAGCAGCTCTATATGTCCTTGTTAAGTGTCGTTTTAACAAACTTAAAGTTGTAAAACAGCTCTCTATATAACCTTGTTAAGGTTCTCTTCAATAATTTTGAATTTAGCATGCTAAATGACTATACTAAATTGTGCTTCGAGCAATGCATATCACCAAACAATCAAAAATACAATTCAAATTTTGAACTAAAGCCAGCACATCTCTTCAGAAGCTCAAAATTTGAACTCTTATACTCAGCATTAAGATACCACAAAGCAGAAACAGATGAAAAAGAGATAAAGAACCATTAGGAGAAAAGACAAAGATATAATTTAAATTTTCAACATTACTCCTACCTTTATATCAGAAGAGAAGTTGGTCACTATTTTCTTATATCCAGCTTTCTTTAAATGAAAATTAATTCATCCACCTCAGTAAGATGTTCTCCGGAGGTAGACTCCTCAACTCTTCCACATCCTGCTGGTTTTCAAATAAAAACCAACTCATGTCAGCAACATCAGTTATAGAACACTAAGCATGTGAATGGCCAAAGACACCAATACTTTGTTGAAAGAAGATATTTTTACCTTACTATCATCATCAACCAACTGCAACAACTGAGGTGTTTTCTTCAGGTTGAGGTCTGCCAACACAATTGTATCTAGAATAGCAAAACAACTACTAAAGTCAAACAATATTACATACACATTAGGAAAACAAGTAGTTACATAGTCAGCATTGTCTATCAACTATAAACTCACAAGAATTTTACCTTAACGATTTGTGAAATCAGTCCAAGAACAAGATGGCACTGAAATAGAACCAAAAAAGATTTGTTTTTTACTCATCATTGAAATTGCAAAAACTTGGATAATTTAAAATAAAAACAACGAGTAATAGAACCTAGAGAAACAAAGGGGATATGATATTCATTGAATTCATATACATACCCTTCCTTCAATGAAATCTTGGGTCCCTATATTGACTAAAGTACATCCAATAGCCTTGGCAGAGTTAATAAAAAGTGTATGGTTTTCATTCCTTTCCCAGGGATCAAGCACTCTCTTGGTGTTAATAGCCTTTCCATCGATTGTCCAAGGAAGGCAGGAACCGCCACATTTATAAGCTCGCTACACACAAAAGGAAAAAGAAACCTCTCTTCACAATCTTAACAAACCCACTAGCACAAAACAATCAAGTTCAAGAACAACTCAATTTAGCAGAGAAGAACCGAAATGCAACAATTAATGTTCATCAAACAAAAACTGCAAGGACTTGAGAGAGCAATCAATCGAATGTTGAATTTAAAAGACAAGACTGAGAGAAGAGACAAACATCTTGAATGAAGGCAGCTCGCTGTTCTTCTTTGAGAGACTCTCCGATCACTTTCAATCTGGACATCTTGGAGGCGTCAGCTTTCCACTCTTTCTTCTCATGCTCATGAACTGCAGTGCAGCCACAAACAACAATCTTCAAATCGTGAAAAGTAAAACGGATCAAAATCACTGACCAAAAAAATGCGAAAGCTTACGTGAATCTTCAAGCTCCGGAGCTCCACCTGCGTGAACTGGCTCTTAAGCCAAGGATCCGACACCAGAATACTTACGTATGCAGACATTTTTGGAAGAGACAGTTGTGATTTTCTTTTTTGTTTTGTTGGTTGCAATTTCTTCAAGTGAGTGTGCTCCAAGAACCACCTATTGTCTCTGCTCTCTCTCATTTCACAGATCACAAGAGAGCATTGTAACCCAGATAACAAAAACAACCAAAAAAACAAACCCAAGTAACAATTATATTTTCCTCTTCATCAGATTTGAAACTATCTATCTAGTTGCACTAAAAGACTGTAGTAGGTGGTTGTTAGGTGTTACAAGTAAGAGCAGAAGCTGACATACAAACACAAATAACAAGATTGTAACTCACCTAACTTGATTCTTCTTGAGAGATAGTCCACCAAAACTATATATATATATATTCTAATAAATAAATAAAGGGAGGTGCTTGAAATGATGTTCTTGCTGCCCAAAAACAAAAAGAAAGAACACAAAGAAGAGGAAAGTTGGAATGCTTGCAACACAAGCCATCAGAATAAAAGGTATCAGAATAATACAATTTCGACCGGTGTTTTAATGAATTGCATCAGATCCCACCACATACATAATTGATTAAGTTACGTTTTCCCTTTATTCTCATTTTTCATGTAGTAATAAAAATACAATCACAACACGCAAACACTAGCAAATATATTCAATGCACCTAGCAAACATATTAGCTACTATCTCCATTGGGAAAGTCAAGGCCTCTAAACATTTGTTTTTTCTTCTCTCTCAACGTGTGGGGACCCTCTTTTCAAAAAAAAAAAAAAAAAACCATGTGGGGACCCTTACTCATCAAAAGGAGACTACTGTGACATCCATTGCTTTCTTCCTAGTTCTCTCTAACGAGTGGACTTCGAGAGTTTTTCTGTTTTTATTTTTCAGACTCAAATGAACACTTCTCGGGCACCAAACATCAACTTTTTCCATCAAATTGGTGACAACAATCAAATCAAGTATCAAGCATCATCCACAATTTAGAAAGATATCAACTTCCATGCAGTAAATATATATCTTGGCTATTAAAACTCATGCAAAAGCGTCAATTGTCAAGGATTTTTCAACCGAATCATCTTTAGAAAACATGTCAGTACAAACCCAGAAATCTCACATGATTTTAGTGATAATGACACTCGGAAAGAAAATAAACCCTCAATAAATAATTGATGTCACTCACTAATATATGGAAGAGTGAATTTAAATAAAATCTTAATAATGATATCTCACACTCTCACCCAAAAAAATGAAAAATATATGCCCACAACTTTAGAAATAATAAAAGAATGATCTTGCAAGCATCAGTCAACCAAAACTTCTTTTTTTTTTTCCACTTTTTTTTTTCTTTTAAGTATTACCACATTCAAACAATCCACATCACTAGCTTCCATGTCAGATTATAGATCTCCAGAATCAAGGAGGACTTTCTTTAGGGATGTAATGTTGGCTAGAGACATGGTTAACAAAGAATGAGATATATGGACATGTATAGATCTCCAAAATCAAGGACTTTCTTTAGGGATGTAATGTAGGCTACAGAATGGGATAGATGGATATGCAAAAAAATGTTTAAGAAAAATAGAGTTTTTCCGTGAATTCAAGGTGTATTATATTCTTGTCCTTTTTTTTTTTTTTTTTAATTTGCTTCTGCATTTTTTGCTTTTTTTTTTTTTTCCAATACACGTGCAGATTTTTTTTTTTCTTTTTTTTGTTTAGATATGAACACCTTTTTCTTTATGAAGAGCAACTCTATTTTCTCATATATTAAAAGGTATGGAAAACTTGTAAAGTTTTGGAAAATGACTCCAAATTTGGTGTAAGGTGGATGTTTGGCTACCAAGAAAAAATGGTCTCATTAAAAGCTCAAAACGGCTAACAAGGGAAAAATAAAAATATGTAATATTGGGTAGATTGGAAAGGCTCAAATGATACAAACATGATGTGATTATCATCTTCAAGAGATCAAAATAATCATTCATGTACACTAATTCAATGAACTTTCAAATGTAGTAACATTTTTTTTCTTTTTTTTTTTAAGTGAAGGTTGACAAAAGCAAAATTAAAGTATAGAGATCATAACAAGTAAATATCAACAATGAAGCTGTACAACCAATAATGGGCACAACATGGGTTCTCTCCAAGAAAAATATAGGCTCAAAAACTCACTTGGATAAACGAAATTCTTTGACATGTCAACTTCCAATGATTCAATCTATATCACCTATTAAACTTCTTCTTTCACACTTGTCAACAGTCAAAACATATATAAACACATAGCATGATAATTCTCTAAATCAAGGATGATACCAAATACTAGAAATCAAAAGTCATCACTTCATTCAACTTCTCCAGGTTTATGGATAATACCAAGAAAACAATACAAAAACACATGTATAAACGTTCAAGTATAAATCATGAAATCAATTTTAATTAAAAAATTTCAGCCCTTACCCTCAAACCTATTCTAAACATTGTCCTTAATGTTTCCTCTAAATAATATCCACAAATGCTCAAACAAGCATCCAAAGATGTAAGGAAATAAAATGAGACAATACAAAATAGTAAGGGAGAGATCACACCTTGTTGGCTTCATCATGAAATCTAACATAAGTAGCTAGAGACTTTGACGGCAGACGACGCAGCACCAGCCCAGGGCTTTGACGTCGACGATCTCGTCAGAGTCTGGTAGGCGGTCGAAGTGGTCTATTGGTTCCGTTAACTGAGAGGACGTCAGCGATCCTGTTGAAGACGAGGACGAGCAGGAAGATTCTTAGAGCTAAGAACTCTAGTGGTACGATCGGATCAACGGCTTCCATACGATTAAGAGCCACTCAGACCAGGATGGAAGATAACTGATATATATAGAAAAAAATCCCACCTTTATTGGATGAAGTGAGTTGCTGAAACTTGATTTTGAAACCAAGGCTGTCTATATGCTTCCACTGTTCTGCAAGGTAATTGACTTCCTTAACAACTACTTACAAAAGAGTGCATATAAAAAATTCAAACACTAGTGACAACCAGTAAAATATGTCATGCATATGTTTAGCAACACAATATCCAAAAAGAGAAGCAAATTGCCAAAAGTTCAGACATGATGTAAAAAACGACAAATTGCTACACCTTGAAAACCTCAGTGATGTGATGACGTCCACATATGAGATATCAATGAGATATTCAAGACCCATCCAGCAACGTATCTACGTTCTCGTGTCAGTTCCAACACTCGGATATGAAACTGCACAGGAAAACAACTCAGTTACATGCTTACAACCTCGATAATAGAGTCCACACAGACACAAGGATAAAGTTGCATCATGCATCAGCATTTGTACTTGCGTACACAGACTAGCTTATGATGACGCACAGCCAAGCCCATGTCTCCATACAACATAAAGTATCCTATGAGTATCCTAGCTTGCGAAGAGTCGTGCAAAGCAACTTAATGGAACATAATTGCATCATGCGCTTTATTCAAAAGCAGAAAGAATATCCAATAAAAAATTAAAGAAATATGCGAAAATCTGATGAACAGAACCAGCACAATCAGACATAGAAAATGCATAATTGCAAAAGAAAGAAACAATACATTACAGAACAAACAAATATCAGTCAAGAATATAGTTTTGAAATGAAATATTGGTCAGCAGTATGAAGGATTAACAGGTTAGATGGATGCTCCATTTACAAATAAATATAATTTTACTATTAAAAAAATAATAAAAGTCAGTCAGGTGCTTCTCGTCAATGGTCAAACTTATCATATGTAGGGAGGATTAGTACCATGAGAAGATAAATGACAAGATGCAAGCACCTGTAACTGGACCATGAATACATTACACTGAAGAGTGAGGTTCCTATACCATGGCACAGGAAAAAATTTCAGGAAACAAAAGCAAAACTTAATTTTATCACCCAAATTAAATATTTTGTTCCTCCAATCACAATGTGAGCCAATTAGTTTAATTTTATCTGCAAAACCCTTAAACAAATAAAATAATAAAATATCTTTTTCTTTTACAAGAAAATAGAAATAACCTAACAAGCATTTAAACTTTTAAACAAATAAAATAATAAAATATCCTACCAGATAATTTGAAAATTACAAACATTTCTCTAAAATTACTATTTCCTACACTATATATAGATAAAAACTAAAATTACTATTTTCTACATCACATATACATAAAAACTTACACTATATAGATGGAGAGAATCTGATATGTGTTACCGGCGACACTGAATCGGTCGACGGCAAGCAACGGTTTGCTGTCAGTGGTCTGAGAGCAGATCTGCAGAAAAAAAATAAAAAATAAAAAAGAGAAAACAAAGAAGGGATAAGAAGAAAATAAGAAGAAGAAGAAAAGAGAAGAGGAAGAAGTCACCCACGGTTGAACGGCGGCAAGAGTAGACTGCGCAGCGCGTCGCTTGGGATCTGAGGGGCGGCAAGAGAAAAAAGAGAGGAGAAAGAAAACGAAGAAACAATTATAAAAATTCAGATTCTCTGTATAACTCCTTGGGCCTGCAGAAAAAATAGAGGACTCAATTCACATAAAAATTCAGATTGCATCAATGTCTATGAATGATTTGTAAGCGCTGGGAACGATGTAATACTAAACCATATATCTAAAAGTTGTCAATAGTTTAAAACTGCGAGGAAAAAAAAATGTAAAACAACTGTCTTGGGCAGAATACAACAAATGAACCCACATACAAGCATATGCAAGGGAGAGCAGATAAATTAAAAAAGATAGGAACCTAAGTGCCAATACATCCCTACAAACAATAGTGAAATAAAATTATAAAAATATAAAAAGGAACAAGAGGTAAAGAGGATTATTCACCCTGCTCTTCAACATCAAAATCATCCCCTTTATTGAAGTACCAAAGATGAGCACCTAGGTATCTGAGGCCATTTGTAGTATCTAACATCAAGCCTTGGCAAATGGCAGCCATCCAGGCTGGTTAGCAGTAAATCTATTATAACTTTAAAATCATTCTCTGCTCTAGAGATTTCCACTTTCCAAACATAGTGCATAACGCATATACATGTTTACGTAGCAAATAACCATTGAGGAACAATATTTTGAATTCTAATTTATACTTCCAAGAAACTGAAGGAAAACTTTAACTTTCCCTTTCAAAGTGCAGCCTTCATTCTTCCTAGTGCAAAGTCAACCTCCTCAAAGCCTTTACCACCAGTCATGTGCTTTATTATCCGCGTTTTTCCCTTTGGGATGAAAATGATTGTTAAATAACATATTAATAAAAGGGAAAGGTTTTGCTGTTCATCAAGACAACTAAACCAAAGAGCACAACAATCAAAATGTAAAAGAAAGATGATAATAAAAACAGCTAATTGTTCTGTGGAGAATGGCAAGGAGTGAACAAAATGCAGTCTAAAGAACCTTTAATAAACTATAAACATATCCTGCATCTAAGCCCAAGAGTTCATTGAATTAAACCCCGCATAAAGCACGAGACCAGCCGTTAAAGCGAGAACCATCCCAATTGCTTCACCGGGTGTTCCCTCACCCCTAGAAGCCCTCTGCAAAAAAAAATATGGACAGTAACCACTAGCAATCGATCTCAAATGAATATATTCCTGATTGCTTTTAGTGGCAATCGGACTTAATTTAAACCAAACACAGAAAACAATATTGAGATAGATTTCAATCCATAGAATTG
>JAIZFV010000440.1:0-14048 GCA_021234005.1 Nephelium lappaceum
TCATCTGGTTGTTATGTGAACACAAAATAATAGGAATGACGAACAGTCTTTTAATAACCGAGGTGATCACTATCATCTGCTGTTATGCATGAACACAAAATAATAGAAATGAAACAGGTCTTTTAATACCGAGGTGAATCAAAACTAAACTGTCTTTTATACCGAGTCAATTTCACACGCATAAAAATAATATCGAGGTCAAAAGTCTGCTGACAAGTATTTTCACCATTATTTTATGGTTGTTATGTGTGAACACAAAACAATAGGAGATGAAACAAGGTCTTTTAATAACCGAGATCAAAGTCTATTGACAAATGCTTCAGCCAACGAGGTTGTTTGAATTAAAAAATGAAAATAATATTAATGTATTAATGATAATTTAAAAATTGAGTTAAAAATGTGATTTCAATGGTTATCCATTTTGAATTCATTAACTTTTTTCACCACTAGATTGATTTATTATGAATCAAGCTAAAACAAATCAAAAAATTGATTTTAAAAACTAACTTCAGTATTTAAGTTGATGTGTTTTAAATCCAAGTATCAGGATAATTGTGTCTTTAATTGAACTTTTATGTTACATCAATAATCATCTTGACCTTTGGATGAAAACACGTCAATGGTTAATGTTGAAGTTAGTTTTTAAGTTGTTTTAACCTAACTTATTATTATTAGCTTATCAGGTTTAGATGGGGTAAATTTTTATTAAGTTGTGTTAAATTTGTAAAACAAATATCTACTGTTATAACATGGGATCTATCTACTCTCGAGAAAACTCTCTATAAATGAGAATAAATGTGAATAGTGGGACTAGAACCCTAATTACATACAGAGAAATTCATCAATTCTACCAAAAAAAAAAATCTGAATATATATATATATAATGAATTCAATTTTAAATAAGGATCTATTCACAAATCAGGTTTCAAACTCTATTTGGAACCATTAGCATCCCATGTTATCCAAGGTTCTTCCCCATCTAAAAATAATACAATAACCTATTTAGAATTTGTAAAAATTAAATCAAATCAAAAAATTGAATCTGAAACTGAATTTATTATACACCAATTTAACTCTAAATAAACCCCACTTATTTTTTCTCTCTCTTCGTTTTTTTTCTGCTCGCTATTTATTTGTTTGTTTGTTGCCAGTTCCGGTTCTGTGTTGCTAACTTTGTGTCACTGTTTGCGCAGATACATACATATATATATATATATATATGTATATATATACCGCCTCAATATTGCTTTCCTCTTCATGAGACACAAGTCTCTAAAATAAAATAAAAATAAAAATAAAAAAATAAAAAAATTGCCCTACTCTCGGCCCACTTTCTGTTTGCTTTAATGTTTGGTTCTACTTTTGCTTTGGTCTGCTTTCTTGTGTTTTGACCGCCTCAAGTGACTCTCTCACAATTATTAGTTTCATCCAAAATTTGTCTTTCTTTAACTGACTTTCCATGCATGATAATAGCCCAATTAAATTGGGCTTCCTTGGTGTCCACCGTTAGTGAGACTTAAAATCATTGTTAGTATAGTATACCACAGTCACCCCGATTTGGATTTTTATATCAGGTATTTTTGCCATTTCTACCACAAACCCTAAATTCTTTACCTCTTGACTTAATTCTTGTGTAATTACCTAATTTTCAAATCTAATTTATGAAAGTCATTGCTTGCAATGATAATTTATTTCTTTGAATTTAAGTGTTAGGAAACACTTGGTATGTACAGAGAACACTAGTAAGATTTAAAAAGTAAAGTGAGGGATAATTACACTTAGTGCATCAAAGATAAAATGGTTTTTTTCTTTTTTAAATTTTGAGATGTGATACTAGATTACCAAATAATTTTATGCTACTATAATTAACAAAAGTAAATTAATACTCTGAGGCGCAGTCAAGGGATCAATTAATGCTCAACTAACAAGAGTCAAATTAACAATAGTCAAATCGCAGCTATCTGACAGTACTGGATAGATCTCAGTAATAAAAAAAAAAAAAAAGTTAAATTAATACTCAACTAAGATAGGGGTTCGATTGATGTCAAAAGTCAAAGCATCTATCATGTATGCACAATGCACTGATAATTGATCCTCTCACCATTAGAAATTAGTTAACAAAATCCTCCCTTCAGAAAATAAGAGAGACCAAGAATGGTTAACTGTTCATTTACGGTGAAATTATCCTATAAAATTCCTCAGTTTTCTGTCTTTCGAGGGAAGCTAATTAAATTTGTGTACAAACCATCTAATAAAATCATGCAATCCATGTACAGATATAGACACAATACATTATTTTATTAAATGCATGGGTGTGCATCGAATATATGAAAGATTTTGTTTAATTAATTTAATTTCCAACACAAAATTAGTAAACAATTTATTAGAGTCGATTTTACAAATTTTCGATCATGAACTGATTAAAACACCACAATTGGAATTCGAAGTGAACGCTACTTTAGATTAACAACAATATCAGTATATAAAAAATATTTTTTTTTCTGAAAAAAAGTATATAAAATCGTTATAATTATATTATATAAATCCTTGTATAGAAATATTTGTTCAATCATATTATGTATAAAAATAAAACTAAGTGGTTTCAGAACATAATCATAAATTAATCCTAGATTTTTGAAATTTTATCAACAATCAATCTTTTCCTATTTCCATAGGAAGAATATCTCTTAGAAATTTGACCTTATTAGTAATCTCTCTAGCAAGAAAATTTTCAATATTTTTTTCTTATTTATATCACAAAGTTAGCAAAGAAAAAAAATCCAATGAAAAGAAAACTGAAAAATAAGAATATTTCGGATTTTTAATTGTCCAAACGTTTCTATCTCCAAAATTTACCATAAAATATATATATGTATGTATTAACAAGAAAAACATATGCTATTATTCAAGCATCAATCCAAGCATATGCTTGATAAAGAGATTATTATGATGCAAATTATTTAAAAGCACACAATACACTCCATACTACAATTTCATTTTAGGACTCCAACGAAGATTTGACATCAATCATAATCAAGATTTGGCATTAATCACTTCTTTTTTTTTTTTTTTTTGAAAGGACATTAATCACTTCTTGATTGAACATAATATTGCCTCACACATCTTTTATTATAGCCCAAACTAAGTTTTACTGACATGATCCATGTTTGGATCCAATACCTTTAGCGGATTCAGTTTTCGAGTTTCTGACCCAATTTTACTATCGATACTGGATGCTGTTTCACCACCCATGGAGATCCAAACCCGGAACCCTTTCCATAACCCGAATCAGTCTGAACGGTGCTCAAACTGGTAAGCAATTCGGTAACAGCATCTTTGGTAGCTGTTATGGTGGATTCAACGGTACTAGTAACGGATTCCATCCCGAGCCAAAACCGGAGCTGACCCATAACGTGAACCGGTTTGAGTTCTATTAGTATTTATTTGTAGACATTTTCATTATGAGTTATGAAATGTTTTGAATGAATGGATGATAAATGACTCTTTCAACTTAATTTATAGGCAAAAGTCTAGTCTCACTTTTCTTAAATGTGAAAGCGAAATGATAAGAAGGGAGGATACGAAATCTAATGGAGCCATGGTCTGCCTCCATTTAACTAAGGTCATGATTTTATGATACTGTTGAGCAAATACAAATAATTACCTAAGGTTTGGTTATATGCAAACGGAAACAAATTTGTGTTTTCGTAATAAATCAATCCCATGCCATTAAAGTAGACTATATTTGACCGTTAAAATTAATAGGGTAGAAGGGATATTTTGATCATTTGGATATACAATTAAATGATAAAAACTATAAAACAAATTAAAAGTATAGATAGATCTCCACCTTCCGTCAAGACTAATGAACGTGGAGATCAATTTGTTTCAAAAACATAAATTAAAAAATTAAAAAAGAAAGTTAAGAACTGAATTTAAAAAATAAAATAAAATAATTGATTGCTCTAACTTCCATCAATCTTGATGGGCAGTGGAGATCAATTTGTTTAAAAACAAACATAAATAAATAAATAATTGATCTCCTTAGGCGACTTGCCCTTATCCATTTGGAGGCAATAACATCAACTTACCAATTGATGTTTAAATTTCCAACCCTTAATAAAGTAGGTTGTGTTCAAGGAAGTCAGCAGCTCGCTAGGGCATGCTATGAAACGACCGTTAAGATGGGGCATCGAAGACAACCTACACAGGACACCAACAACTCCTTGAAAGAAAGCCTTGTTTTCCTAGGAAGCGACCTTGGTTTGTTAAAGCTCCTCAAAGCATATCAGTAGCCATACATTTGATTTTGTTTGATTTTCTTTTTCGCTTTTTATTAACGCTAGTTTCGGAAGATTGTTTGTTCTTGAACATTGATCAGCTCTATTAAAATTTATTTTTTGTTCAATATTGTGAACTTCAAACTTGGGGGCTTATAGGATTAAGTCAACTCGAAGACATTCGACCAGTAAAATTAACTACCCCAGCAAACAACAGTAAAGACAAATACAAAGCAAAAATGCCCCAACACTGATCAATACAAAGCTATCCACTAATGAATATGCAAAACCGAGCCATAAAAATTCTGAGAATAATAACATAGTGATTTAAGGAGAATATGGTACCACTCCGCCTCCATCACTACAAAGCACTCGGATCATTCCATAAGTGGGGGGTCTCAATATTGTGACTCAACGGGTAAGACAACACTCAGCCCCATTACACCTTACCTTGTGGTGTCATACGATGCAAGGAGGACATGGTAGCACGTAGCCTCTGCCGCATTCCTACAAAGACAATGTACGTTTATACCAAGTGGTTTAAGAAGGACATGACAGCACCCGCCTTTATCACTACGTAACACTTGGATGGCTCCGACATCCATAATGTAGTTCAAGAAGATACGATAACACCCACCTCCATCACATCCTTATAGGGACACCTTCTATGTTAAGCATCCAAGAGGCATTGTCTCGCCTCCACCGCATCCCTTTTAAGGATCCTTCCTGGCAGTAACTTGATCCATTGAGATATTACACCTATAACATCTAATCTAATAAATATGGCACAAGTCTTACAAAATTTTGAGGCGGCGGCATTAGATAATCTGCTAATAAGAAGACTTCCCCATGGAAAGTTTAAACTTACAGATCCACAACTCAAAAACAATTCAATTCCCAAGTGAACCGCAGTATAAGCCACATTGTGATGAGTAGCTCCACAAATGAGCTACTCCACAAGTGAACAACACGAGCTAGCTACTCCACAAGCGAACAACACTTGCAGGTGAGTCACTCCACAAGTGAGCCGCCCTACAAACGAGCAGCTCCACAAGCGGGCTACTCGGCTTAATCAGCAACTATTATGCTATAAAAGGTCTGAAGTGGCAACAATGGGTTAACTGTATCAAGCTATATGGATCAGCAAATGTTAATGGTGTTTTTGTGTGATTTTCAAGTTGTAGTGATGATTTGGCTATGACTCATATTTCAAGGGACTTTGTCTTTACCTTCATATAAAGTGCAGTAATCTAATCAATTACAACTTGCATCATAATTTATTTATGACACTAAATAGTAGGGTTGATATTACCTTACATATATGGATTTATTTCTAGTGTGGACCCTAAAAATTTTCCTTATCCAAATATTTTCATTGTTAAAAAAAAAAAAAAAAAAAAAAAAAGAGGTACTTTATTCAAATGTTTACATTGTAAGAAGAAATGTTATGAATTAATACGGTAAACATTCATACTAGTTCAATTTAAATTTATGATTGATTTTTTAATTATTTTAATATTGAGATTCAAACCACTTATTTACTTTTAATCTAAAGATTATTGAATTAGTATTCATTCCCAACCCTTATATTAGAAGCAAATGGAGAGTTAATTGTTAAAATCTAAAAATTGAAATTGATGTAGTACCCAATTAATATTGTAATAGTCGGTCCAGGAAGTTGCCTAGGTGCTCGGTGGCTGCCAGCCGATTTGATTTCCACCTAATCGGTAATATTAGTAAACTAGCCACCAACTCTAGCTTGCTTAGCGACGCCTAGTTGCAGAGTCCTTTATGTTAAATTTTGAGTCCAAAGTGCTATCGTTTTAGACTCCCAAAAACAATGTTGTTTGGAGGTCAATGGTAAGAACAAATGGAAGCATAGTAGTTTCAAACCACCAAACCTGCTATTGCACCAATTCCTTTCTCTGCCTCACCATGTCAAAAACGATTAAATCAATTACCTACAATGGGGAGGAAACGATAGTGAGGAGTGACAACGACAAAAACACAAGGAGTGCATGGAAGAATCGGGGTTAGTGGGGAGTGGGATTTGACCGAAGTTAAGGTTTGGTGTAATTGGTGTGTTTGGTGTGCAGATTGAAAAGAGCAGATGGCTTGAAGTTTTGAAACAGGAAAATGACATCTGTGTATTTCCCTTTTTTCACTAATGAGCACCAAATCGATGTCATTTAATCTTTTAAGTTTTAATTAAACCAAACGATACCGTTTGGCATTTATTATAAAGCAGCATTCATGAATCACTCTTCACTTCTTCATCACAAAATCACAACCATCAGACCCAAACCACCACCAAACCTAAAACCCTATTGATCAACGCCGATGATCATTTTCTAAGATGAATGGTGGAAATCCAATATAGAATTGGATCTTCACCAGTGAGAGATCTCCTATTTGACATGAAGCTTCGACCATTACTCTTTCGGAGATGGAGACCAGATCTTCAGTCTCCATCACATGAAGACCACCTAGTCTCCATCGCAATAAAGACCAAATGGTCCCAAATGGTAGGGTGGAGTCTCTACCTCGCTGATGGAGACTGGTTAAGACAGCGATGCTATCTCTAATTTTTGTTTTTTTATTTTTTATTTTTGTTTTTAATTTTAACTGAAAATTAAAAATATATTTATTTTTAAATAAAAAATAATAAAAGTAAAAGGTATTTTGGTGATCTCATATCTTTGATTGACAGTTATCAGTGTTTGACTAACTTTGTGTCACAATTTTTTAAAGCTCAAAGTATTTGCTTATAATTATGATCAAACGTCACATAATTGTGCAATTTTATCTAACTTAGGGGGATGTTTTTGCAATTCCCCTTTAAAAATATATATTGCATTTTAATCCCACTATACGTGTCTATTAGTCTATTCATAACTCAAATGATATATGCATTTTTTTTCATATTTATAATACAGTTTTAGTTCCACTAGATCTCGATAAATTCTAATCATCACAATTAATACATTGTATTATATTAAAAAATAGAAGTCCTAACTATGCTCTAATTATTATACTTATAGCTAGCATAGATCTTAATGTATAATCTAATGCTGGGATGAAACATTATAAAGAGTTTGAAAGTAATGACAACAAGTTTCACAATTTGATGTAGTTTCATGATAGGTGACAAATAGGAAAATGAAAGGAAAGAGAAAAAGGTATTGACTGCTTATAATCCACTAAACGATGTTATTCTAAAAGAAACGAGGGCACCTAAGCCAGCATTATCCGCTAACAAATGAATGACATAAGACAAATAGCCACGTAATCCATCTGTCAGAAAACTCTGTTTGGGCATCGAAAAAAAAGTTAATTGGTATTTATTGTTATTTTATTCAACGATTACTACTAGTTTCACGTCTAAGAAGTGGTTACAGAGGAATTTTATTAAGAAAATAAATAAATAAATTTTAATAACCTTTTTAGTTGTATTTATATTTAATGATATAATACTTCTCACAACCGATATTGGAAATTGAAAATTTAAACTTCTTAGCATTCAAATAAAGACTAATTTTGAAAGAGAAGAGGTTGTAATTGATTTTAATAAATAGGAGACCAAAGTTTGTGAGCATTGAATGCATTAATTTCTTCGTATTATATTTACTACATAATCAATGGTCTAAAAATTTAGAACTGATATTATTTATGAACTTAAAAAATCAGTAACATCCAATTAATGCAAATTATGGTGAATTGGACTAATTGTAAGAGGCTGAATGATTATTGATGTAGAGATCAGATGATAAGCAATAAGAATAAGCAATAAAAATGCAAAAGAAAATCAATCATTTAGTCAGATTTTTTAATGTGAATTTGTAAGGTGGTTCGATCCAATAAATAATATCTACATCACAATTATTTTATTACAGAAAGGGAAGACTGTTCTTAGCTAAGTTCCGACTAAAAAAAATGACTATAAGATTGAGAATATCATCCTTCAAAACAAAAATTGATTATATGATTCATTTGGACTGTTATTCACGATTCAATGTATTTAACAAAACAAAATGTATAAATTAGATTTTAGTTTAAAATAATAATAATAATAATAATAATAATAAGACTTAAGATATTCTTATTTGGAAATTTGTTTAATTCAAAAAAAAAAAAAAAAAACAGGAAAAAAACCTACTAATAAATATTATCATTATTTTGAGATATTTTACAAATATTTTCCGATATTTAAAAAAAAAATATCCTTAGTATTTTGTAGATATTTTTATGATATTTTACTAAATTACACTATATGTTCACTTACACTAAATTTTATAAAAATATCGTGCATATTTTCGAAATTTTCAGGATACTTCTGACGGAAAGGATATTACACCTTTAGATATCGGTATCCTCGATTTACCAAATTATCGATAGAAGTACAAAAAATTTTATCGATTTCTCGACCTTGCATGGGAACAGGATTTGAATTGGATAATTTTCGGTAACGTGCCTGCTAACCTTCATGGCAACATCATCATGATTCCTGTCTACTCTTAAGAATGATTCGATTTCTTTTTCAAGACTTCTCTCCAGATGCTGCAATATATGCTTCTGGATTGATATTCTCAACCGATTTCCCCTTCCCAAATTTCTTTGCCTTTTCTGCAAATCAATAAACTTGTCACATACACAAACTACAAAAACACCAAATTTTCAAATTTTGATTGATATTTGGTCTAATTTCAACACAATCCCTGTCTTTTACATCAAACTCACTCTCCAATAAAAATAATAATAAATAAAGACACAAATAGAGGAGCAGGATAAATAGTCCCTCTTTCATGCAAAAATCTTACACAAATATTAAATTACTTGACCAGAGTCTTTCAACAATTGATATTGTATTTCACAAGTATAATTATGTACATTAAATATTATACTGAAGATGCAAGCTTTCTGAATCATTTGAGTGTAGTGATCTAATGTCAACTAGTTAATACAATTTGTACCACCATCCATGTGGCTTAATGACAAAGGGCACTGTTTAGTCTAACAATAACTCAAGTTTGAGTTCCTCATACCGTAAATGGTATTCGAAAAACTTAATATACTTTGGGTTGAAAAAAGATATCATCAAAGAGACTACAGAATGTGCAAGTGAAAACAAATCTCCTTCAGAGGACCACAGAAAGAGATATCAGCAACATACAAAAAAATTAAACCCACAACACCAACAAAAACTCAATAATAATGTACAAACAAATACAAATGCATGCATACTAAACATAGTATGATTTGTAATTACCTTCAGTGACTTCGCCATGGCAGCTACATCTTTTTTGATCCTCAGATTTACTAGGATCCTGTTTTGAGGGTTCCTGCAATAGCCAAAGAAAGCATGATAAAGATTACAGCTGAAAAAGAACGATCAAAATGAAATATTACATTTCTTCCACAACTTTGAAGGAGAAAACAGGGAGAAAGGCCTCAGAATAAAAACCTCAGGAGGAATAAATGCAGCTTCTCTTTTTCTTTTGTTTTCAGCTGTCTTTTCTGCCTGCTTCTCCTGCTTCTCTTGCCACTTCCTTGATTCTTTCTTTTTGTCGCTTAAAAAGTATTCTCCCGATTCCAGTAGTTTGTCAATCTGCAAGTACATGATATATAGTTGGCCAATATAATGTTTATATATTTTGACAGGAAAGAAACCCATGTATTCACTATGAACAGGGACGTTACAACAATTATATATATCTATATATCTATCTATCTATCTATCTACACACACACACACACACACACACATATATATATAGATAGATAGATAGATAGATATAGTTGGCCAATATATAGTATGTATGTACATATAAATTAAAGAGAAATAACCTTAAATATAATAATAATATAATGACACATTCCTGACTTAATTACCCAGGACTGAATGATATCCAGAAACATAAGAAAACTGCAGTAGATCAATTGTCTCACCTTACTAGGTTGTGGGGGAGGAGGGAAAGGTGTATATGGTTTCTTCTCTTTACTCTTTTTCTTCTTTTGTTGAACATTCTTCCTGAAATATACATACATGTTTGTGCTGTAAGTAGTAGAAAATATTTGTACATAACATGTAAGAGAGAATCAGAAGATTTCATACTTCTTAAACTTCGGAAGAAATCTATCCCAGTTTTCATTTGCAAGAGCTGGATCCTTTTCAAGCTCTTTCTTTATCATGAGAATCTACATGTGATGAAAGATAAACCAACGTTGAAGGCGAGAGTAGAATGTGCATCAACAGATTTTTAAGTGAAAAGACAGTCAACCATGCTTTCAGATTTTTAAAAGTGAAAAGAGAACAGTAAAAACAAAGACCCATGCACCTTGATATGGTATACAGGATGCATTTTATTCTGTATGCAATCTTCCACAACCTTCCTGACTTGCTTCAAACCTTTAAACGAACCCATAGCTGCAACTGTATTTCCCTGTTCGATACAAATTCAACACATGGCCATCTAAGTCAATTATAGCACCAAAAGAGTTAACAATTCAATCATTAAATTAAATAGTTTACCTGAACTAGAATATAGCAACCTGTCAATATTTCAAGTGCCTGCATTAAAGAGGAAAATAACTCAGTTATAAAAGATTCAACATTAAACGGCATCACATGCAACAGTTATCATTGTCAAACATACCCAGTAGCTTTTAGTATAAGTATTGTTCTCTTTCCTCATCCGTAGTGTGGGTGAGGGATTTTAGTCAGCATGGAGACTGCATAAACTGATATAATGCTAAAAGTAGGGACAACCACACACACCTTCAAAGTAGAAGAATTAGGGCCCACAAGGTGCTGTCTCCGCTTAACAAATCGTTCCTGCAAACAATAATAAACATACTTTATAAACCTTCAAACATTTCAAAGCTTAAAGAATCATGCTGGCCTTCTATAACTATTGTTCCTGGCTTCCTGCACCTACTTTGTTAAAAAACATCTTCATCTCTTGCATAATAACTTCTAAACACTCCTGGTCTCCTAGCATTTAAGCTCCTGCTTTTTATTTATAGATTTTTTTAAATGCAATGTCTGGTATGTGCAGGTTTCTCTTTTTTTCTTCTTAAGTGAACTCCTAACATTAAATATGTAGGTGCACCTTATTTTAACAATATACACTTTTTTGGACATTTAGTGAACTCCTGACATTAAGAGTTATTTAATAGTTACTAGAATACAGAAAAAAGCACTTTGTTATGGGAAGGTGCAACTTCATACACAAAAATATAAGATTAGGAGCCGCAATTTTAACATAAGTTTTGACATATGATTGTAGCCATTAGATGTAGAAGATTCAATAAATAAAATATAATGTGTATTACTTTCTTCTCTCTCTCTCTCTCATCTTTCCACAATTAACCTTCTATTGTTTCTCTTTCCTCTTTCTAGTATTCTCTATCCTCAATCTAATATTATAACTTCTCTCTTTTCTTATCTTCTTTTGTCACGTACTGCAATGCAACAAAGTCAACTACTCACTCACTCTCCAAATACAAAATCCTATCTTCCCCTCCTTCCTTTTCTTCATCCAAATACTTTGTATAGGTTTCATGAATGAATACAGATTGATTTAATTCGAGTTATCAATTTCATCCCCATTAGAATGTCACAGAACTTGGAATGGATAGACTTGACTGTCTTTAGTGAATGAATAAATTTCACTTCATGGAATTACAGACCTTTTGTTAGTAACTAGAGATGGTAGCAAAATTAACATGAAGAGGATAGCTTGTAAAGTAGTGTTAGTTGATTGTGCTTTATAAATGAGGGAAGAAAGAGGAGAGAGAAGGAAATGAAATAAGGTGGTATAAGTGAAAATATCAGATTGAGAGAACTTTAGAAGAGAGTGATGAAAAGAGGAAAAAATGGCTAATAGTGGAGATAGGAGAGACATGAGATAAACAATACGCATTGAATCTTAGTCATCTAAATCTTTGAGATTTAATAACTGTAAAATGTGTCAAAGCTTGTGAATACCTTTATATAGACACAGAGAGTGTTTTGCCACTTAGTATATTCTAGGCCTTTAAAATTTAGAACAAACCATTATAACCTTTGGATTTATCCAACGATAAAAATTTTTATTAAAAAAAAAATTCTTTCTCTTTAAAATTAAATAAAATATATTTCTTTCTCTTAAAAATGTAATATAAGCCTATTAAACTTTTAAGTTCTCCTCTCTCCTCCACAATATTCTCCCCCTAGCAACTCAAACAATTTCCAAACCATCTACAACAATTTATTTCTTCAAACACATATATTATTTTGAGGTTTTTTTTTTCATGTTCTTCAAAGTATACATAATGTTGTATTCCTGTTATTATATAGGTGCAGATGGGTCATTTTGACAATTCATGAAACCCTGTTGACTCAGATATAGGCAATGTGGGTGCCAGTGCAGTAGTTTATTATTTTAAGTTTTCATGTTAATCAATCTAGCATGCTGAAATCCATAGATTTTGCCAATTTTTAGTAAATGATAAAATATCATGTGAGATAAAAAGCATCATAACTCAGATTTATCCTCGACTGGCCTGAGAAGTTTTAACAGTTGAATGCTATACAGTGAATTATAAAAAAGATAAATAAACAAATAAAAATTTAAAATTTAAAAAATAAAAATAAAAGATGTGTGACGAAGCAGCAGAAAATGCACAGCATTGAGTATTTTTCATGGAAACCAAGTGGTGTTGGATCATGAACATCCATACAAAGCAAGTGATTACTATGTGATAGAATTGGTGTCTCGTAAGTGATAACATGCGCTTGGAATGAAAATATTTAAGTGTCAAATGGTAATGCAATCAAAAGATCATCTAGTACAAAATTTTAAAAGCATGAATTCCCTAGAGATCGACAACTTCTTCAAGAAATAAATTGTAATACATGTGTTTTTAAAGAAATACATTGTTGGAAACGGTTTGAGAATTATCTAAGAGTTGCTAGAGAAAGAAAGAAGCAAGAGAATTAACAGGGAGACTATTATGGTGGAGAGAGAAAAGTTCAGAGTTTCAATAGGTTCATTAATTTTAGGAGAGAACTCTTTTTTAATAATCTTTCTTATATATAAAATAATTAATTTTTTACCGATATATAAATCTAAAGGCTATAGTGCTCTATTCTAACTTTTAGAAGTCTTAGGACCACACACACACTATAAAATCAAACATTCACACAAGATTAACTGCATCTTTTAAATTAAAGGATTATAAGAATTTTGCAGCTGTTTCTAGTGCTCCACCCTTGTGAATGACATTTTTTTTGAAGAGTGATTTTTAGAATTTACTACAGTGAGGCAGGTATGTTTATTTCTTTTTTATTCATTTATGAGCTGATATTCCACAAATAAAATCAAGGTAAACCCTATAAACTTAAACCCATTTGAGTATTCTCCAATCTCAAAGATTCTAATGAACTTTCTTCAAGCAGAGGCATAGATGTGGAATACACTCACCTACCTGTAATGGTGACTAAACAAACCCCTCATAAATACCTACTTTTTTTTGTAAACACAATAATCAGATACACCAATAACATTAGTTAATTTTAAGCATCACACACCTTATTCCGGACCAAGTTGCCAATCTTGATGATGTCACACTGCATTTCATCATAGAGTATTTTAATTGCCTACAAACGACATCAAAAAGAAAATGTTAAAAACCAAAATAGACAACAGATATATTAAAACAATCCAAGTCCATAGAGTTGCTCAAAATTGACACACAAGAGCCAAATAACCCCTTGCTTACCTAGGT
>JAIZFV010000441.1:0-24464 GCA_021234005.1 Nephelium lappaceum
GTTTGTGTCATAGTGTGGCAGAATCCCTGTCAATTAATTTTCATTTTGTACCTCATGAATTTGTATGCAATGTTTCATTAATTAAAGTAATTATATCCAACACATATAGGTTATCATGTAAAGATAAAAATCGGTACTAATAAGATTTGAATCTTGAAAAATACTAAATTTATTATTTCCAAATAAACAAAAATAACCAAATTTGTCCAAAATAGAAACTGAAATCAAATTCTATCTAAACAATGGTACTACATAAGTCTCTTCCAACTTCAAAAATTGACCAGTCTTTAATAACAACCTAAAAGTTTTCATAGCCTTTACTACAACTGTTTTGTCAGCGCCCACATAGATGAATCTTTCAGCATCACTTGGCTTTCCGCTCCACATACAACCCTGTATAGACACATTTATGTGAGTAGTAGCACCAAAATCTATCCACCAAGTGTGTTTAGGTACAAAACCTAAATTAACTTCAGAACAAGCTAAATTGAAAAACATACCTTTCTTGACACACCAATTGGCGTACTTGAGACATTCTTTCTTCATATGTCCAGCTTTCTTGCAAAAGTAATAGGTAAACTCCTCATCCTGTTTCTTTTGCACCTTATGCTATAATGCCCCAATTACAGCTTCTGTTCCTTTTGTCCTTTTCTTGTCCTTAGAAATGATTGCTAAATGAGCACTTTCAAGACTTTTTCGCTTTAATCTTTCATTTTCTTACACATAGTGAGATATGAGCTCATTAAGAGTCCATTTGCCCTTTTGAGTGTTATAACTCACTTTAAACTCACTATATTATGTAGGAAGAGAAATCAAAACCAAGTGCACCAGCAAGTCCTCGGACAACTGTAACTTTAGTGCCTTTAGTTTGGAAGAGATATGAGACATCTTCATAATGTACTTCCTTAAGTTCCCTTTTCCTTTAAACTTCATTGAAACAAGGTTAGCCAAAATGGTACTTGTTTCAACCTTTTTGTTTTTCGCAAAACGTTATTTTTTTCCTCGAGAAATTGCTTAGCATTTTTCTCTTTGGATATAGAGCCCTTAAAAGTTTCCGAAATGAAACGTTTCATGATCATAAGATTCATGCGATTAGAACGGTCTCACTTCTCCATGCTCGCCTTTTCATTTGTAGAACTATTCTCATTAGAGTTGCAAGCCATTCTTCCCTAAGCGCAAGGTCAAGATCCATGTAACCGAGAACAATCATAAGGTTCTCTTTCCAATTCTTGAAGTTCATGCTATTAAGCATAGGAATGGAATTGATATTGATAGATATTGTTGAAGTAGAAGTAGTAATTGAATCGAGAACAAAATCAAATACAAGCTCATAATCAATAATCATGTCATAATACAAGAATAATTAATTTATTTATTTATACATGACATGATTAAATAATTCCCATAATGGTGAGCCTTAAAACAAGATACATAGCACAACATTGACATTTAGTCTTTGGACAAAATATCAACTGTAAGTGGTACTCTCCGTGCACTTATCAAATATTGACAATTGATCTGGTCTAGCAATAAACCTTTCTTTAGACCGATTTATTGCTCACATGGAAAACCTAATAATCGTCACATATTTATTACCGTAAGTATACCTATTATTTGGCCAAATAACAATCTTCCTTTGGGCCGGTCATTACTTGCATAAACAATAGACATACATATCTTAATACTCCAAATAAACAAATTTACATTATAGAGGTTACTTTGACAATATATAATTTCAATTCAATTTATTTTGAAATATAAGATTTTTTTTTTTTAATTTAATCAAAACTGAAAGTGTTTTAAAAAAAAAAATAAATACAAGATGAATTTTCCATTGAAAACCTTCTTTACACTTAATGCCTAACTCAACGAAGTGAATTTATATATCATATATGTTGTTTTGGAATCAATTCAAAATTGTCATCAATTTAATATAACATACATACATGCAAGCAAAACAACATAGTCCAATGACCACCAAATATTTTGAATATAAAATTTGAGAGGGGCCACAACTCATATTACTTGAAAATTGATTGTCATCAATCAACAAATAATAAAATAATAAAATAAAAGATTGATGGTTGATCAAATTTTCCCGAATATACATGACCCAAAAGTTCAACACACAAAAGGCACAACATTCAATAAATATATACTTTTCATATTAATGTCGTCCTTTTCCCTAAAAGCAGACATGTGAGATTCCTTTATTGACTCTTAAACCGTATTGTATTTGGTCACATTAAGAATAAATCGTTCAATTATTATAGAGGTGCCGTAATTATTATTATTTTTTATTGCTTCCAATCAATGACAATAAACCGAACCGATTAACTTCTCAATGATTCAACATGAGTTCTCTGATACCAATTGTTGGATTAAAACTTTAATAGGCATAAACTTATACCAAAATCTAGAAACTCATATTAAATCATTATGAATTGTTACAGAGAAGACATAGTTGTGCTTAAGTTGCTATAAGGCTTAAATCCATCCGTAGCTAAACCCAACGTCAAATTGCGTGGCTCTGAAGCAAAAGATAGTCATCCTATCTATAGTCTTTCAGGCTTCTGAATCAACAGGATGACATATATTTCCATCTTGGCTTATATGGGTAGAATGTCATTTCAAATCGTTAGCCATTTCATTTGATGTAAACATTCTTCTAAACCGCCTAATGATTGGAAAGTATCGAAGTACTTTGGCCGGTACTCCTTTATAAATCTTTTTAGTAACTTTGTTTACTTTCCATTTAAAAGTCCCACATTTCGGACATTCTTCGTGATGCTCAAATTCGTTTCTAAACAAACAACATTCATTGATACATGCATGGATTTTTTCATACCCTAAATCAAACACTTTCAACAACTTTTTTGTTGAGTATAATGATTCTGGTAGAATATTATCTGATGGCAACATGTCATGAACAATGTTAAGAAGTTCATCAAACCCTTTATCAGATAGACCATAAGTAGTTTTATGTTTATATAAAGCTACAATAGCCGATAACTTAGTGTACTTGGAACAACCTTCATACAAAGAAGTTTCAACGTCTTCCAACTTATCAATGATGTCTTCGTCTCTTACTTCAACATCAGGTTCAAATTACAATCATTTTCAAGGTTTGCATCCCTATACATTCTAAATGTATTGGAAATGTTTTCAACGGGTGTGAAAGTTTTT
The DNA here is from genome assembly GCA_021234005.1 of Nephelium lappaceum. Taxonomy (NCBI): domain Eukaryota; kingdom Viridiplantae; phylum Streptophyta; class Magnoliopsida; order Sapindales; family Sapindaceae; genus Nephelium; species Nephelium lappaceum. The sequence goes on from JAIZFV010000441.1 coordinate 3,187, forward strand.
AGGGGTTCCACATGCATGAACCAAGTTCTATATTGAGAATCCATCTCATTAATGACTAAATGCTCATACACTATCTTAGTGTGATGATACCTCCCATTGAACATTTTACACAAGGGCAAACGATGAAGCCAGAATTTATTAAATGTTTGTTCGTGGCCTCAACAAAGTGTTTGACTCCCTCTGTATATTCTTTCGACACTCTAAAAGTTTACAAATGAAATATACAATATATTAAAAACATTGAAAGTTTAAATTTTATGTCCTTATAGATTGAGTTTAGAATATTAACCTTGAAAATCTTAACCACTCCTTATCCATTTGAAAGCATATAACACTAAAAACAAACCATACAATAATATAGTGTTAAACTACAATAAAATTATTAAACTTTGAATTAAAAAAAAAACATCATATTCACATACACATTCACCACATCTACATTTATTTTACAATAATCTAACATATTACTTATCATTCTTAACCATACAAACTACCATATTCACATATGGTTTACACAAGCTACATAAAAATATCACAACTTTAACCTTTAAAAAACTTCACAAAACCATCAATAGAAAATTACCCCAACAACAATATTATGTTTATGTCAAAACAATCCAACATCATAACAAAAATAATACATATGTGATGACAGGCCCCTCTCCCTATAGGCAACCTGCCCGGTACCTCATGGAAGCCCTCCAGTCGATATCTGATCTGGTAGGAAAATTCCTGTGAAACAAAGTCGTTTCAATTTAAAAGCTTTTCTAAATTTATATTTGATTTCGAAAACGTAGGAAATTTTTCTTTTTTTTCTTTTAATTAACTCAGTTGCAAAAATAGTTTCGTAAAAATTTGGGCAGCACAACGACTGTTTTCTAAATATGCCACCCCGTAAAAGTTTACAAAAATTACACTTCAAAAATCACATTCATTTTCCCCAAACTAGCGGGCCTCTAGCCCTCAATTTTTCAATCACAGCGCAACCATTTCAACAAGTTCAATCAAAAATCAAAACAGACAAGATTCAATTAAACACAGCATAGTTTCACAATCTCAAAACAAAATATACAAGTGTTACAACTTTAAATAATTTTATTTACAAAACATTCTTTTGCAATATATACATTTTTTTTCACAGCATAACATAATTGATCCACTTAGTCTTGAGGGGTGTCTACAATAGACACACCAATACCTGCACTGGGGAAGTTTGTTTTAAAACACAAAAATTTGGTGAGTTGCAAAAGCCCAGTGAGTGTCAAGTATTTCTAATCAATTTGATTTAAAAAAATTTCCTTCTGAAAATGTTATGCTAAAACAGTTTAAGGTTATGATGTATAATCATGCTTTCCTCATGAAAATCTGAAATCATGCCTTCAATCTGAAATTTAAAATTATAGTTGCATAATAAACATGTAGCATATATGTGATCATAAATAAAATTGCATCAAAGGTTCTCTTTTTTATGTAACGGGCCAGTTAATCCCCATTTAGGCCTCGACCTCGGACCCTAATGGATTCGGATGTAACTGCCCCGGCTGCCCCCCTTCTTGGGCCTTTCTCTGGGCCTTGGTCCAAAAGGACTTGGGCAACACCCTCGGTGATACAACGGAACGAAATTCCTGCATCACTCAGGGCGCATCGGGTGGTAGAACGGAATTCCTGCATCGCTCAAACCACCAATACTAGTAAACGTAAAGGAATTGCCTACATTGTCACGTGAAAGCTAGCTCGTGAACTAATATATACCATGTACGTGCAGAGGGCGACACACTAGATTGGACAACCGACACAGTCCTAACCATGTTAGTGATAGACGCCCCGACACTGCCATGCACAGCTTAGGGTACTCTGACCGGCAATATCATGATTTACCATACGGGTGCACTATATATAAAACTTTCCTTTCAAAACATGCTGCTTAATATTTATGACTTATATAAAACATTTCCATAACTGATAACTGAGGAAATAAAATTAAAGCAGTGTTATAATTATTCATATATGCAATTTCTGAATTTTGGATTATGCTCTATAGATAAAATTCACATGAAACATTTTAATCATGAATTTTCAAAGCATAACATATTAAATTTTTCAAGCATGAATTTCTCAAAGCATAACATATATAAAACTCGTTTGATTAGAAATAAAAACTTTCGAAAATATTTTAAAGACACTCCACCGTGTTCCTATCACAGAACCTATGAATTCGACCTTTCTTGCTTCCTCGCTACCTACCCATTGTACACTAATTTAGGCTATTTCGGAATCTAATTTTACAAGTCTACAAGCTGTTAGTTTCATCCATACAAGGTACACACAAGCTACCATAACATTAAATATATACAAGCTATCCCAATTTTTCCTTTAACAACGTATATTCATTTATCGCAAATGGTTTCTGAATCGTTGCCTTTTTATTCGATATAAATTCGTTTAGCTGCGAATTCATTCCATTGATATTTATGCATCCAAGCACTTATAAATTACTTCCAACATGCGTAAACCATTATTAATATCTAGAACCCTTTCGTAATTCCGACGGGATCCTAAAATATTTCTAATCCACCCATGAGTCAACAATTATAAACTTATACTCCTCATATACACATGACTAGATCAATAGAATAATTTCATTCACTTTAAACTTATACACTTGTGCAGAAAGGCACATTACATTTGATATATAATAAAATCCATACACATAAAGTCATTGATTGAAACATCAAAAAACACAAAATTTTAAAGTCTGTACCTCCTTGACAAATAAAACGGCGAAAGAGGAGTATATTGACCAAGACGATGGTGGCCAGATAGTGGAATAACAGTAGAATCGAATTTACACAATGGCACTAGATTTTGACAATGCTCAGTAGTGGTTACAACAGGAAAATATAAGTGCCAAAATGAGAAGAAAAGGAAAAAAAATAATGAAATGTGCAAGGTCAGACTGGTTCCACGTCGACATCGGAACCAGCCCCGACGGCGGTCGTGGCCGGAATCACTCCAGTCCAGTTGCACAGACCGAAGAAGAAGAATAGAAGAAAAAGGAAATGAGAAGAAAGAAAAAAGAAAAAGAAGAAAATGAGAAGGATAAGAAGAAGAAGAAGAAAATGAGAAGGATAAGAAGAAGAAGAAGAAGAAGAAGAAGAAAAGGGAAGAAGATGCTCAAAAGGAGACCACCACACTAGCAGTCAGAACGAGTTCGATAGGCCGCCGCGTGGTTGGACTTGTTCCCATCAGTTGCACGACTGTCAGAAGAAGAAAAAGAAAGAATAAGAAGAAGAAGAAGAAAGGGAGAAGAATAAGAGAATAACAAGAATAAGAGGAGTGAAGACTCACTCTCACTAGATCGGTGAACGGTGGCGAACGGCGAGCTACCGAAGCGATGATCGTTTGGCGAAAGGATAGAGGCATCGACGGTAGGGTTGGGAGAGAGTGGATGTGAGAGAAAGAGAAAGAGAGAGAAAAGAAAGTGAAAATGGAAGGGGAGGAAGGAGAGGGGAGGTGGGGGGCGCGGCGCGGGGTGGAACGTTGAGTGTGTCATAAATCCACACCGGGCGTGAGCGCTCGATATGGAAGATCAAACTTCCATACCGGGCGCGACCCACCCGGCATGGAAATTGGGTATATCCTTGCCGGATCCGTTGCGCCCGGTAAGGATAATCCGAATTCCATACCGGGTGGGTTCGCGCTCAGATTGGAATGCAGATTATCCTTACCAGGCGCGACTCGCCCTGTAAGGATAATAGGATTATCCATACCAGGCGGATGACCCTCCAATATGGATAAAAATCGTTTATAATTAATAAATTCAAAAATATTATCAATACCAACGGGTCACCCACCTAGTATGGATAATTCGATTATCCTTACCGGACGGGTCGCGCCTGGTATGGATAATCCACATTCTAATCCGGGTGCGACCCACCCGGTATGGAATGCGAATTATCCTTACTGGGCGGTATCCGTCTGGTAAGGATAATCCGTTTTCAATTTTTTTTTGAAAATTAAATATTAGTATCCATACCGGGCCTTTTAGTGCCCGATATGGATATTCCGATATGGCTAAACTGTTTTGTTATAGTGGTAGTTTGTGATGCGACGTTACTAATTTTTCGACGACGTATTATCAATTACTAATTTAAGCTATTTCACAACCTAACTAATGGATTTACATGCTGCCACAATTCATTATCTCACATGTACACAAGCTGTTCCATATTACTATGCATCAACATTTTTCATTTCAACACCTCCATTTAACATTCCAATGCATTAACATGAGTGAATCTCATTTCAACAATTAGATTACTATTTGAACCCAATCTAACCTCCTAGGCTGTCTGTCACTTAGCACACACACAACACAATTATTTTCCAAATATTGCAGCTTACTTACATTTCATACATATTCGTATAATTCATGGGATCTCATCAAAAATAACATTGAACTAAACTACCCTAGTCTAGCCGAATGCACCCATATGTATTTCATTCTTTCCATTTGTCAATCCAACATTATTTCCCATTCATTTATCATATAAACAGCCCACTAACATGTCAAAACATGCAAATGCAAACTGCACATATATTCTTCCCTAGAGGCCGTGAGGTGCATGTCCATTTTGCCATCAATTTGCATTTTATTTCAACATGTATTCTCATCTATTTAACATATAACCTAATGTAATATCATGTTATTACATCAAGATAAGTTTTGATTCATCAAATTTTCATCTAGGCCGTGCACTTTACTCCCCAAAATCCAAATATTTTTTCATGATTTTAAGTTCCATTTAATGCTAGCTTTAATCTCACATTTTATGTCCAGATTTTGGAAATTCCATTTGAGTCATTTCTCTCCTCCAAGTCGTGACTTACATGCATGCATTTGGTTTGTCCATTATAATGTTGTTACATCAAAAAGTCCAATGAAGCATCAAAAACATCACCAAACCGTGACCAATAGCGTCAAACTCCATTCAACTTCCATCAATCTTACATGCATGTCCATTTTCACCACATTCAAGGGTCAAGAAAGTTTAAGTCCATCTTAATAAAATCACAACAGCCCATACACCACATTGACATCCATTTTACACAGCAAAAATCAAGGAAAATAAGTCACTAACCTTAAAAAATGTGTTGTAGATGGAAGTGCCTTCATGTTTGACTTGCTTGAAACCTTGGAATGAGCTTGAAAGGGCTTGAAATCACCTTAGGAACACCATGCAAGGCTGCTGCCCTTCCCCCTTGATGGCTGTCATACACACCCCTTTCTCTCCTCTCTTGGACGCCACACACCTCAATTCACACAAATGACTTCATTTGTTTCATCTTTCATGCATTCTACTATATATACTTGGCCATTTAATTGATAATTGCCCTTAAAGTTGCTCCAATCTACAAGTTTGCCATCCTTGCATGCTAGCCAAGTGTCCAACATGTATAATTTCTCTTGACAAGTGTCATCCATGCAAGCTTACTACATGACACATGTCAACCATAGCGTAAAATCTCTTTACACATATCTTTCATGCAAACTTCCCTTTTGACAAATGTCTTGCATGCATACTACTCTCATGCCACATGTTTCTCATACATGCATCTTAGCCCCCACTTGTACACTCATCCTTATCTCTTTTCGTTCGAATCTTCCGGAACGTCCGAATTCGGCTTTTCCGTGACTTTTTTCGAAATCCTTCGAAAACTCTCCGGGGCCTATATTGGACTTCCTACATGCTTCTAGTGACCTTGGTGACTTTTAAATGTTATTTTATGCCCTTTTTCGGGTCTCCGAAAATTCACTCGGTCGACTTAGGGGGATTTCCGGATTGACTCCATTTTGACCCTCATTTTTGTTCAAAAGTGTCTTTTAAGTTCTAAAGTGTGTCTTAAACTTATTAACACTTTTTGACACTTTTCTAAATTTTCAAAATTCTTTGAAAGTCCTTCCGAATTTTCGGTCGGATTCCGAAAACATTTCGGTTCGTTCGAAAGCTTACCGAAGTGATACAGATGCATTCAAAATACATTCTAAACACTTTATCATGTCAAAATAAGGTCATACATATCATCGTTTAGGCTACATACATAATTCATGAATGACATGTTACATTCACTCACTACAATAATCTAACTAAAACATTCTCATCTAATTCGAAGATCATGATAAAAGAGAAAAAAAGTATGTAGATTTTACGCGTAAATCAAACTGACATATGAGATAGAGAGTAAAAAGAGCAAGAAAATGACTTAATCTTTGATAAAGTATTTTATTCCAACAATTTTTTTCCAAACAAATGTTCTTTTTAGTTGAAACAGTTTTCGATGGCACTAATACAACCACCCAAAGTAGATCTAATATATTCGAAAGCGCAATTATGCAAAACAGTGAGTACATAGATGTCAAAAACCAAAAAGTTGTTGGCGACAGAAGTTTCTGAGAAACCTCCTAGTTCCGACAAAGGATGGAGACTTTAAAATGCACTGAAGATAAGAACCAAAAGGATGGACTTCACGACAAAAGCAAACCACTCAAACACAAAACAAAAACAGATACTGCTCACGCGGAACACCTGCACTCGTCATTATCTCATTCACTACTACTGTAGTGAAAGAAATGACCGAGTGACAAAGCAAACGCGTGAAAAGCATTTAAAGCAAAAGAAAAAAAAAATTATTTTGTTGTACCTAAAATTAAAAAAGCAAGTTTATCTCAAACAAAAATTAAAAAAGCAAGTGCTAGAGAGACTGGAATTGACTTTACAAGACTTGTCACAAACTTTTCTTTAGCTTGATTTCACGGTAGTTTCTTCTGGTTCTCAGGTTTTACATCTTCATTTCGTCAGCTGAGAAGGCAACGTCCGAGTTTTTGACGAATTGTAAATGTTTTACAAATCCGTAGGTTTATAAAAAGCTATTATCAAACATTCCTTGCACACCTGAAGGAGTTGATGAGTTCAAAGATTATCATGGCCTGCAAGAGTTTAGATAGGTTGTGGCCAAGTTCATAAGTAAAGCAAGAGGTGGTAGAATATCATTTGATCCTGCCCGTGTCGTTATGGCCAGTGGAGCCACCGGAGCTAACGAGTTGATCTCGTTTTGCATAGCCGATCCCGGCGATGCTTATCTCGTACCCTCACCATATTATCCAGCGTATGAAATCTTTTCTCTCTTTTACATTTCCACTTTTTCTAGTAAATTCCAAGTTTGAAAAGTTCTTGTTCTTCTTCTTGTTCTTTTTTTTTTTCTCTTCAGTCTTCGTTCTTCAATTTGTACTTGATAAAATTGTGCAAGTTTCAAGTGGCAGTAGTTAGCCATGAACTTGGCCACAGCCTGTATAAACTCTTGCAGGCCATGATAATCTTGGAAGTTAGCAAGTTCTTTGAACTCATCAACTCCATCAGGTGTGCAAATGCAGGCATACGGATTCTTGGCTATCCACTCTTCGATCAAATCAAAGCAAAGCTGAAAACAAGAGAAAAAGATAAAAAAAAATACATGCATATAAATATTTAGTTTGAATTTGAAACAATAATATGTCATGGTTGAAAAGAAAAAATATTATTCATCAAATTTATTGTTACCGGATTCTCTGCGAGACTCATTTGGATGATCCCATCTGGATTTTGAGTTGGGTGATAAGGGTTTGTCATAGGCCTTACATCCATCGAGGTAGGGAGAGTTTTCATCGTGTTGATCGCTAGTAGCAATCTTAGATAGAGAGGCCATTTTCTAAGTGTCCAAACACAAGTAGGAATTTAGTACTAGAGAAAGGGTGGTAGCTTGTACTTATATGATGCATATAAGTACAAGAACAACTAGCTAGCACGTCACGTGTAAAAGAAAGAAGTGGGGTTTTTTATTTTTCATGTTTTGGTCATCGAATTTGAATTTGTGGACTGCTTATTCTAAATTAGAAATAGAGTCGTTATCTTTCCATAGGAAATTGAGGAAAAATCCTCCACCATTCTTTGTTTTTGTTAATTTTTTAATTATTTAATTACACACCAATATTAAATAAATGGATGAATAGATTAATGATACATCAGACACCAATATTCAACTCAAGTAATAGTACGAAGTTTCCAAGAGACATCGATCGATCAGAAGATCCACATGCTTTGAATAAATTGAAGAGCAAGAAATAAATAGGGACTTCAAAGCACCCTCTGCCATCTCTTCAGTGAATCGTTAATAGGGGGGACCCCACAGTTACTTATCTGGGCTTCCTACTTTGTAGGCTATGTACCCCACAGCCACATTTTCTTGCTCTTTTTACTCTCTATCTCAACACAGCAAAAATATATGCCTGCTCAGTCTTGCATGAATAGATTAATGATGCATCACACCTGGACTGTTAAATATCTTGGAAATACAATTATAGAGAATAAAAATGGATGGAAGATTAATATTTTACCGAAATTTTATATAATTTTAATATGCTTGCATAACCTACGTCAGGTTTTATTTACACGTAAAATCTACAATACTTTTTTTTCTCTTTTATCATGATCTCCGAATTAGATGAGATTTTTACTGTTTGTAATTATTTTATTACTTAAAGTAAAAACACAAAAACAGAAGCAAATATTGTGTAGACACTGAAACTGGAAATCATCTTTAAAACGTTGATCATGGCTTATCGAGCACTCATCAGTTTCGACTTTCAAAGAGTTATGTTAGTTTACATGCACGGACCTTTGCATTCATTTTTTTTTTTTCTTTATATTGTTTTTCCCTCTAGTCTTTATTCACATTCTTGTGCTCCAATCCATCCAAAAAGTCAAAGCCCAGTCACGCTTTAAATGTTAAAGCATCTGCTATGCAAGCTTATATTTTAACTTAATTTGGTGTCAAAATCTCTCGTATTCAATTATTTAACTCAACTATGAAGTTGATATACAATAAAAAGAAAATTTGAAATTATAGAGATGAATTTCTCAATTAAAAAACTCTTATAAAAATCCTAGTCAACATTTTACATTATTTTTCTCACCAAAATAAATTATAGATTTTTCATTAAACAATTTCATCTCAAAAATCATCCCTGTTTTCCCCCTCCAAGAGTCCAAAAGCTTTAAATAAAATGGAAGAGATAGTGTAATACATATTTTATGGTGATTGGTTATAAATTGAAGTTATATTTTATTGTAGATAGTTGCATTGGGGATGAAAATGAGTATTTCTATATTTTTTTCTTTTTCCAGGAGGATTCATATTTAAAAAAAGGTAATGATGTGTCATTAATAGAAATTTAAACTTCCATAATAGCATAGAAGATGCTCTTGTATTAAATGCATTAAATGTAAAACTTAAAATTCTAAAAAACATCTCCAATACAATTATCTTTTCAGTTGAATTTCTTACTACATAGTATAGTATAGAGGATTCTCTATCAATGTTGAAATAGTGTTAACTTTTTTATGAAAAAAATTTAAGTTTAAGTGATGTAAGAGAGAGAAAAAATATAAGAAACTTGGTGATCCATTATTTTTTATGTTGATGTGTTAATATATTATCAAAAGCTTAGTAAAAAATGATAGTAGAGAATCCTTACTCCATAGTATAGATAAATAATGAAGTAAAAAAAAATTTTTCCAATACAATTATCAAATCCAAATATGGAATTGATATGGCAAAAAAATAAAAAAAGAATATGAAGATGAGACTGAAATTTCTCACATTTTTCAATCAATTAAAAGTTTGGAGATTTGTGTTATATACTATTCTCTTAACTGTAAAAATATAAAAGGTAAGAAGGTGTGATACATATTTTATAGTTATCAGTTAAAAGTGAATATATATTTTATTTTAAATAAGGGATATTATGAAAAATCCCCAAATAATCGAAATTTACCCCCCATTTTCATTTATTAGGTGAACCGCCCCCTGCCGTTAACTTTCCGTCCAAAATGTTAGCATTTTCCATCCGAAATAATGAAATGACCAAAATACCCTTACCATATCCTATAAAATTCATCTTATACCCTTCAAACTTATGAAAGGACTAAAATGTCCTTTAATTATTAATTAATTAAATCTTAAATAAAAATAAAAGATTAAAAAAAAAAAATTTCTTCACACAAAATCCCTCTCTCTCTCCACTCTCTCTTCTTCTTCTTCTGCTTCTGCGCTCCTTCTTCTGCTTCTGCTCTTCTTCTTCTTTTTCTTCTTCTTTTGCTCATCTTCTTCTTCTTCTGCTCGTCTTCTTCCTTCTTCTGCTCTTCTTCTTCTTTTTCTTCTTCTTCTGCTCATCTTCTTCTTCTTCTTCTTCTGGCTCGTCTTCTTCTTCTTCTTCTTCTTCTTCTTCTCTGGGTTCGAATCGAACCCAGATCTGGGTTCGAACGAACCCAATTTATTTGACTTCTTGTTGCAAAGTTTACTAGTTTTTTCTCTGTAAGAAGGGTGTTTTTTGTGCCCAGGTTTTGCCTTGGGATAATATGGGTTGGTGAATCTCTTTTCGTGACCCGTGTTCAAATGATTCTACCAATATTCTTGGTTATAGAATAAGTGAATTCTAATATCAAAAACCATTTGAGATAATTTAGACGAAGATCAATGGGGCTGCTGGACTACAGATTATAAGATACTCCAAACAAATTGTATCTGTTCAGTGAATAGTATCTATAAATCAACTGTTGGATTAAAACTTTAATAGGCATAAATCTATATCAAAATCTAGAAACCCATATTAAATAATTATGAATTGTTACAAAGAAGACATATTTGAATTCATATTGATAAATTTGATAAGGATTGAGTCTTCCACACCAAATCACCTTAGGTTGCTCTTGATTTTGTTCTTGAATGGGAAGGAGAAGAGAGCAAAATATTACGTATGTTGATTTGACTTGGAGACCATAACCCTTTATAATATTTTTTATATACTAACCTAATTAGGTTCTCGTTAACCTTAATTCATTAGTATTAAATTCTACACACTTAAGCTCATACCCAATGGATATTTGTGGAGTCTAATTAATAGATCACTTACTTGGCCCTACTAAAATTGATAGCCTATAATATAATTGTTATTTGATATGTAAGCCCACAATAAGAAATATTAAAAATCTCAACAATCTCCCACTTGGCTACATATGTTTCTTGAAACAATTATATTATTCTATAGTTTGAGTATGCACTGAAAAGCTATCTGTTTTGAAATATCTCCTTAGTTACAATCTGGTCCATCTACTATATTAGTATGGGATCAAAGTGACATTTGTTACATATATTCATAACTAGATCCATAAATGGTCACCATACCAATATATTCAATGACATAGATCGAGTATAGATGTATAACATGGAAATTACATGCAATGTGATCTTAACATGCCTATCTCCAACTGGTGCTACTTAAATCTTTAGTGAGATCAAACACAAATAACATTCAAAGTTTATAAATGGACTATATACCTTATTCTACAGAATATAAATATATCCATAACAAAGAACATAAAATACCAACTCTCACTAAACATGCACATCATCAACTAAAACAACACTCATATAAGTAGTGTGCTCATGAAAGACCTTGGGTGGTAATCCTTTAGTAAGCGGATCCGCAATCATAGAGTTTGTCCCGATATGTTCTATAGCCACTTGATTACTCTAACTATTTCTTCACAATGAGAAACTTAATGTATATGTACTTTGACTTTGTAGAACTTTTGTTGTTATTAGAATATAGCACAGCCGAATTATTGTCACAATAAATCTTTAATGGTCTTTTTATACTATCCACAACTTGCAACCTTGTGACAAAATTTCGCACCCATATTCCATTATTAGATGCCTCAAAATAGGCTATGAACTCAATTGTCATAGTGGAAAAAGCTATGAGTGTCTATTTAGCACTCTTCCAGGAAATAGCTTCTCCAACTAGCAAGTAAATATAGGCTGACGTGGATCTTTTACTGTCTTGGCATCCAACAAAATCGGAATCAGAATATCCAACGATCTCTAAATGATCTAATCTCCGATAAGTGAGCATGTGATCTTTTGTTCTCTGTAAATAACGCATAACCCATTTGGCTGCTTTCCAATGATCCATCCCTAAGTTACTCAAATATCTGCCCAACATTCCTACTGTGAACGCAATATCCGGACGCGTGCATACTTAAGCGTACATTAGACTTCCTACAGCTGACACATAAGGAATCTTTTGCATTTCTTTCCATTCCACCTCATTCTTAGGGCATTGACTGAGACTGAATTTGTCTCCTTTAACTATAGGGGTATCTCCTGGTGCACAACTTTTCATGTCGAATCTATCAAGAACTCTTTCGATATAACTCTTTTGTGATAAACCCAAGGATACCCTGAGTTCGATCTCGATGTATTTATATGCCTAATACAAAAGAGGCGTCCCTAAGATCTTTCATCTCAAAATCTTTGTCAGAAACCTCTTGGTTTTGTGTAATAAGCCTATATCGCTGCTAACAAGCAATATGTCATTAACATATAACACCAAAAATATGTACTTACTCCCACTGAACTTATGATATACACAATCTTTAACCTTATTTACCCCAAACCCATATAAGATAATAACTTGATGAAATTTATGATACCATTGACAGGAAGTCTATTTGAGACCTCAGATGGATTTTTTTAGTTTACAAACTATTTTCTTTAGGTCACTAGATACAAAGTTTTCTAACTGTATCATATATATTGTTTCATCAATGTCACTATTAAGAAACCTTGTCTTTACATCTATCTAATGTAGCTCCAAGTCAAAATGAGCCACAAATACCATTATGATCCTGAAAGAGTATTTCGTTGAAACTAGAGAGAAAGTCTCATTGTAATCAATGTCTTCCTTTTTGGTGAAACCCTTAGCAACTAGATAAGCCTTATATCTCTCAACATTACCATTTGAATCCATTTTGGCCTCAAATATCCATTTGCAACCAATGAGTTTCGCACATTCAAGCAATTCAATGAGATCCCAAACATCATTGTCCATCATGGATTTCATCTTATCATTCATGGCATCAATCCATTTTTGAGAATTAGAACTTTGTTTGGCTTGATGGAAGTTGATTGGATCATCTTCCACCACTCCTACATCAACCTCATGTTCTTGGAGAAAAATGACATAGTCATCCGAAATCGCCTTCTCCTTTATCTAGTGGATCGTCTCAATGACATATTCTCTTGAGGTTGTTGAGTTTGCACTACAGGTATAATTTCTTCATTTTACATAGAGAGCTCTTCTACATTGTCTTGATATTCCGGAATTACATTTTGAACAATGTCAGGAATAAAAGTCTTGTCATTATCAATAGCAATAATAGGAGAGAAACAAATTCCTCTTCAAAGACAATGTCTTTAACCTTATCTTCCCCCACAAACTCAACTTTCTCAAGAATTCCTTGCATTTCTCATGTCAAAAAATGTTCTAGTAGTGGGATCGTAGAACTTAAAACCTTATGACCGTTCAGAGTACCTAACAAAGTAGCAACTTACAGTTCTTCAGTCCATTTTCTTTTCATTTGGCCTGTAAGGCCTTACCTCAGTTGGACAATCCCAAATGTGTAAATGCTTAATACTAGGCTTCTTGTATGTCCATAATTCATAAGGGGTTTTAGCTATCACTTTGCTCGGAACTCTATTGAGGATATATACTGCAGTTTTAAGTGCTTCTCCCTAGAGAGATTCTAGTAAATAAGAATGATTTATCATACTTCTTACCATGTCCTTAAGCGTTCTATTTCATCTCTCAGCAACATCATTCATGCTAAGTTTACCTAGCATTGTGTTTTACGGGATGATGTCGCATTCCTCTAGAAATTTCGCAAAAGGTCCTGGACGTTGTTCACTGGATCTGTCATATCTACCAAATTATTCACTACCACGGTCAGATTTGACAGGTTTAATTTTCTTGTCAAGTTGATTTTCAACTTCAGCTTTGAAAGCCTTAAATACATCCAACTATTGAGACTTCTCATGTATCAAATATAAGTACCCATATCTTGAATAATCGTCTATGAACGGAATAAAATACTGTTGACCATTCCAAGAAGTTGTAAGCAATTATCCGCATATATCAGTATGAATTAGTTCTAAGACATCAAAACACCTATTGACACCTAATCTCCTAATGTTTGTTTGTTTCTTTTTTATACACTCAATACAGACTTGAAAATCTATTAAATCAAGGGGATCAAGAATTCCGCTAGACACAAGTCTTTGAATTCTCTGTTTAGATATATGACTTAAACGTTTGTGTCATAGTGGTGCGGAATCCCTATCAATTAATTTTCGTTTTGTACCTCATGAATTTGTATGCAATGTTTTATTAATTAAGTGCAATTGTACCCAACAAATATAGGTTATCATGTAAACATAAAAAATCGGTACCAATAAGATTTGAATCTTGAAAAAGACTAAATTTATTATTTCCAAATGAATAAGAATAACCAAATTTGTCCAAAATAGAAACTGAAATCAAATTCTATCTAAACAATGGTACTACATAAGTCTCTTCCAAATTACAAAAATTGACCAGTCTTTAATAACAACCTAAAATTTTCTATAACCTCTACTACAACTGTTTTGTCATCGCCCGCATAGATGAATCTTTCAGTATCACTTGGCTTCGGCTCCACATGCACCCTGTATAAACACACTTATGTGAGTAGTAGCACCAGCATCTATCCACCAAGTGTGTTTAGGTACAGAAGCTAATTAATTTAAGAACAAGCTAAATTGAAAAACATATCTTTCTTGACACACCAATTGCCGTACTTGGGACATTCTTTCTCATGTGTCCAGCTTTCTTGCAAAAGTAATAGGTAAACTTCTCATCCTGTTTTTTTTTGCAACTTATGTTGTAATGCCCCAACTACAGCTTAAGTTTCCTTTTTTTCTTTTCTTGTCCTTAGAGATAGTTGCTAAGTGAGCACTTTCATGACCTTTTCGCTTTAATCTTTCCTCTTCTTGCACATAGTGAGATATGAGATTATTAAGAGTCCATTTGTCCTTTTGAGTGTTATAACTCACTTTAAACTGACTATATTGTATAGGAAGTGAAATAAAAACCAAGTGCACCAGTAAGTCCTCGGACAGTTGTAACTTTAGTGCCTTTAGTTTGGAAGAGATATGAGACATCTTCATAATGTACTCCCTTATGTTCCATTTTCCTTTATACTTCATTGAAACAAGGTTAGCTAAAAGGGTACTTGTTTCAACCTTTTCATTTTTTACAAAACGTTGTTTTATTTCCTCAAGGAATTGCTTAGCATTTTTCTGTTTGGATATAGAGCCCCTAAAAGTTTCCGAAATGGAACGTTTCATGATTATAAGATTCATGCGATTAGAACGGTCTCACTTCTCCATGCTCGCCTTTTCATTTGCAGAACTATTCTCATTAAGAGTTGTAAGCCATTCTTCCTTAAGCGCAAGGTCAAGATCCATGTAACCGAGAACAATCATAACGTTCTCTTTGCAATTCTTGAAGTTCATGCCATTAAGCATAGGAATGGAATTGATATTGATAGATATTGTTGAAGTAGAAGTAGTAATTGAATCAAGAACAAAATCAAATACAAGCTCATAATCAATAATCATGTCATAATACAAGAATAATTAATTAATTAATTTACATGACATGATTAAATAATTCCCATAATGGCTAGCCCTAAAGCAAGATACCTAGCACAATATTGACATTTAGTCTTTGGACAAAAATATCAACTGTAAGTGTTACTCTCCGTGTAGTAATCAAATATTGACAATTAATCTGGTCAAGCGATAAACCTTTCTTTAGACCAATTTATTGCTAACATGGAAAACCTAATAATCGTCACATATTTATTACCGCAAGTATACCTATTATTTGGCCAAATAACAACCTTCCTTTGAGCCGGTCATTATTTGCATAAACAATAGACATACATATCTTAATACTTCAAAATAAACAAATTTACATTATAGAGATTACTTTGAGAACATATAATTTCAATTCAATTTATTTTGAAATATGAGATTTTTTTTTAATTTAATCAAAACTAAAAGTGTTTTCAAAAAAAAAAAAAATACAAGATGAATTTTCCATTGAAAACCTTCTTTACACTTAATCCTTAACTCAACCAAGTGAATTTATATATCATATACTGTTGTTTTGAAATCAATTCAAAATTGTCATCAATTTAATATGACATATATACATGCAAGCCAAACAACATAGTCCAATGACCACCAAATATTTTGAATATAAAATTTGAGAGGGGCCACAAGTCACATTACTTGAAAATTGATTGTCATCAATCAACAAATAATAAAATAAAAATAAAATAATAATAATAAAATTGATGGCTGATCAAATTTTCCAGAATATACATGACCCAAAAGTTCAACACACAAAAGGCACAACATTCAATAAATATACTTTTCATATTAATGTCGTCCTTTTCCCCAAAAGCAAACATGTGAGATTCCTTTATTGACTCTTAAACCGTATTGTGTTTGGTCACATTAAGAATAAATCATTCAATTATTAGAGGCGCCGTAATTATTATTTTTATTGCTTCCAATCAATGACAATAAACCGAACCGATTAACTTCTCAATGATTCAATATGAGTTTACTCTTATACCAATTGTTGGATTAAAACTTTAATAGGCATAAACTTATACCAAAATCTAGAAACTCATATTAAATCATTATGAATTATTACAGAGAAGACATACTCAAATTATATGATAAATTCAATAAGGATTGAGTCTTCCATAGCCAAATCACCTTAGGTTGCTCTTGATTTTTCTTCTTGAATAAGGAAGGAGAAAGAGAGCAAAATATTACGTATATTGATTTGACTTGGGGACCATAACCCTTTATAATATTTTTTATATACTAACCTAATTAGGTTTCTGTTAACCCTAATTCATTAATATTAGGTTTCTACACATTTAAACCCATATCCAATGGATATTTGTGGAACCCAATTAATACGTTAGTTACTTGGCCCAACTAAAATTGATAGCCTATAATATAATTGTTATTTAATATATAAGCCCAATATAAGAAATATGAAAAATCCCAACATCAACTACTCCAAGCATGCTCTTAAAGGAAAGGAAAAAATTACATCTACTACCACATCATCGAATCATTGGAAAAAAGCCATGTTCTTGAATCTCATTTTTTCCAACAAAAAATAAATAAATAAAAGGCTAAGTTGTCTTGCACATGCATTAGTTTTGTTATATTTGACTAAATGAAGTCGAATATATACCATAATAAGAGACTTCGGATTAACTTGACATTTACACCGAAAACGCAGTTAATTATTTCATTAATTTTTAGAAAAGTAGATTTCAAAAAAATAAAAGATCTAATATCTCTTGCATGCATTAATTTTATTCTTAACCAATAAGTAAAGTAATAACAGGACAAATACCTACACGTAGAGGGGACATATCATAATTGGTTTTTATATAACAATTCAATTTGTATTCATGTGCATGCTTATAGTATTTGGTATATATTTTGTTTGATTGGTTGGGAACTGGGGATCGTACTTTTTTAAACAGGTTTTGGAGTTCAAGTATGAACATAAATTCATTATCCAAAATGTATACATAAATTCATTTTCTTTACAGAAGTTTTCATTTTAAATCCAGATACATATAAGCATGCACATGAATACAAATTGAAATTGTTATATACAAAACCAATTATGATATAGTCTCTGGTTACGTTACATGTTCTACTTTATTTGGTTAAGAATAAAATTAATGCATGCAAGTGATATAGATCTTTTATTTTTTTGAAATCTACTTTTCTGAAAATTAATGAAATACTATTAACTGCGTTTCAGTGTAAATGTCAAGTTAATCCGAAGTGTCATATTATGGTATATATTCGACTTCATTTAGTCAAATATACAAAACTAATGCATGTGCAAGACAACTTAGCCTATTTTTATTTATTTTTGTTGGAAAAAATGAGATTCAATAACATGGCTTTTTTCCAATGATTCGGTGTAGTAGTAGATGTAATTTTTGTTAGGTATTTTTAATATTTCTTATTGTGGGCTTACATATTAAATAACAATTATATTGTACTATCAATTTTAATAGGGCCAAATAAGTGATCTATTAATTGGGCTCTACAAATATCCATTGAGTATGGGCTTAAGTGTGTAGAAACCTAATACTAATGGAATTAGGGTTAATGGGAACCTAATTAGGTTAGTATATAAAGAATACTATAAAGGGTTATGGTCCCCGTCAAATCAATATATATAATTTCGCTCTCTTTCTCCTTCCCCATTCAAGAAGAAAAATACAGAGCTTACTAAGGTGATTTGGCTTTGGAAGACTCAATCCTTCTCAAATTTATCAATATGGATTCAGGTATGTTTTTCTGTAACAATTCTTAATGATTTAATGTGAGTTTTCAGATTTTAGTATAGGTTTATACCTATTAAAGTTATTCCAACAAGTGGTATCAGAGCCTACTCATATTGAATCATTGAGAAATTAATTGATTTAATTATTGTTGTTGTCATGGAAGTATGATGAAAAATATGTGTATATATTGGATGCTGTTGATTAAATATATATATATATATATTTTACAATAGCCGCAAATCATGCCTTTAGGAAAACTCGCGACCGTGACCTGATATATATGAATAACAGTGCAAAACTTCTGTGCACATTAATTTATAGTTTCGCGCTTTTCGATGTCATGATTTATAAAGTTTTGCTGTTGGCGTAGCTTCTGTTATGCTGCAATTATTGCTTTAAAATTATAATAGAAAAGTATTATGATGTTTGACTTTTGTGCTTTAGTTCTATGGAATAAAATAAATAAATTAAAGAAACACACTCACTTGTGTGCAAATTTGATGACAGTGGCGTGAATTGCTTTTTATTTTTATTTATTTTTTTGTTTTGGCTTGCCATTCGGATGTTGTCTTATGTGATCACAATTGCTTTTCGTTTGCAAGCTGGATGAATTGAATTGCATTACAATATCCTTTTGAATTTAAATTCTATGTACTGCTTATATATTGTACATAATGCTTCTGTATTATTTTGTCAATATATAGTTTCTTTAGTTCACAAAATAAATAAATAAAAGTAAATCTGATATTTCAAAATAAATTGAATTAAAATTATATGTTGCTGAAGTAACCTCTATAATGTAAATTTGTTTATTTGGAATATTAAAATATATGTCTATTGTTTATGCAAATAATGACCGGCCCAAAGGAAGATTATTATTTGGCCAAATAATAGGTATACTTGTGGTAATAAATATGTGACGATTATTAGGTTTTCCATGTGAGCAATAAATTGGTCCAAAGAAAGGTTTATTGCTTGACCGGATTAATTGTCGATATT
Source organism: Nephelium lappaceum (assembly GCA_021234005.1). NCBI lineage: Eukaryota > Viridiplantae > Streptophyta > Magnoliopsida > Sapindales > Sapindaceae > Nephelium > Nephelium lappaceum. Next base: position 22,566 of record JAIZFV010000441.1, read on the forward strand.
TGATTACTGCACGGAGAGTACCACTTACAGTTGATCTTTCTGTCCAAAGACTAAATATCAATGTTGTGCTAGATATCTTGTTTTAGGGCCCACCATTATGGGAATTATTTAAGCATGTCATGAATATATTAATTAATTAATTATTCTTGTATTATGACATGATTATTGATTATGAGCTTGTATTTAATTTTGTTCTCGATTCAGTTACTACTTCTGCTTCAACAATATCTGCTAATATCAATTCCATTCTTGTGCTTAATGGCACGAACTTCAAGAATTGGAAAGAGAATGTTATGATTGTTCTCGGTTGCATGGATCTTGACCTTGCGCTTCGGGAAGAACGGCCTGCAGCTCTTAATGAGAATAGTTCTACCGATGAAAAGGCGAACATGGAGAAGTGGGACCGTTCTAATCGCATGTGTCTTATGATCATGAAACGTTCCATTCCGGAAACTTTTAGGGGCTCTATGTTCGAAGAGAAAAATGCTAAGCAGTTCCTTGAGGAAATAAAACAACGTTTTGCAAAAAACGAAAAGGTTGAAACAAGTACCCTTTTGGCTAACCTTGTTTCAATGAAATATAAAGGAAAAGGGAACATAAGGGAGTACATTATGGAGATGTCTCATATCGCTTCCAAACTAAAGGCACTAAAGTTACAACTGTCTGAGGATTTGCTGGTGCACTTAGTTTTGATTTCTCTTCCTGCACAATATAGTCAGTTTAAAGTGAGTTATAACACTCAAAAGGATAAATGGACTCTTAATGAGCTCATATCTCACTGTGTGCAAGAAGAGGAAAGATTAAAGCGAGAAGGTCTTGAAAGTGCTCACTTAGCAACTATCTCTAAGGACAAAGAAGGAAAAAGGAAAAGAAGCTGCAGTTGGGCATCACAGCATAAGGTGCAAAAGAAACAGGATGAGGAATTTACCTGTTACTTTTGTAAGAAAGCTAGACATGAAGAAAGAATGTCCCAAGTACGCCGATTGGCGTGTCAAGAAAGGTATGCTTCTCAATTTGGTTTGTTCTGAAGTTAATTTAACTTCTGTACCTAAACACACTTGGTGGATAGATTCTGGTGCTACTACTCATACAAGTGTGTCTATGCAGGTTGTCTGTGGAGACGAAAGCCAAGTGATGCTGAAAGATTCATCTATGTGGGCGATGGCAAAACAGTTGCAGTAGAGGCTATAGGAACTTTTAGGTTATTATTAAAGACTGTCAATTTTTGAATTTGGAAGAGACTTTTAGTGTCATTTACGAAATTTGGTTTTAGTTTCTATTTTGGACAAATTTGGTTATTCTTGTTCATTTGGAAATAATAAATTTAGTCTTTTTCAAGATTCAAATCTTATTGGTACTGTTTTTTGTCTTTGAATGATAACCTATTTTGTTGAATACAATTGCCTCAATTAATGAAACCTTGCATACAAATTCATGAGGTACAAAACTAAAATTAACTGATAGGGATTCCGCCACACTATGGCACAAGCGTTTAGGTCATATCTCTAAATAGAGAATTCAAAGACTTGTTGACAGGACCCAATCCGAACCATACCATACTCGTATCCGGAGGGCCCTGCCTGGCACCCCAACGGGATCCTCCTAAACCCTTTCAATTGGCCTAAAAGGAATCCGTGGAGCGAACCCTTAAAATCTTTTCTTACTTATAAACAAGCTTGGGTTGGGTTTTTTTTTTTTTTTTTTTTCCAAATGAAAATTCGGCAATATAACGTCTGTATTTTAAGGTTCTAAATACCTGTAAGGTTGAAATACACTTCGACTATTTTCAATATCCAACCCAACTTCTTTCACAACTTCTCTCAAAGGTTAACTTTCCAATTTCATGCAAAATAGTTGAGAAAACCGTAAACCACAAATCACAAGATAAAAGCCAATTGT
>JAIZFV010000044.1:0-166778 GCA_021234005.1 Nephelium lappaceum
CTATGCTAGTACTAAGTCATTTTCAGGTGAGGCTTGGGCAAGTGACTCATCAAATCCTTTAAAGTTTTGGGTTAATGTTGTTGTTTAATGCCTACCTGTTATTAAAGACTTTTCTTTTTCTTTTCTCTTTTTTTGTTTCTCTATATGTTAAGTGCCCATTTGTTTTGACTTTTTTCATAAAATCACAAGCTGAAGATTTGTATTTGGTACTAAAGTTTTTAGGAGAAAGACACTGTATTTCACTAAGAATGGATAATTTACAGACTTAGTTTAAATAGGAGACCTAGCCACTAACTTATAGGCCTAAGTACAATGAATTAAATCCCTAATAATATGCTAATTGATCTATTTACAAATATACAACATAAACATAGGAGAATTCTAAGATTTTATTCTTAGAGTTACAGTTGACCAGAATCCCATGGATTGGATCAACACTTTCCAACAAGTACTCTTGTTTTCCTCTTTGTTCTCTTTTATTTATTTATTTACAAAAAAAATTATTGACAACCACTGGATGAGTGCATAAAATTTCATTGAATTCATCATTATTCTTGCCTCTTCCTAGTTCTTAGTTCTTTCTCTTCCAGGTTTTCATTACTTTCCCATTTTTTCTAAGCTAACATGAATGCTCAAACAATGAGCAAGGCTTGAGAAGAACAGATCAGCAATTAACTTGTCAGAATGTATAGAAATAGATTCTGTAAACTTCTGTTTGCCTAGCATTACCATTTTAGTTTGGTATTGTAATTTGAGTTAGAGTTTTGAGTTAGAGTTTTCTTTGTTTTAACAGTTTTCTTTGCTTTATTTTTTAAAATAGAATTTTATTTTGATAATGTTGGGAGTCCATCAACATTTCTGAATGCTTTCATGCAGTCCTTTTTATTCTATTAGGTTTTGACTCTTTTTGTGTCAATTTGATGGGTTCATTTTCTTTGCCACAGGTGTAGTTGCTGCGAGGGGAGGAAGAAATCATTTCAATATCTTTGTGCATTGAAGAGTGTGGCCCTATGCAATCTGCAAAGTTCTTTTGTTCAACACATAATACATATTTTTGATTTGTATACTTATGCACATTTGTCGTTGTTTGTATACTACTTGTGTACAGCAGTTGTACATGGAAATTCTTGCTGAGGGCATATCTGGTTTTCAATTTTTTGTAAGAAATTGCTTTGATCCTTGGATGATGATAAGTCCTGATTCTTTTGTAAATGAAAACCTATGAAGCACTGATGCTCTTAATAAAAGTTTAACTCTTTTGATATGTTGCGCTTGTATGAAAAGGGATGCTTACACCTGATATTTTTACTTTCATAGATGTTTGATATTGATGTGGTTGAACTGGCTAGATTTCAGACTTTCAGACATGTGTTCTAAAGTTGCTATTACTTTCAGGGGAAGGTGTGTCCAAAAGTCGGATAATGAACCTAGAGCACAGAGAAGATTATGAGTAGAAAATGTGAATAGCGGGGATCCTACTGTAGTCATAGTACTGAGGTTGAAGATTCCTCCACTGTTCTAGAAGAAAGAGTGCAGTGAAGATTATGACACCGATGAAGATTATGCTAGCATCCAGAGACCCTGCCTTTTTGGTAGAAGGAGAACCTGATTTTGATTCTGGACCTCCAGAAGATGGGTTAGAATATCTCGGCGTGTCAGGTATGTTCCAGATTGTTTCTGTTTCTTATTTACTGTGATGGTTTTTTTGCCCATAACATCTATTTTTTCTGTGTGTTTTATTATCTTTTAAATTCCATATTTTACTCGTGGCATTTAGCCTTTGTTCAGCTAGTGCTTGCCTGTAATGCTTGTGATTTAATATAAGGTTGTGGTTGAACAGCTGGAATCTTTCTAAATTTGAAGGATACCAGATCTTTAATCTTGATGTTTAGAATTTGCTGCTTTCAACATGGTTTTGACATGTTACTGGACTCTCGTGGAAGAAGGAAAATATACAAGATACAATAAATTTTTCATAAAATATAGCGTTCTGAGGAAAGCATGGTTGTCTACCGATGCAATTTCTTCAAGTTTTGTGAGGAATGCATTTTTGCACGCATATAGATCCTAACGATGTAAATTATAAATTGATAACTTCTAAATAAGAGTGTGGTCCCTTCTCAAAATATTAATTATTCTCTAATAACTGCAGTGAGGAACTTGGAATGTCACGAGTGAGACAAACAATATTTGCTTGTTAATTTGAGTATCTATCTGGGAGATCTTTATGTGAAACGAAAGTTGGCATGAATTGAAACATTAATCCTTGAGTTTTTACTGTTTAGGCTCTTTCGGATTATGTACTTAGTTTGTAAAAGTCAGAGGATCCTCATCAACTGGATCGATTTGTGGTATTGAAAAAATAGAGATTGGAGACTTCTTTTGCATTATGACATAGCGTAGCAGAAGATTATAGGGCTGTACCAATCTGTATTATTTACTCGGAACAAAAGAAGTGTGGATTTAATTTTCATCTGTGATTATTGAGTATAGATTGTTTTTGGTATTATCATATATAAATATGTACTTAGATTGCATAAGTTCTTCACCTCTTTAGACTGGCATTATCAATTTTTTTCTCTTAGGAGTTCTTCATTTGTTTGGATTTAAGAGCTTTCTGCAATAGATATTGCTTGGGGAAATTTCTCGTCTAACATATCGATCCACATGTGCAGATGTCTTTTTATGGTAAATGTTTGAGGTTGGTAGGAGAAAATGCTACCAAAGCCACTGAGAGACTTAAACTAAACTTTGAAGTATAACACCTTGGCAGACTTATGACTAGACGTACTTTGTTGAAAATATTTGATAAAATGTTAACCATCTTATTTGCTTTTTCACTCTTCATCTTAGTGCATTTCTAATTGTAAATTTTCTTGAGGAAGGATTTTACATGTGAGTTCATCAGAAGGGTTGATACTCTCTGGAGGCGTCTTTTAATTACAAGAACTTTATGTTGTGTGACAAACCTAGGATCTTTATCATAAACCACCCTAAGAAAGATGAAGATGTAGTTTTTGCAACTCACAGTTGAAGTCAAGCATCCCCTAACAAAAAGTTAAAAAAGAAAAACCCAATTTCAAGCTGACACATAATCCACTCATTGGTAAGGAATCAAATTGCAAGATATTGTAACTCTCTTCTTTTCAAACATTAAGGATAATTTCTTTACAGAGGAGAAATTTGATGGATAAGTCTAATCTGTAATGTTAGGAAGCCATATGTTCCTTCTCCGCCCTCGCTAATATAAAATGCACAGGGAAATAGAAGAAACTCTTAAGAGTTATTACAACATCTTTTTATTTACATTGGTTGGGATATTAATCGCGCCAAATCCATAATGTTTGGAGATGTTTCAGCTTTCCATTTTTATCTGTAATTGAAGGTGATAAGATGTAGCAACTCAAGTCTTTGAAGTTGGCTCTCTTGCAAGATAGAAGCATTCAGCTCTTCAATAATGTTCACCTTTCCTTATCTATGCTTCAGGAATTGAACAGTTTTTCTTGATTTTCCTGTGGAATTGGGTTTTGAATGTGTTAGTCATTAGATTGCTAGCACAAGTAGATGGTCTATGGACTCAAATCGTTTAAGCAGATGAAAATAGGAGGGAAAGAAAACTGAATGGTAATTGAATATTTTTGTTGTTGAAAGCATCCTTACTTGAATATCCCTCCTTTTATTCCTAGCAAAGACCAGCAATAACAGGATTTTTGGTTAATAAAATAGAGTTGGAATGGTGGATAAAAACAATGAACCTCTGATTATATATGGATTTTTCTTTTGGGAATGATATATAAATTGTTTTACTGTTTCTGACTTATAGTCATTAAGACATAAAAGACAGATGAAATTGGAATAAATTTTAAGATGGGTTAGACAGCAAACAAATTATGACCATCCATCATTGTTTGAGCCATCAAAGTGCACAACGTGCATATGTACACTGACACACTAAAATGTGCACACTATTTGTAACCATTAGACCCAAAAACTTAATCTTTTAGGAAAAAGCCCAAACAAGGTGTTAAAACACTTAGCGTACATAATAAATTAGACAAATAAAAAGCAGTTAGTGATAGGTAACTTGTTTTCAACCTTCCTTTCAGTTTGAAAATCACTAATGGACCAAAGTTTTGCATTTATTATTATTATTATTATTATTATTTTAAATAGTTTTGCATTTAGTTTAGTAGGACTAGCAATGCCATTTCATTTCAGCAGGGCGGTTGTCTTTGCCAAGTGAAAAGCAAATAGGCATCTGGAAAAAACTAGTATATCAAACAACTAAGAGCTCAGCATACTCTTAACTCTAATGAGCAAATGTGGAATGGCATGATCCATTACTGACTTGTTTATGCACCACAGCTCTTAAGCCAGTAGCTGAATTCATCACCTTAGGTTATCATTGTCAAATTTGGTGAACCATTTTGACTGTTTGTCTTGTTCATTTTCTTTTTAAACCATATTACAAACTTTGTGATGCATAATGATTTTTAGATTAGCTGTATGCTTGTATCTTTAGCTCTCTTCAGAACACAGACGCTTAGTATGACCTTTCAGTGTTTTTCTGTTCCTTTTTCTCTTTGTATATATATATAGAATGAGTGAATGACCATAGACCTGTAATTATGGTATCAAAAACTTTCTTTCTTGTGCTCAGATGGGAAGCTGCTCACATTCCAAAAGTCAAGGTGGCCAAGTGTGGTGAAAACAAATTTAATAAAGAACTGAGTGTTTATATGCCTCAGATTCCTGATATTGCCCCGTGTCCAGAACATGTACTGCCATTGAAAGAGTGGGAGAATTCATTTCTTGCTGATTTTTCAGAGCTACGACAGGTGTGTTTATCAGGCACCAAATTTTTGTTCGCTGTTTGTTTAAGTACTGTTGATTGCCTCAACAATATTATACAATGTTTTGTAGATGGCAGCTCTGCTCGCTCTTTTGCTTAACTTTTAATGCCCAGATTTCTTCATTTCGCAGTGGTTACATTAATCTTTGTGATTGAAATAATTTATGCCCGAAGTTGGTTATGAGAAAAGCCTGATTTTGATAATGAAGAACGAATATAGATCCCCTCATCTCATCTCACCTTTTAGGGATCTGTGACACAGCAATATTATTATTAATGATGGGTGGTTAGAATATGATTCCTTTCTACTACTGCTTACAAACCACCAATCACAAGCTCTACTAAGGATGAGATGAGAGGATCCTTGTTCATGCCCATTCCCTCCCTCTTATCTTTGTGTCCAAATGTTCAAGACTAATTTTTTTTCTGGAACTGGTATCTGTAGAACAGAACTAAGGTCAGTTTGGTTATTGAAAGAACGAGGGTAAAACAAACTAAATAAATAAAAATAACAATTTGTGAATGAACTAAAAACTTTGATGACTATTTCTTTATCTCCATTCTGCATGTTTTGGAGAAATAAACTGAGCTTTATTCTGAAGGGAAATTTGTTTTGGGAAGTGGTGTATATAGGTCTCTAACAATGCTATCTGTACCTGCATTTAGTTATACAGATTCTGAAGAACTGACTGTTTTCTTCATTTATTTTATTTTATTATTATTTTTTTATGTTGATCTCCAGGTCCTGTCAGGTCTTGAGAATTCAAGTGCTCAAGCCACTCATAAACAGCAATCATTGCTTATATTTCATAAGGCTAATGACTCCAGTCAGCTTGCAGAGAGTGTTATTGTTGAACAATTTAATAAGCTCAAGACCGATGACGTACCTCTTGACACTTTCAACCATCAAAACGCTATTGATCAACCATCAGTTTCAAACAATGAAAACGGCAAAATCTCTCCCTGCCGTCAGAGTCCTCAGACTTTGCTTAATGATGATTCCTGTAACTACCCAACAGTGTCTGCCATTCTGAGATTGGATTCTGTAGCCCGAGTATCAATGCTGAGGAAACACATAAGCTCTTTTGAGACCTTGAGCACTCTGTCCAGAAATGATTGTGTATGGCTATTTGCTTTATGTGCAACGGTAGATACTCCGCTAGATGCTGACACTTGTGCTTCTCTTCGAAGCTTGCTTCGGAAATGTGCTAGCCTGCGTGCTGGGAAGTCCGAACTTGATGATGAGGTTGTAATGCTGAACATTTTGGCCACACTTTCTGGCAAGTATTTCGGGCAGTCAGAAGCTTGAAGTTTGCTACTTGGATTAATTATCATAACATTGAGTTCTATACTAAACAATGTATCTTATGGCAACTGGCTTTTTGCTGCATATTGAAAAATTGCCAGTTACAATAGAATGTTAAAATTGTGCACTTATGTTTTGTGCTTTTTAAGTTGAATTTATTGTTAAGTTAAACATCTCCCTTGATGTTCTTAATCATGTGTTTATTGCTTCTGCATGTTCAACATGTTAGTGGGATTTCTTTAGACTCTGTTGGATTGAGTCTGTTAATTTCCTTAATTTAGATATTTTTCAAATTAACTCTAGCATCTATGTTTTTAGGTTAAAAGATAAAATAGTTTCAAATTTTAGATATGATCAAGTTGAATTTAATACAATTAATTTTTGAGTGAGGTTTACTTTTGAAATGTTGGTAACCTTACGCAAGTTGTCGTCCTTTGGATTTGAATGAGATGGATGACTAAGATGCAATTAAACTAACAATTATTATATTATGCTTAGACAATTGTTTAAAGCTTAATATCCGACTCAGATTTTTCACATGTAAATGGGAGCGACGACGACAATGACGGCGTCGGGTTGGTCAGTAGCTAAGAGTGAGAGTGAGGGGGTCTGTGCAAAGATCAGAGTTTCTGAGAGTGAGAGGCTGAATGTGTGTAGGGTCTTTTTTAGGTTTTTATATTTTAATTGTTATAATTATTATCTGTATATTTTTTAAATGAAGGTAAGTTTTTAGTTCAGGTCAGTTTTTCGATCCAAAACCGACCCGAAACTGAAATCAATCTGTTTTTGAGAAAATCAATGCGGCCCTAAAGTGTAAGTAAAAATCTATATTTTTAGATTAAATCAGGTCGGTCCGGTCATTTTGTCCACCCAATATTGACATAAATATATCACTGGAGGATAGATGGTGATTGGTGGATCTTGCTGCAGCATAATAGTATTTTCGCCATACTAAAAGAAGTTGACACATGACTGATGATACGTTACAAGTCAATTGGAAACGCAAGACAATCGCATAACATGTGAGTGCAGTAAAAAGCAGTTTCATAAACTCAGAACTACAAAGAAGCTCAACGTGTCGTGGACGTATTTGTCACTTCAGAACTGGAAAAGAGGACAAAAAAAGGAAAAAGCCTATGTCCACCGAAAAGGCAAAACTCATTCCAGTCGGTTCACATCCATGAGGTACACATTTGACAATTTTTCATTGTTTATTTTAGGGCAAATTGCACAAACCCCTGAGGTTTGATGAAATTGACACAAATATTACGATGTTTGGGTAACTCGCACGGTACTACCTGAGGTTTCAAAAACTCTACACAAATCTTCCCTATCGTCAGTCAACAATGGTTAAATTCTTATGGTCAACGGTTAAAAATATAAAAAGACTAAAATATCCTTCAATAAATTTAAAATTAATATATTTTATATATTTTTATTTAATTTAAAAATAAAACATTAAAAAAATTAAAAAAAAAAGTCTCCATGGGAGACCGATCTGGTCTCCCATGGAGGCCGACCATCTCTATCGCTGGAGACGGCGACGTCTCCAGCAATGGAGACGACCGCCTCCAGCGATGGAGACAGCATCTCCATCTCCATCGCTGGTCGACTAGCGATGGAGATGGTCTACATCGCTGGTCGACCAACGATGGGCTGACTTCATCGCTGGTCGGCGATGGAGACGTCCATCATTGGAGATTACTCCAGCGATGGAGTACTCGATCTCCATCGCTGGTCTCTCTCGACCAGCGATGGAATCGCTGGAGTCGACTCCAGCGATGGACTCCATCCCTGGTCGCTGGTCGAGAGAGACCAGCGATGGAGATCTCCATCGTTGGTCGAGAGACCAGCGATGGGCGACTCCATCGACATCGTGAGATCTCCATCGCTGGTCTCTCGACCAGCGATGGAGTCACCCATCGCTGGTCGACCAGTGATGGAGACCATCTCCATCGCTGGAGATCTCCATCTCCATCGCTGGAGATTACTCCAGCGATGGAGATGCCGTCTCCATCGTTGGAGGCGACCGTCTCCATTGCTGGAGACGCCGCCGTCTCCAGCGATGGAGACGGTCGGCCTCCATGGGAGACCAGATCGGTCTCCCATGGAGATTTTTTTTTTTTATGTTTTATTTTTAAATTAAATAAAAAAATATATAATATATTAATTTTAAATTTATTGAAGGGTATTTTAGTCTTTTTATATTTTTAACCGTTGACCATAGGGATTTAACCGTTGTTGACTGATGATAGGGGAGGTGTGTGTAGAGTTTTTAAAACCTTAGGTAGTGTCCGTGCGAGTTACCCAAATATCGTAATATTTGTGCAATTTCGTCAAACCTCAGGAGAGGTTTGTGCAATTTGCCCTTTATTTTATTGTCTTAAAATGTATCTCGATTTTTGTTTCATATATATATGTATATATATATATATATATACACACACACACACTAAAAGAGTAAAAGGTTAGAAAATTGTTCTGTGAAAGTGAGTGTCTTGCATTTGATATTATTCAAAATCATTTTCTAGCAAATTAAAATAATTTTGTTATCTTATATTATGGTTATAATATAATATAATATACAAGACCTATCGCTTTAAGTAACAAGTAGTGAGGATAGCTTGAACCAGGGAGCTCGCATATGAAGCGGCCTAAGTTCGCTCCACGTGGCAACTCAAGGCATAGCATCTCATGTCATTTCTTATTTCAACATGATTTTAGAAGCGGAAAGAGTTCTGCATTCAATTGAAAATCGCATTAGATACGAAATCCCTAGAATTATAGTTTAATTCAAAATCTATATATTTAATGTAATTTGATGTAAAATAGAAAAGAAATCATAATTTTTAATTTAATTGTATGAAAATAAGAAACCCTAACACTTTAAATCGGGTCTTTTATACAAGCAAAGAGACGACTTTTGAGCCCTTTGAAACCCTGCTTAAACCCTAAAATTCTTCCTTCTCTCCAAACAATAAAATAATTGTAGATGTAAACACCATTCAATATGGTCAAACCACGTTAAAAATTCTTCTATCTCTTTTATTTATTGCTCTTACATCATATTTGCACCATTATATGCTTACCTTGATACATTCATTAATTATGTTCAATTTGTATTAAATCGGGTGTTGGATGATTTTATTGGTCAACGATGAGATTTGTAGCAAAAACAAGTAATAAAATTTTCAAAATAAAGTGTTTATAAAAATTATAAAAAATGACCATTGCTTGAAAGTATTTGGGGTTTGAGTTACTAAATGGTAGATGGTATTTGAAAAAAAAAAAAAATGAGACTTTCATTTTGGTTGGTAAGTTATAGCGAAATTTTGCTTCCTTAATTGCGAATGTGTTTTTGCCATCTTATGGTTTCTAAAGTTTTAAATCTCATCAATTTGGTCACTTTATTAGTTGACCTTTGTCAAACTTAATGGTTTCGGGTTATTGTTGCCTTTAGACATGAATATGCAATGTGTCAACACCTAATCAGACAATTAGGCTTGTTTGTTGGTCAAGATATAATAGGACTAGACAAATTTTATTCAATCTCATGTTCGTTGAGGAGATGGGAGGATTAGATAAAATTTGAACCCTCTTCATCTTATTTTCCCACTTGAGTAGGATAAATTAGTAGCACCTTGAAAAGTGGAACCAAGGAGTCAACCTCTCAAATCCCTTTCTTTCATTTTCCTTTTCTTTTCTTTCTTTTTTAATTTATATATTTTATTAATGATTTATTTTAAAATATCTATTATAAAATTAATTTAATATATTTTATTAATAATAATTTTTAAAAAATATTTTTTTAATATAAATTAAATAATAAAATTTATTTTGTTTAAAATCAATTGATATAACTTTAGCTATTTTCTTAAAAAATAATTTATATTCTTTAATTAAAAAATAAATTTAAATAATATTTTAATCAAAATTAATATAAAATGTTTTTATTTATTATGAAATTGTTTTTAAATAAATTTATTTTGTTTAATTTTTTTTCTAATTTAATCTTATATTAAGTAGCCTCACACTATATCAAACATAAAATAATTTTTTCTTTTATCCGTTTCATATTGTACCAAACAAGAGACAATTCTATTTTTAATCTAATCCCAACTATACCAAAGACATCATAATCTCAATTTAATCAAATCTTATCCAATATAATCCTATCTAATCCAATCTCTGAAAAATAATCCAATCCAATCTTGTGTATCAAACAAGCCATTGTATGATTAATTAAATTAATATAAAAAGAAAAACAAAAACATTTTAGACTCCACTGCCTATTAGGTGGACCATAGACTTATTATGGTATTTGTATTTTTTGTTTAAATTTAAGATTTATGTATCAAATTTTTTTATAAGTATATGTTAAACTTTAAATATATGTTTAAATTTAAGTGTATATTTAAGAATATTTTTAGATTTAAATTTATATTTATAGGGAAAGTCAAAATTTAGGTGCAATCCTAAAATATAATTATATATTGCCGAAACATTATATATTAAAAATGTATATATATTTTTAATGAACTAGGTCAAAATGGATTGGGTATGATCGCCTCGCCCCAAGGAGTTCGGGTTTGAGACAAACTTTAAAAACCAGTTTGGGACACCTTATTCCAAATGAGTTTCGAGTTGATTCGACTCGTTGATATCTCCATCCGATATCATGACTAGATTTAACGTAATTATATTAAAAAATAGAAAGCTAATATAGTCTTTTTCTTGCTAACTATTTCTAGTAATATTCTAATCAATTGTTGAATCTTATGTTGCAAACCAAACATGACAATAATTATAATAGAATGAGATTTTATTTTATTTTTTTGATTATCTTAGAATGATTTAAAGTAAAATAAGAATTCCAAATGAAAGTTTAAGGTCAATTTGATATTAATGTAGCTTTTAAAGTAGCAATGTGCTGAAGGAAAAAAAAAAAGAGTAACCAATAAACCATTGACTAACTTCATTTTAAAATTATCTCAGATTTAAAATATATATAGAAACAACTGCAGCTTTTTTTTTTTTGGTCCAAATCTAAGTAATTTTTAATTTCTTTTATCAATCTTCAATTAATGAATTCAATTTTTACAATATAAAAATATTAAATATTATGGATATAATTTTAGGAGCATAAAAATATATTTTTTCATATTAAGAAAAAAAAAAATTCAATGTGTTAAATACACAAGGTTGTTTTTGTAACACTATTGTATCATTCCAGTTCTTTAGGATAATTAACCCTGGAAAGGAAATTAATTTGATATCATTTAATTTTTTGTGAAAATAATTTCTAATCATAAAATAATTGAATGAAATTTAGTAATTTACTTTCGATTCTTCTCTTGATTAGTAGAGGCACACCTCGAACTAATTCTTTTTTTTTTTTTTATGGATACACCTTGAACTAATTCTATTAGTATCTTTTATTTGTTTATTTGTTTTATTTATTTATTTATTTTTAAGTAATAAATAAGAGACAAAAGTATAAAAATGATTTAGTTGTATATACTCAAAAAGCAAGGGGTTTCTATGGTATTTTCACAAAACACAAATAAAAAGGAACAAATGTGTCATCTGTTACTTTCATAAAAAAAAAAAATAGAAAGTGTCATCTGTTAGGTATACAAAAAAAATTAAAATTATAAAAAACCTCAGACACTGGGAGGTTCTTCAAAAACCGCCCCTTTCGGGACACGACGACCTCCATCTCTACTCTGCATCCCGATTCTCCGATTCAAACGCTGTCTCGCTAGGTACTCTGTTTTGGGTCTCTTTTCGATTCCTTTTTGGTTCAATTTTCATTGGAGTTCAATTTCAATAAACAAAATTGCTCTGTGAATCTGTTCTTGCTCGTTCAGGTCTAGCTTTTTTTGCGAGTTTGATTGTTGTTTGGGGTCGGCTGCTGTGATGGGGATTTGTGAGTTTGATGTATGCAATTGTTAGCGTGTGTGATGGACTTGAATGCCTCTCCTAAACCGGAGGAGGATGATGACATTTCCGGAGGCCATGTGGTGGACGAAGACTTCGCCGCCGCCCATGAACGTGTCGAATCCGGAGCCGAAATCCTCCGCCGGGTAATTCTCTATTTCAACAATTGTTATTTCAGATACGTTTGTTCGTCGCTTTTTTTTTTTTTTTTTTTTTAAGGAAACACATACTTTATTTCATAACGTAAACTGGAAATCCACCAAAACAACAATAGAAAACAAGAACAAGAAACTAGATAGGAAATTTAAATCAACAAACAACAGACTTCCAATCAAACAAAATGAAAAATAACGAAGAGTCTTTAAAATCTTCACTAGTGGATGGTCAAAGAGAAGCCAAATAATAAGTTCTACCCTATAAAAAATTCTTCACCTCGTTCAACATCATTAAAAATTCTTTTGTTATTTTTTCCCAAATAACCAATAAAGTGACAAAGACTCTGCAATACCAAATAATACATGCTTTCTTTCCTCCCAAAAATGAATTTGAGCACCATTTCCAACCACAAACTTCAAGTTACAAGAAAAAACATGGAAGCCTTGCATAATAACTTTCCAAGGACAACGACCAAAACCTGAAGAAACCACATTTGAATCTCATCCATTTCCTTGGAGATCATACTTGTTTTTAATCACTTTATGCCACAAAGAATTACATTCCAAAGGAACCTCTACATCCATTTGCCAAGCAAAGCTGAATTTCTCTTCACAATATTCCCAACCCCTAAACCATCTTTATCTCGAGGATGAGAAACAATATCCCAACTTATTAAATGAGTCTTCTTTCCTTCACCAATGCCACTTAACAAGAAATTCCTCATAACCTTTTCAACTCTCTTTGCCACCCCAATTGGAATTCTAAACAAGGAACGATAATAATTGAGGATATATGCAATACAGCTTGAATCAAAACAAATCTTCCTCCTCTAGATAAAAAAACTTTTTCCCACCCCTCTAATCTGCTCTCTACTTTCTCGACTAAGGAGCCCAAAACTTAGAAGATCTCGGATTACCTCCCAAAAGTAAACCTAAGTGTTTCAAAGGCTAACAACCTACCTCACACCCAACAGCATTGGACAAATCAACTATCTTTCTTTCATCACAATTTATGCCATACATACACTATGAATAGGCAAATTAGGACTGGATTTTGACTACTGTTAGGCCTGGTGGAGATTTATTTATTGTTTACGTGATCTGGGATGTTGTTGTTTTTGAATGGTTGCAGTTTTTGTCACTAGTAAAGCAGAGGGAGATTGTTTTTTATATATATTTTTAATGTGTGCATGTTTGTTTGTATATGTTGTATATGTGGTGGTCTTGTGTCAGGAACGTGAGGAAAGAAGAAGACGATTGAAGAGAGACCGACCGGATGATAGACTATCTCAGGCATATGTTCATGATCAATATCAAAATAAAAACTTTAGAGTTTATGACAAAAACAAGCTGCCCCCTGGTAAGTTAAGTTAGATGACATTGTGTTTGCTGTAACTGTTGCGGTGTTGCTGTCTTAACAGCATGTTTTGTTACTGAACAAGAATGAATAATTTACACTAAATAGTACTCGTCCAAGTGTCAATAGTTATCTATTGTTTGTTTCACAGGTTGGTTAGACTGCCCTGCATTTGGTCAAGAGATAAGTTGCATCATCCCTTCTAAGGTTCCTCTTGGTGAATTCTTTAATGACTGTATTCCTCCTGGTAAAAGATACTCTTTCAAACAAGTCATTCATCAGCAAAGAGTTTTGGGAAGAAAGGTAAGTATAAGATTGGAAATTTACTTTTTCTCTTTCCTTGCATGGAATTGAAATCGTTAATAGTTTTTTCTATTAAATGCAACCTACTCCTGTATCTAAGAGATATGCTTTCTGCCCAGCTTGGTTTAGTTATTGATTTGACAAATACAACTCGTTATTATCAAACTTTGGATTTGAAGAAAGAAGGCATTAAGCATGTTAAGGCAAGTAGTATAATCATTTATTTATTTAGTTTCTTTGCCTGCCAATTCTGCTTGTGACTGAGCAGTTCGGTTTTTTTTTTTTTTTTTTTCTTGAATTTTTGTTCTAGATCCAATGCAAGGGCCGTGATGCTGTTCCTGATAATGTTTCTGTAAATAACTTCATTTATGAGGTATGTTTCTTCAAGGGATTTGCCTGTAATTTTTGTTGAACTTTGTAGAAATCCATGTCCTCTTGATCCATCTTCCTTTTCAAATTTTTGTTTTGACGAAGTTTTATTGAATTTGTTGTGTCCATCAAATAGAGTAGTCCTGTATGATACTGAATATGAGTAACTGCTGACATTTTCCAGGTTACCCAGTTCCTCTCTCGTCAGAAACACCCAAAGAAGTATATTCTTGTCCACTGCACACATGGGCACAATCGCACAGGATATATGATTGTTCACTATCTTATGCGTTCACTCTCAATGTCTGTTACTCAGGTTGGTTTTATAATTTTCTTGTTTCATATATGTCTTATTGGTTTTATCCGGAATCTTTTCTATAAATTTTGTGATATCTTTGATTGGTTTTCTGTGCAGGCAATAAATATATTTGCTGATGCTCGTCCCCCGGGAATCTACAAGCCCGATTATATAGATGCTTTGTATGCATTTTATCATGAAAGGAAGCCAACATCAGCCACTTGCCCACCCATTCCTGAGTGGAAGAGATCTTCTGAACTCGATCTTAATGGTGAAGCAGTGCCAGACGATGATGATGATGGAGTTTTAGCTGCTCCATTGCAGGTATGCATAATCTAAGAAGTATAATTCAGTACAGCAGTTTCGATAGTTATTCACACAAACAAAGACATTTCTTATGTTTTTTCCCTGTATTCCATTTTGTGTTTATTAGGAATTGTAAAGAAATGAAAGTGAAGGAAAAAACAGTAGGACGATTATATTTAGTACTTATTTTGCCACAGTGGATATAAACTTGATTTATAGGTACTCTTTCGATGGTTGTTGCGGTACTCCCTGATCAATTATGTGCATGACTATTATTATTATTATTATTATTATAATTATTATTTCTTTTCTCTTTTGGTAACTTAATGAAAATTAGTAAAAAGAATTTCATTTGTTCGATTCTTATCATATTCAAGATACTATGTTTCTTATTTGGCAGATGCTTGAAATGATATAACATCTTTCCACTTAGTTTTTACAAGCCTCTTTTCATTTCAGGAGAACCATGACGTCCAGGTAGTGATGACAAATGATGATGTTTTTGGGTGATGAAATACCTTATGACCAGCAACAGGCTCTGCGACACTTTTGCTACCAGATGCTTAAGCAGAATGTTGGGGTAGACACTTTTATCCTATTGTTTGGTTTTTATATCATCTATTGATCTTGCAGTTAATATGGTTAAAAAAGCCTATTAAGAAATATGTAAAGAATTATATATTTAGAGAGGAATAGGGGTTTTTTTTTTTTTTTTTTTTTTTTTTTTTTTTTTTTTTTTTTTTTTTTTAAAAAAACACAAGTTGTACATTGTTGGATGATGCACCTTTAGGCTGTGTTTGGTTCACTGGTCATGGGACCAGATTGGATTGAGAGTGGGATATAATTTTGAAACCAGTGTTTGGCAAGCACACTGGACTGGAAGCTGTCATCCGCTACAGTTCTTTTAAGTACCACAAAGGCTGTTTAAGGGAAACCCACTCAGATGGTGGGTTTCAACCAATACAATCCTTTATTTATTATTATTATTTTTTTTTGTTTTTGTTTTTGTTTTATTTTTACTTTTTAAGCCAAGTTTTGTCTTATTAGACTTGTTCTTGACTTTTTTAATTAATTAAAAATTAATTATTTGTTATATCATATATTTCCATTTTTGTGTTGACTTTTGAGAAAATTTTTGTTTAATTAGATTTCATTTGTTATTTTGTTTATTAAAATTTTATCATTTTATTTACACCAAACAAATCTAATCCAATCCTATCATACACTAAATATGGATTTTAATCATATCCAATCCAATCCAGTCTAGTCCAGTCCAGTCTAGTCCAATCCGATCTAATACGGTATACCAAATGCACCCTTAATAGTTGAGAATGCATTAGATATGCACAATTAATTCATATTGAAAACAATACATGCTAGATGCAATCTCAAACATCAAAGTTTCCTGATCTAAAGGTTGAAAACATTGTGCACAAATTAATTTGATTTGCACCCCAATTTTTTATTAGTCCTTTTAGATTGATCATATTGTTCAAATGTTAATTTGTTTTTCTTAATGACTTTAACATTTCTTGCAAGTATAAATCAGGCTTGTAAATTCTTGTTCTTCATGATAATAGTTAGTGAAAGATGCTGAAAAGAAGGTGTAGTCCTCTTAGTGTGAATCTAAGAGAAGAAAACATTAGGTTCTATTTGGATTTCAAAAACTAATTTTTGATTTCAAAATCAAGAAACAGTTGCAATGTTGTTTGTCTACATGTTTTGGAAAAATGTTTTTAAAAATGAAAAACAATGTTGTTAAATTTATGAATAAAAAAGTTGAAAACAACAATTTATTGTTTTACATAGTTTTCGGAACAGATTTTTTAAACAAACCACAATTTTCCTGTCAAAATAATATTTTATCCATTTTAAAAATAATACCAAACACGTACTTTGTACTTTGTTTCTCAAAGAACTTTTAAAAAATGCTACCTAATTTGTTTGTACTTTTTTAAAATATCACTTTCAAAACATAATTTTTAATTTTTAAAAATAGTTTTCTAAACTAGCATCTGAAAAACGATACCAAACATGCTCTAAGACATGTTTTTTCCAGTTTATCATTAGGATCTTGTTCTTGTATATGTCTTGTTGTTTGGTATTCCATATGGAATGGCACAAAACTTTTACCTGGCAGCATCCAGGTCACATGTGAATGTGATGTGAAAAGTTCTTAGATATTTTTACTTAATATTGTAAGCATTTATGGTTTTCTTGAAGTAGCTAAAACTATTCAAAATAGAGAAAACCTTAAGGAATTTACAACATTTGTTTCTTAATTTATGTTGCCTTTTTTTATATACTTGATATGATTTAGTAACAATTTGGTTTAACACAAGATCTCCTGTGGTATATTTTCTTGGAATTTAGGGAAGAGGACACATGCAATTTCCGGGGTCACATCCAGTTTCTCTTAACAGGTCTAACTGCTTTTTCCTGTTAAGCATATATTCCATTGCATTTTTTTACTTAATTAAGAAGCTAAATTGTAGTTGTCTCTGTTCTAAAGATGGCTGTGCCCTTGTATTTTGTCATCCTTCCTCATTTTTGTTTGGGAGTATTAGAAGGTGGTGCTCACCAGAATGTTGCTTCTGGTGTAGGGGAGAAAGTTGAAAATTATTGGCCCTTTAAGTAAGTTTCAGAATATAATTCAACTTACTGGAGTATAGATGTGCCTGGATTACACTCCTTGTTGACATGTGGTACATTGTTGCTCCCATCTTATAGAGGGATAACTATACTTTATTGCGAGAGAGATTGACTTTTTTTCATTTTGGAGTATAACTGTTAATCGAACTTTTGTAAAACAACTTTTTGTTAGTTCATTTCCTATTTTCTAAACTATTTGTAAATTAATGAGACCAGGAGCATTATTTCTGTTCTTGAGTCTGTTTAGTTTTAGAGAATATTTATAACGTAAAGGGGAATGAAGGCTGTGAGCTAGGCAATTGATAGATCCTGCAGGGAATGTGGGAAGATCCTATCATTATAAATAATGTAGGACTGACGTATGTCAGGAGGTAAGGCTACATCTTATAAGAAGTATCTATACAGCTTTGTGGATTAGTCTGTCCCCCCTTTTTTCACCTCAGTTTAAATAGGAACTGACGTTGGGGTGGAGACTTGAAAGTGAATGAAAATGGATGACTAGTGGATGGATGAACCGTTGATTTTCTTAGAGTATGCAAAAACCAATATATTCTAACTTTGCATCAAAGAAAGTGAAGGATCACCCCTGTAGTCTATTTATGCTATTCAGCTGTAACTCCACCAGACCCATGTTTTTGGACTAGTTTGGCACCTTGTGACTATCTTCTTGTTCTCTTTAGAAAGTGGAGTGGTTGAAGAATATAAAAACTGTTATTTTCTTTTTTCTTTTAATTTATTTTTTACTTGTGACATATATTCTGTAATCTTTTATGTATTATAATTGATTATGGAAGCTGTATTCTAGTTTATGTTCCTCTTCTTTTTGGTTTGAATTTTTAATTTGTCTCATGCAGCGAAAATTTACAATTGTTGAGGCAGCGTTATTATTATGCCACATGGAAAGCTGATGGAACACGATACATGATGCTAATAACCATGGATGGATGTTATTTGATTGATAGGAGCTTTAATTTTAGAAGGGTCCAGATGAGGTTTCCTTGCAGACACCCAAATGAAGTATGTATCTTGAATTTCTGTTTCCAAAAGGTTTTCTTGGTATTCAGATGCTAACTAGAGCTACCTAGACATAGGACTCTAATTTGACATAATTATTTTGCTTGTTAAGAGTTTAGGTGAGAGAACTCACCACTTCACATTGCTTGATGGGGAGATGATTATCGATAAATTGCCAGACTCGCAGAAGCAGGAGAGAAGATATCTTATCTATGATATGATAGCTGTCAACCAAGTGTCAATCATTGAGGTTGGTTTTATTATAATTCATGATACATTATGTTAAGCTCCCTGGTTTTAGTCATTTTTATAATTAATCTGCAAGAATGTAATTGAATTTTTTTGTACCTTGATTTGTGACTATATTTGTCATATCTAATTACAATTTACAACTGGCTTTGTAGTGTAAGTTTTATCTTTAGTCCAGTCATTAATTTAAGTGTACTCATATGCATTGCAAAAATATATTAAATATTTCATGAGTTTTAGCTATGTCTAAGGTAATATATAACTTAAATCTTTGGAATTATGTCTGTTGTCTATCTCAACTCATGTTCTTGTTCCTGTACACATGTTTCCCTTATCTAGTTCTCTGTTGATGTCTTGTTGTAGATTGTTTTGTTGTCCTAATCCATTTCACATGCTTGTTTTGGTTATAAATGTTAATGAGCTGTTCCTTTGTTTCTTATCTTCTTGTTAAACATAGTTAGCTTTGTAGTTCATCTTCACTTTTAATTTTAAGTAGTAAATGTAAATGCGTTGAACTAAGAGGAGATAGAAACAATTCAGAAACCCAACTATTTAGCTTTGTAGTTGATAAGTAATTCACAATTAACAGCTTCCAAGATGCACTTCTCTCTAATTTTGTTTTAGTTTTATATATACTTTTTTGGTGCTATGTGTACATTCATTGCAATGCCCATGTAAACCCTGGACTTGGTATGGTTCATTTAAAGTCTGGACCTAGTTTCCCCAAGAAGCCTTCTGTATTTATTTTTATTTGAATGGTTGACAGGAGTGCAGGAAGATTAAGAATTGTAGTGAGGGAATTCCTGATTAGGACAGGACACTTATGCTTTCAAGTACTTGTGATTGTTGGAGATAGTTGTGGCACGTCTTTAGTGGCGAAGATACTGAACCTACTGGCTAATGGAGTTGCTATTGTTGCGGGCTGGCATATGGACTGAATTAGCTCAGTGTTGACAAAATACTCATAGTTTGAACAACGGTTTTTTTAAGTTAAAAGTAAAACAATAGGGTTCTAAATATGATATTATAAATGCCCAAAATTCTCATTTTTTGCAACAACACTTAGACAAGTTACTCAAGGACACTTTACTGGCCTCTGTAATAAATAATAGCATGTAAGGCCATTGTTCATACTTGGATATTGAAGAAAGTGCGTATAGCAGTTGTCATTTGCCTGTTTGTTTCTTGGACTCGAACAGATTTGGTTCTCAGCATTTGAAAACCCTGTTAGGATTGAAAAAGTTCAGCATCTTGTATATTTCTTTGTTATTTCTGATTACTTCTTTTATTTTTAGTTTTTGTTAATGTGTTTATTTATTTATTTTGTGTTTGATTTAAACATGGGATTATAATGTGTTTTGTCATGGTAGAATTATCAAGTCAGATGTATTTAATGTGTTTCATCTAATATAACTCCACATACCTGATATACCTGCATGTTCTATTTTGACTTAATAGAATTATTGTTGCTATCATCTACTAATTATAAGGATGCTATTTTAAAATTTGTCCAGCGGCCTTTCTATGAACGGTGGAAAATGCTTGAGAAAGAAATCATAGAACCACGGAATTATGAACGCCACAATATTTACCAGAGTAGAAATCCATATTACCGATATGACCTGGAACCTTTCAGGGTATGTATTGGTTTATTTCCTGTTTTCTCCTCCATGTGTGTTTGGTTTTTGGAGGAAAGTTTTTGAAATTTTGTTTGACAAGGGGATCTTAATGCTGCTGGCACCAAGATCACTACAAAATTTTCTTTATATTGATTTGCTTAATTTATTTACCAGGTGAGGAGGAAAGACTTTTGGCTGCTTTCCACTATTAACAAGCTTTTGTCAGAATTTATCCCTAGACTTTCGCATGATGCAGATGGTCTTATTTTTCAGGTGAGTGAAGATTACTAGAAGTTACTGCAATAAACCGATGAGATATTTCTTATTTGGATTTCATGTGATACATGCCTCTGATTCATTTTATTCCCTAAAACTTGTAAATTCAACAAATTAATTATCAGATTGATTATTTAGTTAGATTGTAATATCTAATCATCTGAGTTTGTCCAAGATAATTTCCTCAAAAGTCAAAAGCACAGCCACATTTTGGTTTAGTTGAGACTTTATTATTAGGTAGTAAAAATGACTTTTGTGCCAGGGTTGGGATGACCCTTATGTTCCTCGCACCCATGAAGGCCTTTTGAAGTGGAAATATGCCTCAATGAACTCAGTTGACTTTCTATTTGAGGTATGCTACACATTACTTTAGCTTTTGCTTTGGGTGTCTTCATCTTGCTACCCCTTCCTTATTAGTTATGAGGTCTTATGACAGTTGATATTAATACAAAGGACATGTTGACAGGGGGGAGCCGATGATCGTCAGCTAGTTTTTTTGTATGAACGAGGGAAGAAGAAGCTGATGGAAGGGAATTCGGTTGTATTTAAAGGTTGATGTGATAATTTGTTTCCCTATATCTGGTTACCTAACGTGGTTTGTTGCATTCATACTTCATTGTAGCATTGAAATTTGGTCTCCAAGATGTTAACCTTAATGGTTATATCTCATTGAAGTGGAGCAAGAGGTCTGTAAAGCAAATGCCCTCAAAACAATGTTTTGGAGGGGGATTAAGTTTAATTTTTGGGTGTGCGGGGTAGGGATTAAGTCCAATCTATGGTGGATTTTATGTTGCTACATGGAGCTGAGTAGTGCAGATTGTTTATTTGGTCGTTACCTTAATTAGCTGGAAACATTATAGGTATAGATTCATTGTTTCTCTTTTTGTGCTCCACTCACAGCGACGAACTTCATTGTCCTACAATTTGTTTCTGGGTGTTCTGTTAGCCAATTGTGTGGGTATAGAAATGTCATTAACTCGTTATTGCAGTCAGATTCTACTGGTGTATTATCTTCTTTTTTTCTTTTTCCTCCATGCTCGTTCGATTGCTTGGAATAAAGATGCTCATAATATGCAAATGCATAATTGTCTTTAACTCAGCCATCTGTAAAAGAACTTAATGTAGAGGAACTAGATATCACACAGGATTAATCTCTTGGGACGGTGTCAAAGATCTAACTGAGACTTCAGAGAAGGGAATAGTGATTGAATTTGTTATTATTTGGCTTGTTCTTGTGGTCTGTCTCAATCATAGTTGGTGGATTAATTTGTTTTATGAGCTGTCAGTTTTAGGTTTCTTGAAAGTGGTCAGTCCTTGGGGTAGATCTACGGTCTTATTTCTTGTTAATGCAGCATTTAGATTGTCAACTTCCGTATTCCATTCTGCAAGATAAATGACTACTTATAAAATATGATCGAAAGGAGAAGAAATGGGATGTTAACCTCAATGGCCTGTCATGTGTAAGGGGAACTTAAAGAGAGCATGCCCACCTTCTCGGACAGTGTCCCCTGCACTACTTAGCTTTGGTACAAGCTGATTGCAGAATAAAGCTGAGTTAATTCTGTCCCAGCTCCTGCAGTGCAATATTGGCTGAATCTTTTTGGGCTTCTGCCAGAGAAAAGAAAGCTGATATGCCATGGAAAAGTGTGGTGTTGGCATTTTGGCTGATACGGATTGAAAGGAACAAAAGAATCATTGGGGACTACAGGGTGGAACATTTTCTGTCTTTATGGGAGAGGATCAAGTTTTGGGTTTCATAGGCATCGAGGAGTTCCACTGTTCTTTATGCAACATAATTGTGAAGAAGTTTTGAATCAAGGAGGAAATCAGCAGTGTTTAGTGTTTGTTTTATATGGGGGCTTTTTTTCTTAATTGACTGGGAATCTGCTGCATTTAATTATGCTTTTCTTACTGATGCTTGACTGTGAATTTTCTGTATCGGCTAGCTGGTTTTAAGCTTTCCATATACTTTGTTAACTCTTGGTCTTTTCAGAATGCTTGTTCACCAATTCTTCCTAATTTTATAGACCCCCATGTTATGTTGCTCATCAAAAGAAAAATCTGTATAACAATCAATTATAATTGGGAAGAATGTGTTGTTTAAATTACTTAAAAGCTGAATATAAACCCAACTACATGTGGTTATCTTGTATGTCATGATTTTAGTTTGTCCAGGTTTCCAATTCTTGCTAGTTTTCAGTAGAAATTTTTCTTACATTTTCAAAACTTGAATAACTTGCAGATGGTTCAGATCCCTCTTCTTACTTTGGAAAGATCATAGAATGTACTTGGGATTCAGAGGAACGGGTATGGGTTTGTATGCGGATCAGGACAGATAAATCAAATCCGAATGATATCAATACTTACAAGAAGGTGTGTGCCTTCACCATTTAAATGATATTTTGATTGTTTTGACCATATTGGACTGATAAAAGTTTTTTAATGTAAACTTAGGTGATGCGGAGCATAAGAGATAATATCACTGAAGATGTCTTGTTGAATGAGATTAATGAGATTGTTCGCCTGCCAATGTATGCTGATCGGATACGAAATGATAGCAAGACAAATTCAGTGCGAAGGAGATGATTAATGGAGTTCGAGGCTCATATATACAAGGTTTACCGGTAATACAGGAACCCAATACCAGTAAGGTGCACCCTTATGATGCTCGCTCATTCTAGCCATTACAGGGTGGAGTTGGCATTTACTTCTTTTCAAGGGTCACTAAGATATGCTGTAATTTGCTTGCCTTTTATATAATCTTGTAGTACATGATATTCCGGTGAGAGTTGTATGATACAAAGGGTACACTTGAATAGCTCTCAACATCAAGAGAATTAGGATTAGGATCGCCTTGTATATTTTCAGTATCTCTCTCGTTCTGCTATGTAGTGATGGCTAACATTTTAAAAGGTTTTCAAATTTAGGAACAAAAACCTCACATTATGTGGATTTTCTCTTACCTTTTTTCATGTGTATTTTTTTATGGTATCATATCATCAGCCAACCAGTCTCAGACTCCTAAACTGCTGCTCTGGTAGCTTGTTGCTTCTCCTAGCCAAATTTGAAGACAGGTTAACCTAAGCAGGTTACATTTATCACTTTGTTTAGCTTCAATCATACAACATAGAAATATACTGGGAATGGTTACAAATATGTACTTATGTCAGCAGATATTTTAAGAGAGACAAATAAATTGCACAGAAAAAAATGAATATGTTTCTTGTTTTCTTTACTATTGAATCTATTGTTAACTTTTTTTTTTTCCCACCCCTAACTGAACTAATAATTTATTTGTTGTTAAAGATATAATTGCATGAAAATAATCAATCTGACATATATATATATTTGTTGTTATTTATTTTTATTTTATATGATATAAATAACTAAAAATAATAATTTAATAAATCTTAAAATTTTATTCCTAATTAAGATATGATGGAGTGATGTATAATTGGTTTTTATATTGCGCAAGAGGGGTAAGTGAGTGGTAAAACACTCACCCCCCTCCCCATGACTTGTTAGTTATGGGTTCGATTAGGCGTACTCCATCTCTATTAGTAAAATAGGTAGGATTTTCTTTCATGTATATAAGTTGTTTTCTATTTAAGTGTAGGTTTTATTTGGGTCATGCAATTAATGTTCTTTCAACTTGGTCCGGTTATCTTTTGGACTAGTCTTAAAACTCAAAAAAAAAAAAAAAAAGGTTTTTATATTGCTTAAAATTTTAAATGGTTGTTCAATAATAGTGCTGAAATATTTATAATTAAAGGCAAGTTGTAAATTATTTTATATAAAAGAAGAATTAGACTAATTAACTTTTTGTTTATTATAAATATTATGTTCATAAAAAAAAATTGTATGGTATAATATTTGGATAAATTTGAAAATATATATTATTTTTAGGATGATAGATTTGAAAGAAAATATTTAAATTTAGTTGAGTTAAAATTAAGTGAAAAGCAAGAATTTTTAAGGTTGTGTTTGTTTTTAGTTTGAAAATTAAACGGTGATACATTTTACTATATATTGAATAGCGATTGAAATCTGAATACAAAATATTAAGTTTATTTTTCTTTTAAATTAAAAATTGAATTAAATATTTATGAAATAAAATGTTCAAATTTAATTCAATAACGTGAAAAATGAAAGAAAAAATTATTATTATTATTTTCTTAATTTTAGTGATTTTAACAGTTATTTAAGTGATTTTATTGCTTAACAGTCAAACAAAATAACTTAATGTGATTCATTAAGTGCCATTAAATAAAAAGCGAACAAATCAAACAAGGCCTGACTTTTTAAGTTATTTTGTTGGCATTTTAAAGTTGTTTGAGCACTTAAAAAACAAACTTAAAAAATACAAATTTAGAGTTTTTAGGTGTTGACATGTTAAAAACAACCCGCCTCTAAGTGTTATATTAAGCAAAAACATGGTGGTAATATATATATTAAAAAAATACATAAAATTTTTAAATTCTTTTACTATTTGCACCTGAGAAACCAATAATACTGAAAAATTAGAATTAAAAGAAGAAAAATAAAAGAGTTCAGATCAAATATGCTAAACAACATGCCTAACTTTTAAATTTCATAAATTATTATATAATATTTTTCAAAGTAATCTTAAATTCTCAAATTTCAGCAAAATTATTACAAAAACTTAGGAGTTTATTATTAATAAACAATTTCTTACATTTTTTTATAATACAAATATTAACAAATAATAAAAATCTTACATATTTAATTAGACTTTTCTGCATATTCTATCTTGCTATTACCATATGAAGTGGAATTGATGTTGTGGATTGATTGGGCTCACAATTTTGAATTGGGCCGACGTTTTATAAAGCCCAATTGCTACACAGAAACAGACAAGGCTGAGTCCAGTAATGATTGGCGCCAAAATCCGAGAACTGGCCGTTACAACTCCGATTAGGATTCGAAAAACAACACAAAACATGTTGTTTAAATCTTTGTTCAGGAAACTTCCCTTTGAACACCCACTTCAACTCTGATTAGGATTACCATAACATCCCAAAATCATAGATTTTGGAAACTAATTCAAATTACTAGTAGAATAATCCTATTTCTTCTAGGTTTAGGAGTGAGCAAAATTATATACCCTTTTGTTTACTTGCTGGGTCTGTGAAAGTGATTTTCCTTTCTCGGTGTTTGAAGTAGAAGAAGAAGAGAGAATGAGGACTTTGGAAGAGTTGAAGTTAATAGCTGATGGTGGGTCTTTTGATCGGCTTGTGAAAAAAGTGGAAGAAGCTGTCGATGGTGATGAGTCTTTGAAACAAAAATTGTTGACAGAGGCTGTGTTAAGAGGCTTTATTCGAAAAGCACCCAAGATGTTGGCTGTTAAAGAAAAGCAGAGTAATTTTGGCGTTGAATTTGTCAATCTCAGGTTGAGAATTCCCAAGAAAATCAGAATCAAGGCACCTCCTCCTGATGTTTCACGCGTTGAAAGCAATGACAAGTCCGTTATAGGAAGATGCTATTTTGGAGTCGTAGAGGAGGCGCCAGCAGTGAAGGAACAGAGGAAGACAGATAGTTTGGACAAGAAGAGAAAGGCTGCTGATAGCTGTTTGGAGGAGAAGCGGAAGAAAAAGAAGAGGAATATCATCAAGAAACATAATCTTGATCATCAACTGGATTTCAACCCACCTCCTCAACTTCCTCAAGAGCTCAAAGATCGGATCCAGAGATTAAATGGAACCGAAGTTACTCTGGTTATTCAAAAAGAGTTGACACGGACTGACATGGATAGCGGTCAAGCTCGCTTTTCAATGCCAAGACAACAAGTGAGGACTCATGGTTTTCTGAGCGAGGAGGAGACTCATATATTGAGTCAAAAGGGGATTCAATGTACGTTGATTCAACCATGTCTCGAAACGACAAATTTTCAATTGAAAAGGTGGAAGATGAGCAAAACCTTCTCTTATGCATTGATTAAAAACTGGAATTCAGTCGCATACAACACAAAGAATCATCTTGAAATTGGTTCAAATGTGCAGTTATGGAGTTTTCGGGTTGGATCGCAATTATGGTTTGCCCTCGTTAAGCTTAAAGAAACTTTTAGTACTGGTGGTGTCACTTCCATTTAGACTACATACATAGTTACTGTAGGGGTTGCTTGATTGAGTGTCCTCAAAATATTTGTTTAGTTCGGTTTCAGAAATATGTTATGTTCATTTTTTCATTCATGAATGATGGATTGATGATCATTAATGCTTGTAATCAGTTGTGTAATTACTCATACATGGGCTGTCAGTGTCTATAAACAATGTAAACCAACAACTGTTGTCAAGAATTGGGTATAATAAAACAGAATTTATTGCCTCAATAATCAGGATTACAATCTGCTGGTAATATAGAGCTTGCTTCTGTAACCAAAAATCTTAATTATAATTGAGATTCTTAAACTTTCAACGCTCTAGAGTAAACATAGCTTTGGAATTATTAAACATGAGCTGGTGTGGGCATACATAATGGCACAAAGCTGGTTTACGCTCACTTAACAATTTTTTTTTCTTTTTCTTTTAATTCTGAACAAACGAAAATATGGTATCGTTCGTGTGAAATAACAAAACCGATGTTTCTTTGTACATCAAACTTTATTAAAAATATTTCAATATCAACATTACAAAGAAAAACCAAGTCTTTTATGCTTAAAGAGTATACAAGTTTAGCAAAGTTCAATCCACAAGTTTAATTTTACCTTCTCCCTTCGAAAGTGTCGTTGGTGAGAGTCAATCTTCTTGTAGTTTCAAAAGCAAAGCAGATGCAGCAATGCAACCTAATAACACTGGATGCATCGAGCTGTGAATTAAGGGAATACATAGATAGCCGAACATAAGACATGATAGACAAAGCGAATTAAAAAGAAATGATAAAACTAATTTGTAAAACCTGGTGGTTGATTTTTCTTTGATTCGGGGCCAAGATAAAAATATGCTAACACAATATGGATCACATCAATCACAAATTAAGAGTTATCATGATGCTCTTAAAAGCTTAAAGTCTTAAATAGATGCACAAGTTAGTCTCATTCATCAACTGCACGTCAATTTGATACAGATAGTTTTCGCAATCATAGGAAAGTGATTACTCCTGCCAGTAACATCTTTACCCTTGTCATATAGGTGTTACTAACATCTAGATGTTTGGTCATTTACCACAAAATTTCGCCACTACTAGCTGCGACTCTGAATCAAGTTGTTTAAAAATTATAGTACTGGTTGATCATCCTAATTATATACAATCCCAAATGAAAGACTTTACAAATACAAATGGCAAACAAAAAGTTGAGAGGATATAGTGTTTTGAGATTAATATGTTAAAGTGATGTGAATTATGGGAAAAAAAAAAAAGAAGACTAGGAAATCCACAAACATTGACAAAATTGGGTGAAATTAAGTTGAATAGTAAGCATGAAGTATACAATTGCGCTTACTACATGTACAAAAATGAGTTAAATATCACCTACCTCTTTTAGCAAATAATAAATGGGGGCACTCCAAAGTTGTTTGGGGTGTGGAATTATTAAAGAAAAAGTGAACATTAACCTCTTAGTTTACTTATGTATAAATAAATTACTTATAAATCTTCCAGTTAAAGTACAGTTTTTTCACTTAGTGTGAGTTTCTCTCTCTGTACTATTATGGAGTAGAGAAAAAAAAAGTATTGTATTCCGAACCGTTCCATAGAGTCTTATTAAGGTGGTCCTAGCAGATATAGTTATTGATATAATTGTACTTATAATATCAAAAAATAAAATAAAATAAATGGAGGCAACAATACTAAAGCGCCACGGGTAAACCATGAGAAATAAATAAAGGTTTTTCAAAGGCTTGAGACCAACAAAAAATACTAGTCCAGTAGCACACATACATATTCACAAAATGATTTACATACCAAACGTGAGGGTCTTTTACATTTACATATTTAAAAATCACTCGTGACTCTACCCATGTTAAAGGTGGTTTGTAATATATTAATATAACTCCCACTATCTGGTCATCCTCCTGCTATAATGCACAAACAAACACCATCTATCCAATAACTATAATTTCTGGAAATATTATTTTCATAGTTTAACACTATTACCTAGCAGCTGCTTTGGTAATGAAGCTTTTATTTATTTGTCTCTTGGTTCTAGCATTAATGTTTATATTTATTATGTTATAAAATTTATGTTTTTTTGTTGTCTCAAAGTAACGGTTTGAGGAGGCCCGCCACCATACGAAAAGGACAACAACATTTGTTATAGCTATTGGAACATTTTTTAGCTTTTTAATTCTATCAAGGGCGGGGGCCACCAACAACATTTCTTATAGCTATTGGAACATTTTTTGGCTTTTTAAAATATCTGTCAAGCTATATAATTTAGTCAGTTGTCAAAGTCAAACCAAGACAAAATAGATTACCTCTTTTATTTAAGTATTTGATTTTTAAAAAACCTCTTCTATTAGTCAATAAATTTCGTATCTGTAATATCTAGATCATTATTATTATTTTTAATTTTTTTAAAAATATCCATAGCTCTATATAATAGTAATAGTGAAATTGAGAAGAGTAGAATAGTAAGAACCAAAGAAGACAATGAAGGAGACAAGGTTGGAATTTAAAAATGTCCACAAAAAGTTGAATTTACACCTCTTTGTGGTGGGTTGGCCTTGTGCCTCATAGATTGTGGTTTGTTGTTTGGGATTTGGGTTTTTTTGTGGTGGTCTTGAAGTTGAAGTGGATTTGGACTTTTTGGAAGTACTCGATACAAGTTGTAGATTTTAGGATTTGATTTTTATGGGTAAGTTTAGATTTAGTTAAATATTTTTACAATAGTTAACTATCTTATTCAATGAATAAAGTTATCTATGAATTATCTTTAAATTGGTTGTAACTTTTTACAAATGACATTTTTGGCAATGGAACAACAATAAATTCATAATCATTGAAAATTTAGCAATTACTGTAGTTCTCTTAAAAAAGGTAGGCTCTCATCATATTTGTGAGCTCCAACTTATTTTCCCGCAGATATTTGATGGGGAATTGACAAGATTTACACATTTCAAAGAGAGCTATATTTTTTATGTGTTCGGTCTTATGTAGGTCTTGTATAAATTGGCATGAATATAAATACTTTTGTTGTGTTATGATATTGATTTTCCATAACTTGCCTACAAAAAGTAGCAGATTCAATTTCATTTTTTTCCTATCTAACCTTTTGGATTCTTGCGATTTTTCAACGTAAACCTTTTTTTCTATTTCCTTTATTAATAATTTTTGGTGTAGTCATCATTTTCTTTTAAAGTTTCACAATAGATAATGTGGTCACCGATTTCTCCATTATCATTTGTTCTTTAATTTTAACTTTCACATAAAGGGCAATCTTGACATTTGCTAAGTCTCTGGAATCAACTTAAAAAAATCAGTTACCACTCTTAAATGCTAAGGAAGTTTTTGTAGAATGAATAAACATTACCATTTAGGTGTCGTTATGTTAAACCTCGAGGCCTGAGTGCAAGTTTCCCTTTAGTTTAGATGACTCTTTTTTTTTTTTTTTTTTTGGAAATTTAGATGACCTTTTATTTAACAATGAAAGTTAAATGAAGAATGAAGTAGCATAAGTAATATTTTACCTTTACATAAAGTAATAACTGGGTGGAAATGACAATTTTAACTTGAAAATTTGTTTTTGACCCATAAATAATTATTTATTTTTAGTACCAAATTAAAACTTATTAATTCTTCACTATTATTTGTTATACTACCTTGTCATCACCCAAAAAATCTAAAATTTTGTCAAAATTTGGGAGGAATATGAAGATTTTTAATCCATCCACGCTTGCAAGAAATTTTTTAAACCCAAAATTTGTTTAGATTAGTTTTGTGCCTAAATATAGTCTCAACTCACAAAAGTTTACTTCTTTTTTTTTTTTTAATAATAAACAACTCAAGACTAAATGGTAATAATAATAAAAGGGTCAGGCTATATTAATGCTAAATTTTAATCTAAAAAGATTATTTCAATATTTATCCATAGATTTTTAGTCAATGTATAGCAAAAAAAAGTAGATGAATTCAAGATAATATGCCATAATAATAATAATAATAATAATAATAATAATAATAAACATATAAGTTAAGCTTGGTCCTCTGGTATATGGTATGCCATTCACACCCATATTAATCATGTTGTAAATTAGAATCATGCCTTATTCCTTAAACCTAAATTTTAAGAAAAAATACAACAACTCAAAAAAAAAAAAGAAAAAAAAAACAAATTACAAGCCAATAAACAGCTCAATATAATATTAATTTAAGCATTTGATTTTAACCGAGTCTTCACTTTATTAGAAAAAAAAAAATAAATCCACAGAATTAAAGCCAAGTGGGCTGTACACGGTACATACTACATATAGCTTGCTTGTGTTACTCGGTTTCATCCGCAAAGTGTGGGGCAGATTGACTGAGTAAGCCCCCCACGGAAGAGATAAATCCACAGTAAACCCCCCGCCTGTAGAGTTGGGAGGAAGCAGCCACGAAACAGGAAAATACATACGCTGCCTGTTGGGCGTCAAATTGAATTACCAACCCCCTTGTAAAAGTCCAACCAACAACATGACACGGGGAGGCGAGTCCATTTAGAACGACAATGACAAAAGCGTCAACGAACTCGTAGTTCTATATAAAGATTCATCTTCAATCAAGCAAACAACGTCCATTAAATCAACCTAATTTTCTCATCCATCAACAATTCAATGAAAACCAATTCAAAATAAGATAATATCAAAAAAAAAACCCACAAATAAAATAAAATTGAGAATCATCGCCACTGATAGATCGGTGAACAAGGGGCTGTTTTCGGTCCTTCAGTGGCTGTTTCCGGTCAAAACGCGGGTTAAAACAAATAAAATCCACAAACCCACCGTCGCTGGTTCTGGTCCTCCACTAGCTCAGCATCGACCGTCGCCGTAGCACTAGCTTTTGGTCGCCGCAAAATCCATCACCACTAGTTCTGGTCCTCCGTTGGCTCAACGTCGGCCATCGCTGCAGCTCTAGCTTTCGATCGCTGCAGCGTTGACTGGTTCATCTACTGATGTACCAACTGGTCTGGTGATGGATCAGTCAATCTGGTTCATCACCAGATTAGGGCTTTTCTTTTTTAAAACAAAAAAAATAATAATAATCTAGTGATAAACCATATTTGGTTCGACATCAGTTCAAATTTTGGTTTTTTGGTTTTTTGGTTTTTTAATTTTTTCTGGTGATTTTTCGTCACCATATTATGGTCCAGCGATGAAATCACTAGTCTTTTTTTTCTTTTAAACGTTTTTCTTAATTGTTTTTTTTTTCAATTTTTTAGATCATTTTAGTCCCTAAAATAACAAAATTAACCCTGCATATAATATCATCCGTTAGATTTGATCGTTAGTTGACTAATGAGAATGACTGATTTGATACATTTTTAAAATGTTATGGTTCATTTTTTTTTTTTTTTGAAATATAGTTAAAAATTTGATTATTTTCTATAAATTAAAGACTCAAAATGATTTTTTTGCAAAAAAAAAAAACATTTATTCCGATAAAAATCAACTTGAGTCCGCTCCTTTTTACTTTTTATTGTTGTTGGGACTGATTCAGAAGGCTACGTGGACCAGTCCCGATACAACTATTGTGATATGATACGGATAGCAGCCCATACAAAGTGGTAGAAGCAGCTACAAGGGCCTGCGCCGCTGGAGTCGAATTGACTGGAACTGGAAGATTCTTAACAACCACAGACGAAAAGTCTACCCCTCATGTTGACAAGTTACTGACCAACTCGTACTACTAAGTTTCTTTCCATCACTGGCCACCGCACATTTCAAACATACGTAATACTTAAGTAATGTTAATAGTTTTATATTTAAAAATCTCAATAAAATTATTAAAATAAATAAATAATAACTTTTTTATCAATTTTATTAAATTTATTTTTTTATATATAAATTATTATTTAATCATTCATCTCTCATTCGATTATATAGTTCAGTATTCATAATATTTATAAAAAAAATATTCTTTTGATGATAGTAATTGCAATAGGTAGGCTAATCTCTGTATACAAATTTAAGAATTTAAAATTTACTGTTGTGATGTACGTTGAATTTAAATTATTAAAAAATAAATAAATTAAAAAAATAATCAATTTAGTAAGCTCTGGATTTTTTTGTGTAGCGGACTGAAACATTCCAATTTTTTGCCAAATTTGAGGGGGACATGCCCAAATGGTGGGTTCGCCCCTGATCTCTCGCTTGCTTCTTCTTCTGTCTGCTACTAGGAGACACCTGACACTCTGACTAAAAATAAATAAATAAATAAATAAGTAAATAAACTAAACAAAAACCTGACATTCACCATATACTTTGTAATAAACTAATATGTGAACAAATTTGGCACTCACCCTCTTAACCTCCCTGAGGCAATTTATGAAAAAGCTAACAAGCATTTTGCGTCTCCCAATTTTACGCAATCCATATAACGAACAAAAAAAAGAAAAAATTCAAAGTCCCCTCTTTTTTGAATATAATATTAAATAAAAAAGAAACAATATTTATCAAGACGGAAGTCAACCCAAGTCCACCCCTATTTATTTATTTTTTTTTATTATCAGGATTAATTCAAAAAAAATAAGATCAAACAAGGTGGCACATTTAAAACGTGATCCCAAAAGCAACTTTTTTATTTGGAAAAAATTGGTCCGCACGAGGTGGAGGACCCACATGACAACTACAGTTTGGACGAGATAGACACAATAACGCTCGCCGTTATAGAGTTGGGAAAAAGCAGTCCCGAAACGCAGACGGCTAAATTGAATTACCCTAATTAATTGATAAATGTCCCTTTCAATTGATATCATTTCTAAGGTATATTGGTTGTGTGGGGATTCGTCTCTTTATATCTACTGTCACATTCGATTTGCAGGGGACTATGTGTCGATGTTGTATTGCTCGGCAAAAAAAAGAAATGAATTTAAAAAACATGAAAAAGAAAAACAAAGTATCATAATTTGTCATATAATTATTTTTGAATATAAATATTAAATCATAAAAAAAAAAAAACATTCAAAATTTTTCTCCATATTATGTGGTAAAATAGTTTAGATTAGATTCCCACAATAGTGACCAAACTATTGCCCAACTCGTATTGCCACTGCCGCCAAGCATTTCAAACTTAACTAATATTTAAGTAATGCAAATAGGCTTAGACCAACCCCTTGTAAAAGTCCACCAACCGCTGATCAACAAGTGTGATTAGCAAGTATGACGCCCGGAGCCCTGTACATTTAGAACAAGAATGACGAAGAGGTGAAAAATACCAAAAATACCAAATCACAAAACTGGAAAATCATATATGCCCACCAAATTATAACAATTCAATTTTAACCTCTCAAACAAACTAATATCTTCCTATACCCAATTTACCCATTTTACCCCTAACCATACACCACTCTTGTTTTTCTAAAATTCAAAACAAAAAATCAACACGAAATTACAAAACTACCCCCATCTATTGAAATGGCACAACAACAAATCAAAGCACAACAACTGGTCAACCAAACAAATCCAAAGCAAAATCATCCAAAGCAAAATCAACCGGTTTCAAAGCAACATCGCAACCCGGTTTCAGCAGACCGCCGACCGCCGACCACTGCCGAGCGCCCACGCTCGACCTACAACCTTGCCGATCGGCCGACAGCCCAAGGCGACGCCCACGCCCACGCCCGACCGCCCACGCCCACGCCCACGCCCGACCGCCTATGCCGACCTGCAACCTTGCCGATCGGCCGACAGCCCAAGCCCGACCGCGAGCCGGCTCCTCCAACCTTGCCGATCTCCCGATCGCCCGACCGCCCACGCCCGACCGCGAGCGTCTTGCTGATCGCCCGACCATCACGCCTGACCGCCCATCGCCAGCCTTGTCTCACCATTTCGGACCTTCGCCGACCTCCTCCAACCGCCGGCGAGCGTGATCACTGCCTCCATTAACGATGGTAAGTGACAAACTCCATTTGATAGTTTGAGTTCTATATGTGAAATTTTTGAGTGTTGATTTAGTTTGTTTGTGTTATGGATGTTGGATTAATTTAGTATGATTAGATTAGATTAGTTTTGGTTGGATTTTGGTGGATAACACATGAAAATGGAGGTTTGGGTTTGTGAAGAAGACAATGAGGTTGGAGAGGTTGGGTTTTGCACAAAACCGGGTTTAATGCATCCATTAAACCCGGTTTTGTGCAAAACCGGGTTAAATTGAAGCATTAAACCCGGTTTTGGGTTAAAACCGGGTTTAATGGATGCATTAAACCCGGAACCGGGTTTAATGCATCCATTAAACCCGGTTTTGCCCAAAACCGGGTTTAATGCTTCAATTTAACCCAGGTTTTTTTTTTTATTTAATAAATATATTATTATTGGTTTTTGAAATAAGTTAAATAAATTATAAAATTTAATAAAGTTAGAAATAAATGAAATGTAATCTATTATTCCAATAATTAAAATAAAAATATGAAATAAATGTGATTAATAAAAATTAAAATTAACAAAAATAAAAATAAGTAAATGAAATATAAAAAATAAGAAGAATTAATTAATTAAATTTTGAATTTGATTTAATGTAATTGTAATATGTTAATTTAATTTGTTAATTAAAATTAGATTTATAAATTAATGAAAATAGGACAAAAAAATAATAATTAAGTGTTATTTTAAAGTAAATAGTCAATTAAATTAATGTTATTACAATTATTTTTTTTTTTTTTGTTTTGTATAGATGCAGGTCCTTTATAAATGGAGTTCACAGGTTATTCCCGATGATATGTCATTGAGTACACATTGCAGCTTCAAAGAGATTGCTGGTCTAAAAGCAGCTCTTGAAAAAAAAAAACTCCTGAAGCAATTTTTGGGCATGACTCCATTTAGACATTTTATGGAAATTTCTCATAATCAGTTGTTGGTTTGCCCTTTGATTGCAACTATTCTTGCTAGGGAGTTAGAAATCCCTCGTGCTAGCCCTGATGAGATGTGGTTTGAAATTGGAGGGCGACCATATAGATTTGGAAAGCAGAAATTTTTATTGGTAACAGGGCTGCAATTCGGGCGAATCGATGTAAATACGATAAAGGCACGACAAAATGATAAAAAAAGTCTTTTGTGGAGATTGTTCAAAGGAAGTCCACCATCAGTGAAAGCTATTGTACTAATGATCAAGTCACGGGCGAATTTAGATGTTGATGACACTTTGAAGTTGGCTAATTTAGTCATAGCTTTCCAGTTATTTTATGGTTTAGATGAGCGTCAAGGGGTGGATAAGGCGTTGTGGGTCATGATAGAGGATGTAAAAGTGTGGAATGCGTTCCCGTAGGGTACATTGGCATATAGTATACTTCTCCATCACCTCAGACAGGTGATTACTGAGGAACGCCTTATCCAGGGACGGACGGTTAATCTGGATTTGTTTGGGCATTTCAGGTACAACACTTACTATATGCTCATTATTATTATGAATGAAAATTGTTTAAATATATATTTATTCATGGTTCTTAATTTGTTTGCATAACTAAAACATTAGTTCAATTATTTATTTCGAAATGAATTACTCAAATAAAGTTTAAAAAAATGTATTTAGTAGAATTTTTAAAAAGTCACCATTAAGAGAATGAAAATGCGCAAACACTTTTGTTATGTGAGAGGAAGTGCTAATTAAATATCACTCTTAAACATTGTTAAAATATTACACCAATGTCAAACTTTAATGTATTTTATAATTAAAATATTAAACAAGAAAAATCAATAATATTATTCATGTTAAACAAATTAATTAACTAAAAAGTTGGAAAAAAAAATTAGGCATTCAATTTAACTTACCCACCATGTCAAAGCAACACTTTTTTTTTGTTCGTTGGCTTTTTAAACTTTCACAAATTTAATTAACAAAAAATTGTTTAAATATATATTTATTTTTATATTGTAATGATATATATTTCTTTTTGTTTAATATGCATTACAGTGGTGGCTTGTTGAAATGTTCCCATACTTAGACAATAAAGTAGGGAACAGAATACCAGGCGATGTGGATTTGCCAAGGTTTAGGAATTGGCATTGTAATAAGCGGATTAGAAAGGATGCAAATAATTGGAGGAATGAGCTTCACTTTGTAAGTGTCTACATTAATCTAAATTTTTTTAATTTGTTTACTATCTTTGCGTTTAATATACTAACTATATTTATATACATGTATTGTAGTGTATTGCATCGAAGAAGATTCTTGTGCCCACTGATGATGAGAGAGAGATGGATTATTGGAGGTCCTTCAACGCCAAACATTTGGTTGGAGAGAAAGTGTGGAAAAGTGGCGGTGGAGGGGGTGAAGATGATGAGGGTGATGATGATGATGAGCAGAGAGTGAGTGAGAGTAGGTTAAATAGGGAGGAGGAGGAGAAAGAGAAGGAGGAGGAGGAGGGAGAGGATAAGGATGAAGAGAGGGAGCCGAGAACGAAAAGTGTGCATGATGCACGACCGGGGAGCAGTTCGCCCGTTAGACCATCTCACCATCGAGTATGAATTTGATTTTAAATAATTTATATTTGATTTATATTTTACATTAGGTGTATATAATAATTTATATCATTTATATATAAATATATAGTTTTTTATATTTATATATAAATGATATAAATATAAAAATAATTTATATTTTACATTAGGTGTATATAATAATTTATATCATTTATATATAAATATATAGTTTTTATATTTATATATAAATGATATAAATATAAAAATAATTTATATTTTACATTAGGTGTATATAATAATTTATATCATTTATATATAAATATATAGTTTTTTATATTTATATATAAATGATATAAATATAAAAATAATTTATATTTTACATTAGGTGTATATAATAATTTATATCACTTATATATAAATATATAGTTTTTATATTTATATATAAATGATATAAATATAAAAATAATTTATATTTTACATTAGGTGTATATAATAATTTATATCATTTATATATAAATATATAGTTTTTATATTTATATATAAATGATATAAATATAAAAATAATTTATATTTTACATTAGGTGTATATAATAATTTATATCATTTATATATAAACATATAATTTATATTTTATTTATATTTTACATTTTGTTTAAATGATATATAATTATATATTTTTTATTTATGTAGGTGCCTCAGCAGACAAATGTGGGCAAGATACTGAAACTATTGGAGCATATAGTCGGGTTGCAGCAATCACAGAACAGGATGTTGGAAAAATTGGATAAGAGATTGCAAAGAGTTGAAGACCACTTACAGATTAGTGGGCGTATGGATGATGATGTTGTTGAGAGCTCTATTCGAGACCAGGATCATGACCTGCATGTCCATGATTCAGGATCAGTGAGGGATCCTCACATTGCTGACCTTATCCATGACTCTGGATTAGGGAGGGATCATAGCATTGCTGATCAGGACCCGACTATCCAGGTGCATGACTCAGGAGCTGAGAGGGATCATCACATCGATGACTCGGTGAGAGATATAGACATCGGTGATGTTCAGGTATATTTTGTATTTATTTTACGTTATAATCTTACGTATTAAGTTTAAAAATCTAATTTACAATTGTGAGTTGTTTTAAATTACAGGGAGGGCTTATCCATGAGCGATGCAAGCGAAAAATTAAGCCATCAGCATCTTGTAGGACGCCATACACGGATCCCATACCCCTAAAAAAGAAAAAGAAAGAATCAAAGAAAGTGGTGGAGCGGGTGATGGAGGATATGGCAGAGCAGGTGGCGAAGACTGTACCCGATGTCTACACGTAGTACAAAGCTGCTTCTTTGAATCTCCGGTATGAATAAAAAATAATATTACATTATCTTAATTTGATTACTAATGTAATAAAATATAGTCTAATTTTTTTTTTTTTTTAGGCGCACTATTGATGGATATCCGGTGTCATGCACCCCGGATATGCTTCGTACTATCGAAAATATGAATGAGTGGTTGACGGGGATTCATATTGATGCGTATTTGAGTTGCCTTAGGAAAAAAGCAAAAGTTTACGGGTGGTGGGACGAGGCAACTGATTGTAGATACGCAGTCCACGGGACAAATTTTTTTGTAAGTATTTACATTTTAATTGTTACAGGTTGAGATCGTGTTTATTTAATTAATTTAATTTATTTGAAAATAACATGTTTAATTTTAATGATTACAGGCGGATATAGTGCGCGTTTTCAATGCTGAATACACCGCACTGAATAAAGAGTTTGATCCGTTGACAGCTGTTGTCCCGAATTCTTGGCAGAGTTGTGCTACCGGCCTGGCTGACAGTAAAATGTCTTGGAAATTTGCAGAAAATGTAAGTTTGATTGGAGAATTAATAATTTTTGCATTATGTGTATATTATTAATTTTTATTTAATTTATCCTTCACATTGGTCTTATACGATTAACGTTTTGAAAATGTAGGTGCTACTCCCTTGTTGTTTATCTCAGATGCATTGGGTCGTTTGTAAGGTGTGCCTGAGGGAGGAGAAGATAGTGGTGTATGATTCTATGCAAGCAATAAACTTTGAGCAATGGAGGCAAGTCTTGCAGCCACTTGCATTTTTTATGCCGGTCATCTTACGGTCTCTTGGATTTTATGAGCAAAGCGAAGGACCTACACCACCTGTGGAAAATAGATGGGACGTGGCACGTGTCAATATGGAAAATGTGCCTCAGCAAGTTGACGGGTAGATGTCACTTTTGTTTAAAACATAGTCCGAATATTATTCACTTTTGATAATCATCTAATATGTCTTCATATTTATGCAGCAACAGTTGTGGAGCATATTGTGCGATGTTTATCCACGATCTTTGGATCATGAATGGAAGTCGCACCAAACGAAGGAGGATGCCATTAGAATAAGGAAGGATATGGCGTATGATATATATACGTATTCCACAGCACAATATGTAATTGACGATTATGGACGGTGGATATTAGATGAAAAGGGAAATGTTGTGTTTGAATGATTATTATCATTTGTATAAAATATAAATAAATTGATGTAATTTCAATCAATCATTTAGATTATTATGCATTGTAAACCAAAAATAAAATACTATGCATTTCAATCAATCAATTAATAAATGAAATGATAATTTTTAAGTGATTCCATTAATCAAATAAAAATTTCAATCAATCATTCGTATTAAATGCTTCCATTAATTCAAAAACTCAAAATTAAAAATTACGAATCCATTAATCAATGAAATGATAATTATTAAGTGATTCCATTAATCAAATAAAAATTTCAATCAATCATTTTTATTATTCACTTTTTATTAAGTGCTTCAATTAATTCAAAAACTCAAAATCAAAAATTATGTCATAATTAATAAATGAAATGATATTTATTAAGTGATTCCTCTTGTGGAGTAGTTCAAGATTACATGTTTTTTAAGGAAAAAATGATTGTTTATAAAACTTGAAATCAATTATTAAACATACTAGAATGTGACGATTTCGTCAAATTTTATTAGTTATATGTCCAATTAAGTGAAATTGATGAAATAAAAAATATTTGGATATAATTTAGAGCCTTTGAACACACAAAAAAAAACAAAAACACCAAAATTATGGAGAAATATATCAAACCGGGTTATAATGGGAATTATAACCCGGAACCGGGTTATAATGGCCTATTTAACCCGGTTTCGGGTTATAATGGGCATTATAACCCGGAACCGGGTTATAATGGCCATTATAACCCGGTTTCGGGTTATAATGCCCATTATAACCCGAAACCGGGTTATAATGGCCATTATAACCCGAAACCGGGTTATAATGGCCATTATAACCCGGTTTCGGGTTACAATGCCCCATTTAACCCGGTTTCGGGTTAAAAAGCCCTTTACAACCCGGTTTTGTTAAATGAATTTTATCCCACCCTTTTAATTCAATTTTTCCTTTCTAATGTCCAAAACTTCCCAAAAAATACTTTAAGATAATATTCAAATTTAGACTAACATTTCGTACAATACAATATATTCAATGAAATCAAAGGAATATTGTACAATCCCTTATATAGTAACATTAAGACTAACATACTAGAATGTGACGATTTCATCAAATTTTATTAGTGATATGTCCAATTAAGTGAAATTGATGAAATAAAAAACATTTGGATATAATTTAGAGCATTTGAACACACAAAAAAAAACAAAAACACCAAAATTATGGAGAAATATATCAAACCGGGTTATAATGGGAATTATAACCCGGAACCGGGTTATAATGGCCTATTTAACCCGGTTTCGGGTTATAATGGGCATTATAACCCGGAACCGGGTTATAATGGCCATTATAACCCGGTTTCGGGTTACAATGCCCATTATAACCCGAAACTAGGTTATAATGGCCATTATAACCCGGTTTCGGGTTACAATGCCCCATTTAACCCGGTTTCGGGTTAAAAAGCCCTCTACAACCCGGTTTTGTTAAATGAATTTTATCCCACCCTTTTAATTCAATTTTTCCTTTCTAATGTCCAAAACTTCCCAAAAAATACTTTAAGATAATATTCAAATTTAGACTAACATTTCGTACAATACAATATATTCAATGAAATCAAAGGAATATTGTACAATCCCTTATATAGTAACATTAAACCACATTATATTAGAATGTGATGATTTCGCCAAATTTTATAAGTTATATGTCCAATTAAGTTAAATTGATGAAATCAAAGACATTTGAACATAATTTGGAGCCTTTGAACACACAAAAAAAAAAAACAAAAACACCAAAATATGGAGATATATATCAAAATGGATTATAATAGGCATTATAACCCAGTTTTGTTAAATGAATTTTATCTCACACTTTTAATTGAATTTTGCCTTTCTAATGTCCAAAATACTTTAAAATAATATTCAACTTTAAAAATACAAAACCTTGTAGCTTAGATTCGTAGAGAAACCTCGGATTTCACACTTGGCGAGCTAAAAAGAATTTGCAGAGCGCACCCTTAAACTTTTCAAAAATAGTTGGATTGGTTTCGTTTTAAAACTAAAATTTCAATTCCATTTTAAAATCCAAATCTCACTTTTTTTCAAACTAAAATCCAGCAGCATAACAGCTGCATTTTTGACATTTCCAAAACCTGTAAAAGGGAAATTCACACTTCTAAAATATTTCTCAATCACCACTCAACTTCTTTACCACAAACAAGCATATTAAATCACATTTCCAATTTTTTATCTATTTCATCAAAAACAAAAACATGAATTTAAAAAGCAATTCATTCACAACCTTCCACAATGGTTTAAAAACTAAACTTTAACTTCATGAACCACTCAGTGACAACTCAAAAAAATCGATTTACGATCCTTTTTCTTTAAGGTACAAAATATGCAAAATATGAATTATATGGCAGCATTGTTGTGTCACGCCCACCTATACTTCTGGAGGAGCTATCCCTTCTTCATCACCCACGGCAACACCTTAAGAGGTTTTTAAAACAAAATAAGAAAACAATAAGTAATGAAAGCTCAACGAGTGCTTATAGTAATTTTTAACTAAAACTTCTGT
Organism: Nephelium lappaceum; assembly: GCA_021234005.1. Taxonomy (NCBI): domain Eukaryota; kingdom Viridiplantae; phylum Streptophyta; class Magnoliopsida; order Sapindales; family Sapindaceae; genus Nephelium; species Nephelium lappaceum. The sequence goes on from JAIZFV010000044.1 coordinate 42,350, forward strand.
TTACAAAAATACCTCTTTTGATTAGCCGGGTTTCATAACAATTGCGTTACATATCAACCATCATATTCATTGTAAATCATTACCACCATTTTCATCATCCGCTGAGGGTGGAATAGGAAACCGTTGATCACATCGACGTCGCGTGTGTCCAGTCGCACCACAAAGACGACATTTTCGAGAGGTCCTAACAGGTCCCATAACAGCGGCAGACGACGAAGCACCTCCAGTAGCTTCAGCGCTGCTCCCAACACCTTCTCCACTCGTCCCTCCGATGCCTGATATAGGGGGGTTAGGGCAACGAAGCCGGTTGTGTCCCATTTCACCACATTTTCCACATTTTTTCTTCCTACGACTTTCTCCAGCTGAAGGAATTCGCGCCTCTTTTGGTCTACCTGCTTGTCGTTTTTCTTCGGGTGGTAATACAATCATACTTTTTACTTCCGTAGGAACATGCCAATCTTTTGGCCCAGGGACAGGATTGATCGGACGTGCATATGCAGCTTTAAGCCATTCTTTGCTATAATAATCATGACAAAGTGTATAATAGTGGACACCAGTGAACCTGATATGTATGACAAAAGCAGAGTGATACTGTATTATATTAAATAATGAAAAATAACAAAGTACAATAACGATACCTGGCAACAGCAATTGCATGATGACATGGCAACTGATCTAGGTCCCAACGATTGCAACTGCATGACCGCTGAAAAGGCTAAACAAACCCATAGCCTGATTCATGTGCAACTCCGAAATTGGTTGGTTCTTGAATGGCAGATACCGTGCCACTCGTTGACAGATTAGCCATCGAGTTGACATGATCCTCCACAGTTTTGGTCACTGAGGATCTGAGTTTCTCAGCATGAACACGTCTATCGTTGTACCATCTCTGTAACATATGTCTCAGAAATTCATGTGCCCTTGTTATTGGCAATCGACGTGCTTTCATCATGCATTTGTTGAGTGATTCTGCAATGTTAGTAGTCATCATGCCATATCTTCTTTTTGGAGAATATGCACGTGACCACTTTGCCACCCTAATATTAACCAATTTTTCATGCAATTTTGGACATACCCGTCGAATTTGTTCTAAATATCTTTCACATTCTTCCCTATCATGACCATATGCTGCAACGTAAAACATCTTCAAAACATCGGGTTGTTTTCTACATTGTTGCTTTAGGTTTTGCTTCAAATGGAAGAAACAGAACACATGTGGGACTTTAGGAAAAACGATGCTCATCGCATTCGCAATACTTTTATGACGATCGGAGACGATAATCAAATCTGATGGCAAATGATGCGTTCCACCAATAACGTTTCGTAATTTACTTAAGAACCAAGTCTATGAACTGTCCGACTCTCCATCGCCAAATCCAAAAGCAATAGGATAAATCATCTCTTCCCCATCTTTGGCTACAGCTACAAAAATCACCCCTTTATATTCACCTTTCAAATGGGTAGCATCAACAGCAATAACTGGTCTGATGTAAGATCGAAAACCCTCAATTGAGGATCCAAGTGCAACGAATGAATACAAGAACCGGTTGTTTTCATCCGTTCTAATTGCCGTCACTGTACCAAGGTTTGTTTCTTTTAACATATGAAAGTACCGAGGAAGCTGTTGAAATGACTCATCTGCTTTCCCATATGATAGTTTCTTTGCATATTGTAAAGACCTCCAAGCTTTAGTGTACATAATCTGCACACCATATTGCTCTAACATATCTGCAATCAAAACCTGAGGGGTAATACTATCAAGTCCCACCTTTTTTTGATACAATGTTGCTATGACAACAGTCTTCACACTTCGCCTATGTGCCTCGAAAGCGTCCTGACAACATGTGTGTTCCGGTACATACTTGTATACATACCACATCGAACCACCATTTCTGCATCTTGCACGGACCTCAAAGCTGCAGGTTAAATCCTTGCACCCGGCCTCATATCGAACTGTGCACGAACGTCTAACCTTATGTTCAAATCTTGAATTAAGAACACTTTTTCCAACAGCCACATTCAATTCATGTTTACTATCAAAAAATGCACCTTGATATAATGTATCACGTTGGATGAAAGTCGACATAGCGGTTGAAGTAGTCTCAATTTCACAGTCCTCTGTACCGGGAACAATCCAGTATGGTTGTGAAGGGTTGGTTTCAAATTGTGAACCAGAAAATCTAACTTCTGGATACTCCACATTCTCTCCATCATCATTATCATCTGCAGTTTCATCGTCATCATCTCCATTTTCTGATGTCTAATCACGATCATTATCTGTGTCCCGATCTTCATCATCACCATCATTTCTATCATAATCAATGTGGCACATTGGACTTTCTATGGATGTAAATGCAGCGACAGAAGCTGAAACTTGATTACTACCACTATAGGAAGTAAAACAATTTTGATATCCAGCCGTAGCCGGACTTACAAATCTATCGTCATCTCTCTCTACATGCCCTACGCCTTGTATTGGGGTGGTGGTATGTGGAGGGACAGTAGGACTGATAACTGCAGAATCTCTTATATTCTTATCAACATAAATCTCTCTATAATCAGCTTTGTTGTCCGAAATTACACCCCGGACACTAAGATCGGTCGTGATAGGTATCTTAACTGCGGGCATTCCCCTAACTCCGAGTAAATAATACAAACGGATGTCCCATATTCTTCTATCAATGTCAGTCACTATGTAAACAAAGTCCACCAAACGAGATAAATTGACATTCGTCGGGGCTCCTATCATGAACGTCTCACCCCCAACATAATTATTACCATTCCACTCTCCGTTGCATCTGATTATTATTGTCACTTCACTCATTTCTGTAAAATTGAAATAAATTAGTCTCATCCATACTCACATAATATTCAATAACCAATTGTTTTGTACGAAAAACAAAAAAAAATAATATTTATTAAACGTTTCAAATGTAATTAAATTATTATCAAACATTGTATTACTTAAGGTTAATTCAATATTTTCTAAATATTATTTGCTAAATTAAATAAATAAAATCATAAACAAAATCGAGTTTTAATATACAATAAAACCCGCAACCGAGTTTTCAAGTCAAAACCAACTAAATCCATTAAAATCTAATTAAATCTTATCGTATATAACTCTAACTATCAATACCAAACTTCCAAAACAAAAAAAAAAAATAATTGATAAAAAAAAAAAAAAATCCCGGTTCAGGTTTACCCGGATTTTATGAGGGCATAAAACCCGGGTAAACCTGAACCGGGTTTTATGGTGGCATAAAACCCGGAACCGGGTTTTATACCCCTATAAAATCCGGTTCCGATACCAGAATTTTCGGGCTCTTTGATTTCCTTCGGTTTCTTGTAGATCACACTTATATATGTTAAAATCACAACCATAAATCACTTTTAAGGCTTTCAACTAAGCATTATCAACAAAAAATTTCAAAAACAACCAACAACAATCACATACCTTTAAACTTGGAGAAAAATGTTGAATGTGAGGGTTGTTGTTAGAGAGAATGAAGTTTGATTGAATGTCTGTTTTTTGGATTCAAAAATGTTGAATGGGTGTACAAACAATAATGATGAGAGAATCGAAAATGGGATGGAAAAGAAGAAGCCTAAAATCGTAGGAAAAGAAGAAGAGTAGTGGTTATGGAGGCTTGAGGGTATTGTTGACATTTCATCTGAGTTTGGAAAGAATATTTGACTAAGGGGCAATTTGGGTAACTTGGGTATAGGAAGAAATTAGTTTATTTGAGAGGTTAAAAACGAATTTTTGTAAAATGGTTGGTAAAAACAATATTTTTGTTTTCTGATGGACCAAACCTGAAATTCTCTCTAACGAGAGCATCAACCAACTCGCACTACTAGTTTATATGCCCGGAGGCGGGTCTGTTAGAGTGAATTTTCTTTCTCGGTGTTTGAAGAAGAATAGGAAGAGAAAATGAGTCCTTCGGAAAAGTTGATGTCAATAAATGATGGCGGGTCTTTTGATCGGCTTGTGAAAGAAGTAGAAGAAGCTACCGGTGGTGATCAGTCTTTGAAACAAGAGTTGTTGACAGAGGCTGTGCTAGCAGGCTTTATTCGAAAAGCGAGAGAGCGGGCTGCTAAAGCAAAGCGGAGTAATTTTCGGGCTAAATTTGTCAATCTCATGTTCACAATTCCCCAAAAAATCAGAACACGCTATTTTGGAGTAAGAGAGGAGGAGAAGCAGAGGCAGGGAAAGGTTGATAGCTGTTTGGAGGAGAAGCCGAAGAAAAAGAAAAGGACTATCATCAAGAAAAATCATTTTCGGAATGAATTTGTCAATCTCAGTTTCAAATTTCCCAAAAAAACCAGAACATGCTTTTTTGGCGTAGGAGAGGAGGAGAAGCAGAGGGTTGATAGCTGTTTGGAGGAGAAGAAGAAGAAAAAGAAAAGGACTATCATCAAGAAAAATTATTTTCGGAGTGAATTTGTGAATCTCAGGTTCAACATTTCCAAAAAAGCCAGAAGATGCTTTTTTGGAGTAGCGGCGGTTGAATCTCAGGTTCAACATTTCCAAAAAAGCCAGAAGATGCTTTTTTGGAGTAGCGGCGGTTGACTTTGTCAATCTCTAGTTCTTCAACATTCCCAAACAAACCACAAGCTAGGTGCCTCCCCTTAATGTTTCACGCATTGAAAGCAGTAACAAGTCCATTATAGGAAGATGCTATTTTGGAGTAGTGGAGACTACTAATCGTAATGTTCCAATAAGAGGTTTTTTTTTTAATTCTGTGTATATGTTTAGTCTCATTTTCTCCAAAAACTATCTACAGTTACGTTGAAATTTGATTATAGTGATTGTATATATTAAGTTATGTTCATGATGGCGTTTGTACAGGAAGAAAAGGGAAAGGGAAATGGAAGGAAACGCAAAATAATAAACTATTCTCCATATTTTAATTAGTTACTGCATGTACAAGTAATTTTTTAAATGCATTCAATTTACCAAAGACATTGATATTCTACTCGTGGACTTGTACTTGGATTTTTTTTGTTTGTTTGTTTGTTTGTTTTTTAATATTTGTACGCATTAGTTCTAAAATGGGCATAATGTGAAATTGGTATGTTTGAGTTAAATTCTTTGACTATTTGCACATAATACTGAAAAATTAGAATTAAAAGAAGAAAAAGAAAAAGAGTTCAGATCAAATATGCTAAACAACATGCCTAACTTTTAAATTTTATAAATTATAATATCATATTTTTCAAAGTAATCTTAAATTCTCAAATTTCAGCAAAATTATAAAAAAAAAACTTAGGAGTTTATTATTAATAAACATTTTCTTACATTTGTTATAATACAAATATTAACAAATAATAAAAATATTACATCTTCAATTAGACTTTTCTGCATATTCTATCTTGCTATTACCATATGAAGTGGAGTTGATGTTGTGGATTGATTGGGCTCACAATTTTGAATTGGGCCGAAGTTTTATAAAGCCCAATTGCTACACAGAAACAGACAAGGCTGAGTCCAGTAATGATTGGCGCCAAAATCTTAGTTAGGATACGGAAAAAAAGAAAAAAGATCCGAGAACTGACCGTTACAGCTCCGATTAGGATCCGAAAAACAACACAAGACATGCTGTTTAAATCTTTGTTCAGGAAACTTCCCTCTGAACACCCACTTCAACTCTGATTAGGATTACCATGACATCCCAAAATCATATATTTTGGAAACTAATTCAAATTACTAGTAGAATAATCCTATTTCTTCTCGGTTTAGGAGTGAGCAAAATTATATACCCTTTTGTTTACTTGCTGGGTCTGTGAAAGTGATCTTCCTTTCTCGGTGTTTGAAGCAGAAGAAGAAGAGAGAATGAGGACTTTGGAAGAGTTGAAGTTAATAGGTGATGGTGGGTCTTTTGATCGGCTTGTGGAAAAAGTGGAAGAAGCTGTCGATGGTGATGAGTCTTTGAAACAAAAATTGTTGACAGAGGCTGTGTTAAGAGGCTTTATTCGAAAAGCGGCCAAGATGTTGGCTGTTCAAGAAAAGCAGAGTAATTTTGGGGTTGAATTTGTCAATCTCAGGTTCAGAATTCCCAAGAAAATCAGAATCAAGGCACCTCCTCCTCATGTTTCACGCGTTGAAAGCAATGACAAGTCCGTTATGGGAAGATGCTATTTTGGAGTAGTAGAGGAGGCGCCAGCAGTGAAGGAGCAGAGGAAGACAGATAGTTTGGACAAGAAGAGGAAGGCTGCTGATAGCTGTTTGGAGGAGAAGCGGAAGAAAAAGAAGAGGAATATCATCAAGAAACATAATCTTCATCATCAATTGGGTTTCAACCCACCTCCTCAACTTCCTCAAGAGCTCAAAGATCGAATCCAGAGATTAAATGGAACTGATGTTACTCTGGTTATTCAAAAAGAGTTGACTTGGACTGACATGGATAGCAGTCAAGCTCGCTTTTCAATGCCAAAACAACAAGTGAGGACTCATGGTTTTCTAAACGAGGAGGAGACTCACATATTGAGTCAGAAGGGGATCTAATGTACGTTGATTCAACCATGTCTCGAAACGACAAATTTTGAATTGAAAAGGTGGAAGATGAGCAAAACCTTCTCTTATGCATTGATTAAAAACTGGAATTCAGTTGCATACAATACAAAGAATCATCTTGAAATTGGTTCAAATGTGCAGTTATGGAGTTTTCGGGTTGGATCGTAATTATGGTTTGCCCTCGTTAAGCTTAAAGAAACTTTTAGTATTGGTGGTGTCACTTCCATTTAGACTACATACATAGTTACTGTAGGGGTTGCTTGATTGAGTGTCCTCAAAATATTTGTTCAGTTCGGTTTCAGAAATATGTTATGTTCATTTTTTCATTCATGAATGATGGATTGATGATCATTAATGCTTGTAATCAGTTGTGTAATTACTCATACATGGGCTGTCAGTGTCTATAAACAATGTAAACCAACAACTGTTGTCAAGAATTGGGTATAATAAAACAGAATTCATTGCCTCAATAATCAGGATTACAATCTACTGGTAATATAGAGCTTGCTCCTATAACCAAAAATCTTAATTATAATTGAGATTCTTAAACTTTCAACGCTCTAGAGTAAACACAGCTTTGGAATTATTAAACATGAGCTGGTGTGGGCATACATAATGGCACAAAGCTGGTTTACACTCACTTAACAATTTTTTTTTTCTTTTTCTTTCAATTTTGAACAAACGAAAATATAGTATCGTTCGTGTGAAATAACAAAACCGATGTTTCTTTGTGCATCAAACTTTATTAAAAATATTTCAATATCAACATTACAAAGAAAAACCAAGTCTCTCATACTTAAAGAGTATACAAGTTTAGCAAAGTTCAATCCACAGGTTTAATTTTACCTTCTCCCTTCGAAAGTGTCGTTGGTGAGAGTCAATCTTCTTGCAGTTTCAAAAGCAAAGCAGATGCAGCAATGCAACCTAACACCACTGGATGCATCGAGCTGTGAATTAAGGGAATACATAGATAGCCAAACATAAGACATGATAGACAAAGCGAACTAAAAAAAAATGATAAAACTAATTTGTAGAACCTGGTGGTTGATATTTCTTTGATTAGGGGCCAAGATAAATATACGGTAACACAAAATATGGATCACATCAATCACAAATTAAGAGTTATCATGCTCTTAAAAGCTTAAAGTCTTAAATAGATGCACAAGTTAGTCTTATTCATCAACTGCACGCCAGTCCAGATGTTTGGTCATTTACGACAAAATTTTGCCACTACTAGCAGCAACTCTGAATCAAGTTGTTTAAAAATTATAGTACTGGTTGATCATCCTAATTATATACAATCCCAAATAAAAGACTTTACAAATACAAATGGAAAACAAAAAGTTGAGAGGATATAGTGCTTTGAGATTAATATGTTAAAGTGATGTGAATTATGAAAAAAAAAAAAAAAAAGACTAGGAAGTCCGCAAACATTGACAACATTGGGTAAAAATTAAGTTGAATAGTAAGCATGAAGTATACAAGTGTATTGTACTACATGTACAAAACTGAGTTAAATATCACCTACCTCTTTTAGCAAATAATAAATGGGGGCACTCCAAAGTTGTTTGGGGTGTGGAATTATTAAAGAAAAAGTGAACATTAACCTCTTAGTTTACTTATGTATAAATAAATTACTTATAAATCTTCCAGTTAAAGTACAGTTTTTTCACTTAGTGTGAGTTTCTCTCTCTGTACTATTATGGAGTAGAGAAAAAAAAAGTATTGTATTCCGAACCGTTCCATAGAGTCTTATTAAGGTGGTCCTAGCAGATATAGTTATTGATATAATTGTACTTATAATATCAAAAAATAAAATAAAATAAATGGAGGCAACAATACTAAAGCGCCACGGGTAAACCATGAGAAATAAATAAAGGTTTTTCAAAGGCTTGAGACCAACAAAAAATACTAGTCCAGTAGCACACATACATATTCACAAAATGATTTACATACCAAACGTGAGGGTCTTTTACATTTACATATTTAAAAATCACTCGTGACTCTACCCATGTTAAAGGTGGTTTGTAATATATTAATATAACTCCCACTATCTGGTCATCCTCCTGCTATAATGCACAAACAAACACCATCTATCCAATAACTATAATTTCTGGAAATATTATTTTCATAGTTTAACACTATTACCTAGCAGCTGCTTTGGTAATGAAGCTTTTATTTATTTGTCTCTTGGTTCTAGCATTAATGTTTATATTTATTATGTTATAAAATTTATGTTTTTTTGTTGTCTCAAAGTAACGGTTTGAGGAGGCCCGCCACCATACGAAAAGGACAACAACATTTGTTATAGCTATTGGAACATTTTTTAGCTTTTTAATTCTATCAAGGGCGGGGGCCACCAACAACATTTCTTATAGCTATTGGAACATTTTTTGGCTTTTTAAAATATCTGTCAAGCTATATAATTTAGTCAGTTGTCAAAGTCAAACCAAGACAAAATAGATTACCTCTTTTATTTAAGTATTTGATTTTTAAAAAACCACTTCTATTAGTCAATAAATTTCGTATTTGTAATATCTAGATCATTGTTTAGTCAATTGTCAAAGTCAAACCAAGACAAAATAGAGTACCTCTTTTATTTAAGTATTTGATTTTTAAAAAACCTCTTCTATTAGTCAATAAATTTCGTATCTGTAATATCTAAATCATTATTTAGTCAGTTGTCAAAGTCAAACCAAGACAAATTAGAGTACCTCTTTTATTTAAGTATTTGATTTTTAAAAAACCTCTTTTATTAGTCAATAAATTTCATATCTGTAATATCTAGATCATTATTATTTTTTTTAATTTTTTTAAAAATATCCATAGCTCTATATAATAGTAATAGTGAAATTGAGAAGAGTAGAATAGTAAGAACCAAAGAAGACAATGAAGGAGACGAGGTTGGAAGTTAAATGCATTATGAAATTATCGGGTCAATAATTTACTTTCGGGTCAATAACTTATCAGAATAAATGACGACGGTAAAATTTCCATCTCAATCATATATATATGTTCATAAAGTTTTTCTTCATATGTTCATTGCACAACTGATTAAAAGACTAATATGATGCTCTGCTGTACAAAATATGCAGTACCACTACAATCCACGAGACCGAAAATTAAGGTCTAAAAAAGCCATGGAGGCATACGTCGCGTCAATGATGCTTTCTCCGCTAGCATCTTCTGTCCACAAAAAGTTGAATTTACACCTCTTTGTGGTGGGTTGGCCTTGTGCCTAATAGATTCTGGTTTGTTGTTTGGGATTTGGGTTCTTTGTGGTGGTCTTGAAGTTGAAGTGGATTTGGACTTTTTGGAAGTACTCGATACAAGTTGTAGATTTTAGGATTTGATTTTTATGGGTAAGTTTAGATTTAGTTAAACATTTTTACAATGGTTTAACCATCTTATTCAATGAATAAAGTTATCTATGAATTATCTTTAAATTGGTTGTAACTTTTTACAAATGACATTTTTGGCAATGGAACAACAATAAATTCATAATCATTGAAAATTTAGCAATTACTGCAGTTCTCTTAAAAAATGTAGGCTCTCATCATATTTGTGAGCTCCAACTTATTTTCCCGCAGATATTTGATGGGGAATTGACAAGATTTACACATTTCAAAGAGAGCTATATTTTTTATGTGTTCGGTCTTATGTAGGTCTTGTATAAATTGGCATGAATATAAATACTTTCGTTGTGTTATGATATTGATTTTCCATAACTTGCCTACAAAAAGTAGCAGATTCAATTTCATTTTTTTCCTATCTAACCTTTTGGATTCTTGCGATTTTTCAACGTAAACCTTTTTTCCTATTTCCTTTATTAATAATTTTTGGTGTAGTCATCATTTTCTTTTAAAGTTTCACAATAGATAATGTGGTCACCGATTTCTCCATTATCATTTGTTCTTTAATTTTAACTTTCATATAAAGGGCTATCTTGACATTTGCTAAGTCTCTGGAATCAACTTAAAAAAATCAGTTACCACTCTTAAATGCTAATGAGGTTTTTGTAGAATGAATAAACATTACCATTTAGGTGTCGTTATGTTAAACCTAGAGGGCCTGAGTGCAAGTTTCCCTTTAGTTTAGATGACTCTTTTTTTTTTTTTTTTTTGGAAATTTAGATGACCTTTTATTTAACAACGAAGGTTAAATGAAGAATGAAGTAGCATAAGTAATATTTTACCTTTATAATAAAAACAATAAGTAAAAACCCATACTAGCAAAATCCACATATTTTTGGATAAACCAAGGAATAAAATGGGTAAATCTGATATGCCAATCCAAAAAATAAATTACACTTTAATTTTTATTTATTTTTTGAATACTGTACGATGCTGCGAGCAAATACAAATCTTCGAAATTATACAGGTGAATCATACTTCCAGATTTCGATAGATAGTACGCGTATGATGCAGCAAATTTCAGAAATCTGTGAAGCCCATGATCGTGGGGGACCGAACTTGAAAAGGGTCTTGTTCCTATTCACCTTTGTCTTTATCAGGTGGAAAGATATAATATAATCCCAAAGCTTTTCTATTCCGTTCTCCTCTTTTTATTTATTTTATTTTTTATTTTTACTTTACCAAACACATTGTTCATTGCACTGTATGAAAATACATATTAAATTCTTTTAAAAAGTTTGTGTAAAAGAATTTATCCTTACATCTCTTGCTTCTGCTTGGAACAAGAAAATTAACACTTTAATTAAAAGCTCTATTATGATAAAGAAACGTGAGTAATTAAGAGGATTGAAAATATTTAGGGTATATATCCAGGTCGTGAACTTGTAAATTAATGGACAGAAAATCCACTAAAGTTCTCTTTATTTATCGCACTAATAACGATAATCTTGGGTGCTAGCTACCTTTATTGTCAAATTTCTTATGATTATGCAAAAAAATTTAAGTTTCAAAAGCAAATGAGATTTTTTTATGAAACTAAAATTACCCTGGGTTTAAAAATTGACACTTACTATATTAAAATGAGTTTTTTCGATATGATCAGTTCGCAAACTATAATTCACGGACAAAGGGAATGATTCCTGAACAAATTACCACAACAAAGTCACAAACTAATGTCTTTGTTAATAAAATGATTAGTTTGCCAATTATGATTTGTGATAATTAATAGTGTCAAAAAAATTTATTTCAATAGTTTGATGCTAATGTCAAAAAAGTTTGATACCATTTTCCAAACTTAGGTTAATATTCATGCCATTGGATGGAATTTTCACATAACAAATCTAAGTATCTAGATCTCAAGGTGATTTGGTTTATATATATATAACTTAGCTATGGTTAGTACTTTTTAATTTTAAAAGTTAGGAAGAGAGAATTTGTTTTAGAAAATATAATATAATAGATAAATTTGATTGGTTCGTCCTAACGTTTTAAAGTTAGAAGATACTGACCTCATATATATATATATATATGAAGAGAAAAAGAAACTAATCATGCATCTATATATTGAGTCCACTGGAAATACTTTTATGTTTTGTACAACGGGCGCTAGATTAGTTTTAAAGGCTCAGTATTCTCAATTCTGGTTTCCTCTGGTGACCAACCTTTCTCGAGTTGCCTCTATTCTCCAGGTAAACGTCCATAGTTGGAAATTAAATCTTTGCATATCCATCATTTTTCATAAGAAGTCCATTTAATGGAATGAAAATATCTGAAGTGAAGTTTCTCACTTTCATCTCATAATGAGCCTTAATTTAATGGTTAGCATTGTAACCGAGGAAACAATGTCATTTATCTTTGCCAGGAGAAATGAAGGCAGATACTTCAACCGCTCATGATCCTCAGAACAGCGCATCTATATCAATTCAAATGGAAGAACTAATTAAAGTTAACCAAAATCAGAATCCAACGGATTTTCTTGATCTACTTTCTAGTAAGTATTCTCTCTATTTTTTGGATCATACACACACAATTTCAGCCGCACTTATGATTTGAATCATGGAAGATATCTTCAAGTATGAAAATTACTTGTTTGGCTCAACAAACATTAAGAAAAATGTAGAAAAGTCGTTTGTCACTGCCGCCATTCATTTCCAGTTTCTTGGCATCACTGCCACCATGCATTCCAAACTCGCGTCTTTTAATCCCAAGATGAACCAACTCATGCAAACTATGCTAAACTCCCTTTAGTTTTCTTGTCAAGTTTCAAGCTGGGTGGAAGTAATTCTTCTGGGCATTTGTTTTCTGAGTCTGTGAAAGTAAGTGATTTTTCTTTCTCGGTGTTTGAAGTAGAAGAAGAAGAAGAAGAACAGGAAGAGAGAATGAGGACTTTGCAAGTGTTGAAGTCAATACCTGATGGTGGGTCTTTTGATCGGCTTGTGAAAAAAGTGGAAGAAGCTGCCGGTGGTGATCAGTCTTTGAAACAAGACTTGTTGACAGAGGCTGTGTTACCAGGCTTTATCCGAAAAGCGAGAGAGCTGGCTGTTAGAGCAAAGCAGAGTAATTTTCGGGCTAAATTTGTCAATCTCAGGTTCAGAATTCCCCAAAAAAAGAGGACTATCATCAAGAAAAATCATTTTCGGAATGAATTTGTCAATCTCAGTTTCAACATTCCCAAAAAAGCCAGAAGATGCTTTTTTGGCGTGGCAGAGGATGAGAAGCAGAGGCAGAGAAAGGTTGATAGCTGTTTGGCGGAGAAGAGGAAGACAAAGAAAAGGACTATCATCAAGAAAAATCATTTTTGGAATGAATTTGTCAATCTCAGGTTCAACATTCCCAAAAAAACCAGAAGATGCTTTTTTGGAGTAGCAGATGGAGGTTGAATTTGTCAATCTCTCTGGTTCAACAGTCCCAAAACAATCAGAAGCTAGGTGCCTCCTCTAAATGTTTAACGCATTGAAAGCAGCAACAAGTCCATTATAGGAAGATGCTATTTTGGAGTAGTGGAGACTCTTAATTGTAATGTTCTAATTAGAGTTTTGAGTTCTATATACATGTTTAGTCTCATTTTATTTTGGACTAGTGGGGATTCCTAATTGTAATGTTCTAATTAGAGTTTTTTCTTTTTTTTTTTTTAATTCTATATATATGTTTAGTCTATTTTTCTCCAAAAACTCTCTACAATTACGTTGAAATTTGATTATAGTGATCGTATATATTAAGTGCTGTTCATGATGGGTCTAAAATGTACTTTTAAAATGTATTCAATTTACCAAAGACATTGACATTCTGCTCTCGGACTTGTACTTGGATTTTTGGTTTGTTTTATTTTTTTAATCTTTGTACGTATTGTTGTAAAATGGGCATAATGTTAAATTGGTATGTTTGAGGTTATCAGTAATAATTAAAGGGTAGTATTGATAGTTCACAGGGTCTAAAAAGTAACAAAATAAAAAACAAGCCTAGATGCAATGCGAAAGAGGTGGGGAACGCCGTCGATGAAGAGGGGCATGTGCCTGTCGTCTGCGGGCTGTCTAGATGCAATTGGAAGGACATCAAGACTGCTTGGGAGGCAGTCAAGTACGCGAAAAAGGCCACCCATTAATGCATTCTTGCCACCAGTGGGATCCACATGGAGGACTATCTGAGGAATATGTTGACATTGCTCGGCGTAATGCTAAGTTTGTGGTACGCAAATTTTAGTAGTCGCAGGTATACGAGTTTACTGTAGAATAAATTCCATAAATATAAGGTTGATCCCATAAAGATTGAAAAAATATTTATCTAAATTTAAATTAAATTTAATTCTAATCTAGGTAATAAAGTTTGAAAATTGAAAATTTATTAAATCTAAAGAAAATAATAAAAATTTAAATTAATAAGACAAGATTAATTTACAAAACTCAAGCAATGGACGAAAAATCTGAGATTCAAAATTCACTATTATCAACTTATAAAATTTTATTATTTAGAATATTATTTTTAAAATTAAAAAAAAAATTAAAAATCATTTTGTTGCTTTTTCAGGATTTATTAGTTAAGTGTAAAAATAAATCTTATATAAATTCTTACTTCCAAACTTGAAATTTATAAGATCTAAGCATTATATGTATTCAATATTGAAAAATATATAATCAAAAATCTTATTTAAACATTTTTCAATCCAAACTCCAAAGTTAAATTAATAAAATAATTTTGTAACAATAACAAATATTTGATATTGAAAGTAAAATAATTTTTATTTTATTAATTGATGAAATTAAAAATTATTAAACATTAAAAATAAAATTTAGAATAACATTCAAATAGTAAAATTATTACAAAATCAATCAGGTTTACACCTAAAAAAAGAAATCCAACGGTCCTGATAACAGGAACCAAAAGAAAATCTGTCACAAGTTCACAGGAATCAAACGGCCCGCACAATTACGAAACTATTGATGAGATTCTGTCACAAGTTCACTCCTACAGCCAGCCATGTAGCTTCTTCTTTCAGCTCCAAGCCGCTGCTCTCAAAGTGCACGTGCTTTGAGTGTAGCCGCTGCTCTCAAGGTGCACGTGCTTTAAGCGTAGCCGCTGCTCTCAAAGTGCACGTGCTTTGAGCGTAGCCGCTGCTCTCAACGTGCACGTGCTTTGAGCGTAGCCGCTGCTCTCCTCTTTTTGTCACAGCTGTTGCCTTTTGTGCTGTTGAGAGCTGGCCTTTTTGTCTTCTTCCGTTGCTCAAAATTGATTTGTTCCAAATTTATCTTTTTCTTTCGTTGATTTATTTCCTTATCTCAACTAATTTTCTTACTTGATTGACAAATAATCTGGACATGACTTGAATCCTTAATTAACTTAGATTTTAACTCGATAAAAATTGTAATTTTTTCTCATTCAATACACAAATCCTTTTTTATTACTGTTTCACCAAAAACACAATTAATTAAAATAAACTTAATATAAAATTGGATTAATAAACCTATATTTAAAGGTAATAAATATTTACAAATTATGTTTATTAGTTTGCTGGCAGTCTCGGTTGTCAGCATGTTGAATTCACCTCTAAGGATGCTGGCAGGTTACGCCCTTTTATGCTTTGTTTTGTTTAAGGTGGTGTACGTATTTGAACTGTATAATATACATAGGTGAGTAGAAGGGATTTGTATGAAGTTTGAAAGTTGATAAGGTTAGTTTTGTTTCAGTTGTTGAATTTGGAGGGTATGATAATAGGTGAGTAGTGATATATTGAAAATGGTACGCTTGATTGTGTAGAAAGACTAGAATTACAATCATGTTCTTTGAGTATCTTCTTGTGAGTAATTGGATATATGCTTTGTTTTGTTTCAGGCATTGTATTTGAACTGTATAACATATAGGTGTGTAGTGGGGATTTATATGGAGTTTCACAGCTGATAAGGTTTGTTTGGCTTAGTTTGGGCAACTGATAAGGTTTGTTTGGCTTAGTTTGGGTATTTCGAGTGTGTGATGATAGGTGAGTATTGATTTATTGGAAAGGGTACACTTGATTTTTTAGAAAGACTAGAATTACAAGCATGTTCTTTGAGTCTCTTGTTGTGGGTAATTGTGTAGTTTGGAATTTAGAAAGAGAGAAAAGTAGTTGATGAGGAAGGGCTTTGTAGTTAGATGAGTGCGATTTGAGTTCAAAAATGAAGAATTGTTTCATTGATAGATAAATTTCCTCTGCCCCCCCTCCCCCCCAAAATTTAACATTGAGTAAGTGATAGTTCTTATGATAACAGGTGAGTAGTGATTTATTGAAAAGGGTACACTTGATTGTGTAGAAAGACTAAAATATTACAACCATGAACAAGTTACATGTGGAACTCTGCGTCTTTTGACAATGACGGTTAAACTCGTTGGGGCCGATTGGCAGGAGTAGGTTGCTTGCGCTATTGGAACTGGACCTGTTGATTCAGCTTTGCAAGGCTGTTGATCCAATTGTGAAGGTTTGATATAATCAATGGCAGATTTGGGGCCTCAATTCAATTTTATATAAGAATTTTGTTAAATTGGTTTCAGGAATTTTTCTATAAACAGGAACCAGCATGTAACAATCCAAATCCCGATATAAGGAATCTAGAATGATACTTGGTACAACATAAATCTAGGATGTATTTTATTCGTAAATAACATAAATATGTTTCAATACCTCAGTGAAATCTTAAACAACTCAAATATATGATCATTCAAAATCAACGCTTACATTCATATCCTAACGAAAGAAAACAAACTAAATTACACCTTAAATTATAGCAAGATAAATAGCCACAATTTTAGAACCAAAATCGTTTACCAAGTAACATCAATAACTTGAAGTCGTCATTCAATACAAATAAAACCTACTATTTTACAAAAATAGCAGAGACGAGAGGTGAGCCTTTAACTCGGTAAGTAAATTCAATATAACATTAGAAAACTATAAAACACTTTCAATATTTTATGTAAATGAATTATGTAAATACATATTATAACGGTAAACATTTAACATTAACATTTACTAAATAAAACCAAATTGTAAAACATTTGTTTTAATTTCAATAACTGAACCATATAAAATAAATATATCTTATAGCTCTAAACATTTGACATTAACATTTATAGAATAAAAACCAGTAGTTCATGTCACGTAATGTCTACGATAACGGTATGTCACATTTATCTGTGTGACTTGGTAACAGTAGGTCACATTTACTTGTGTGACTTGGTAACGATAGGTCACATTTACCTGTGTGACTTGGTAACGATAGATGTGCACACAATAAACCAATTGAGATAATAATAATGGTAATGGTACTACGGAGAATGAGCAAAAACATTTTATAATATAATTACAAATTTCAATATATATCATACTTTTCAAATTCGGAAGAATACTTTTGATACAATTGAACATTTTACAACGACATATAATTTATGATGTAAAATCATTTAAATAGAATATGATAATAAGTAACGTTGCAAGAATCCAAACTTAGTAAAGGCATAACTTTTATTTATATTTTGCAAAAGAATGTTCAAAATTTTTTCATCGAAAACATTTTTAGAAAACTATAATTAAGGTATAAAATATACTTTGCTTAAGATAAAATGATAGTAAATCAAATAGAAAATATTCAATTATAAAGACTAAATTTGTTACTAGAAAACTATATAATACATGCCATGAAAAATTTACTTACCTCTTCTGCTTATCCCAATAAAAATAGCTTTATGAAATAATCCTACTTATGAACCTACAATCACATAACGAAACTCATTCATACAAATTTATAGAAATCCATAACTTCTCAAATTACTCTAGACTAGTCAAAGATACATTGAATCTCAACATATTACTTTATAAATAATATATTGACATTAGCTTAACACAAACCATACATTACTACATTTATCCAACTCCAAATACCATTAAAATTTAATATTGTCAACACTGCCTTTACTGATGCAGTCCACTTTCTCCATGTTTAATAAATTGTACATAAAACCAATTGTCCCATAAATGTATATATATATATATATATATATATATATGTTCTAAAGACCTAGAATAAATATCATAAAAATTTCTAGTCTTAAATGCCTCTGTTAACCTATTATTTTAAACCTTAGAATTCAAACTAAGGTTGTATTGACATCAGTTTCGAAACTGAACAGTTCTTGATGTTTAAATTTTTTAAAAATAAACCGCTTCATAAAAATCTTTCAAAATTGAATGGCTTATAGAGGACTCATATTGGTTCATAAGAAATTTAAGGACACTAAAATAACATCAATGCAAGCCCAAAAATTTCAATATTCAACCTAGTTCAGAGTTGTCCAGATTTTTATTTTACTGAGTTAGAGGTGATAAAAAATTCATAATTAATTTTATACTTATTATATGATCATGAAATTTTTCAGAACATAACCTAATATTCAAAGGATCATTCATACCAAATTTCATAATTTTATACCCTCATTTGCATAATAAAAAAATTAAACAAATCTAACACATTTACTAGGAAACCAAATTAATTTCTAGCAGCCTTTATTTTTCCTAAAAGAAATCCATAAAATTTTAATCTTATTATGAAATAACTCCAACATAAACAATAAAATATCATAAACTTCTAATTTAAATAAAAAAATATATATGAAAGAAAGGGAAGAAAACCTACCTGATTCCTAAATATTTTCACAATAAACATCGATTTTTAATATTGTTATGGTTGAAGGTTTAATTTTGTTATTGAAAAAGAAAATTTTTGAATGATACATAAGAGTTTTCAAGAGAGAGAAGTGTCTGCTAAGAATAGAGAAGAATAATATTTTATATGAAACTTCAAACCCTAAGAGCAATTAGGGAAAATATATAACTATGTATATCTTAGTCTTTTTTTTTTCCCTTTCTATTCTTTGAATAGCCATCAAATTCATCCAATTGGGCTTTTGTCCAATTGCTTTTGTAATGTCCAATTGCAATACGGAAACAGACAAGGCTGAGTCCAGTAATGATTGGCGCTAAAATCTTAGTTGGATTCGGCAAAAAAGGATCCGAGAACTGACCGTTACAAGTCTGATTGGGATTCGAAAAATCTTTGTTCATTTATTACAACACAAGACATGTTGTTTAAATCTTTGTTCAGGAAACTTCGCTTTTAACACCCACTTCAACTCTGATTAGGATTACCAAAACATCCCAAAATTATATATTTTGGAAGCTAATTCAAATTACTAGTATAATAATCCTATTTCATCTGGGTTTAGGAATTCGCTACTTGTTTTCTCTCTCCCTCACTCTGATTAGGACTACCCTTTTGTTTTCTTGCTGGGTCTGTGAAAGTGAATTTTCTTTCTCGGTGTTTGAAGTAGAAGAAGAAGAGAGAATGAGGACTTTGGAAGAGTTGAAGTTAATAGGTGATGGTGGGTCTTTTGATCGGCTTGTGGAAAAAGTGGAAGAAGCTGTCGATGGTGATGAGTCTTTGAAACAAAAATTGTTGACAGAGGCTGTGTTAAGAGGCTTTATTCGAAAAGCGGCCAAGATGTTGGCTGTTCGAGAAAAGCAGAGTAATTTTGGGGTTGAATTTGTCAATCTCAGGTTCAGAATTCCCAAGAAAATCAGAATCAAGGCACCTCCTCTTCATGTTTCACGCGTTGAAAGCAATGACAAGTCCGTTATGGGAAGATGCTATTTTGGAGTGGTAGAGGAGGCGCCAGCAGTGAAGGAGCAGAGGAAGACAGATAGTTTGGACAAGAAGAGGAAGGCTGCTGATAGCTGCCTGGAAGAGAAGCGGAAGAAAAAGAAGAGGAATATCATCAAGAAACATAACTTGATCATCAATTGGGTTTCAACCCACCTCCTCAACTTCCTCGAGAGCTCAAAGATCGAATCCAGAGATTAAATGGAACCGATATCACTCTAGTTATTCAAAAAGAGTTGACGCGGACTAACATGGACAGCGGTCAAGCTCGTTTTTCAATGCCAAGACAACAAGTGAGGACTCATGGTTTTCTGAGCGAGGAAGAGACTCACACATTGAGTCAAAAGGGAATCTAATATACATTGATTCAACCATGTCTCGAAACGATAAATTTTGAATTGAAAAGGTGGAAGATGAGCAAGACCTTCTCTTATGCATTGATTAAAAACTGGAACGTAGTCGCATACAACGCATGGAATCATCTTGAAATTGGTTCTAAGGTGCAATTATGGAGTTTCCGGGTTGGATCGCGGTTATGGTTTGCCCTTGTGAAGCTTAAAGAGACTTTTAGTACTAATGGTGTTACTTCCATTTAGATTACATACATAATTACTGTAGGGGTCGCTTGATTGAGTGTCCTCAAAATATTTGTTCACTTTGGTTTGTTAAATTTGTTACATTCAATTTTTCATTGATGAATGATGAATTGATGATCTTTAATGCTTGTAATCAGTTGTGTAATTACTCATGCATGGCTGTCACTGTCTATAAACAATGTAAACCAACAACTGTTGTCAAGAATTGGGTATAATAAAACAGAATTCATTGCCTCAATAATCAGGATTACAATCCGCTGGTAATATAGAGCTTGCTCCTGTAACCAAAAATCTTAATTATAATTGAGATTCTTAAACTTTCAACGCTCTAGAGTAAACATTGCTTTGGAATTATTAAACATGAGCTGGTGTGGGCATATATAATGGCACAAAGCCGGTTTACGCTCACTTAACAATTTTTTTTTTTTTTCATTTTCTGTTAATTCTGAACAAACGAAAACATAGTATCGTTTGTGTGAAATAACAAAACTGATGTTTCTTTGTACATCAAGCTTTATTATAAATGTTTCAATATCAACATTACAAAGAAAAACCAAGTCTTTTATACTTAAAGACTATACAAGTTTAGCAAAGTTCAATCCACAAGTTTAATTTTATCTTCTCCCTTCGAAAGTGTCGTTGGTGAGAGTCAATCTTCTTGCAGTTTCAAAAGCAAAGCAGATGCAGCAATGCAACCTAACACCACTGGATGCATCGAGCTGTGAATTAAGGGAATACATAGATAGCCAAACATAAGACATGATAGACAAAGTGAACTAAAAAAAATGATAAAACTAATTTTTACAACCTAACTAATTTGTACAACCTGATGGTTGATTTTTCTTTGATTTGGGGCCAAGATAAATATACGGTAACACAATATGGATCACATCAATCACAAATTAAGAGTTATCATGCTCTTAAAAGCTTAAAGTCTTAAATAGAAGCACAAGTTAGTCTCATTCATCAATTGCGAGTCAATTTAATACAGATAGTTTTCGCAATCATAAGAAATTATCATATATATGAAATTATTGGGTGAATAACTTGCCAGAAGAAATGACAATTGTAAAATTTCCATCTCAATCATATACATATATATGTTCATAAAGTTTTTCTTTGTATGTTCATTGCACAACTGATTAAAAGACTAATATGATGCTCTGCTGAACAAAATATGTAGTACTACTACAATCCACGAGACAGAAAATTAAGGTCCAAAAAAGCTATGGAGGCATACGTCGCGTCAATGATGGCTTCTCCGCTAGCATCTTCTGTCCACAAAAAGTTGAATTTACACCTCTTTGTGGTGGGTTGGTTATGTGCCTCAGATTATGGTTCGTTGTTTGGGATTTGGGCTTTTTGTGGTGGTCTTGAAGTTGAAGTGGATTTGGACTTTTTGTAAGTACTCAGTACAAGTTGTAGATTTTAGGATTTGATTTTTATGGGTAAGTTTAGATTTAGTTAAATATTTCTACAAGGGCTTAATTGCCTTATTAGTAGAGTAAAGTTATATATAAATAATAATCTTTGAATTGGTTGTAACTTTTTACGAATGATATTTTTGGCAATGGAACAACAATAGATTCATAATCATTGAAAATTTTACAATTTTGGGAGTTCTCTTAAAATAGGTAGGCTCTCATCACATTTGTGAGCTCCAACTTATTTTTCCGAAGATATTTGATGGGAAGTTGACAAGATTTACACATTTCAAAGAGAGTTATATTTTTTATGTGTTTGGTCTTATGTAGGTCTTGTATAAATTGGCATGAATATAAATACTTTTGTTGTGTTATGATATGGATTTTCCATAACTTGCCTACAAAAAGTAGCAGATTTAATTTCATTTTCTTCCTATCTAACCTTTTGGATTCTTGCGATTTTTCAACGTAAACCTTTTTTCCTATTTCCTTTATTAATCATTTTTGGTGTTGTCATAATTTTCTTTTAAAGTTTCACAATAGAAAATGTGGTCACTGATTTCTCCATTATCCTTTGTTCTTTAATTTTAACTTTCATATAAAGGGCAATCTTGACATTTGCTAAGTCTCTGGAATCAACTTAAAAAAATCAGTTACCACTCTTAAATGCTAAGGAGGTTTTTGTAGAATGAATAAACATTACCATTTAGGTGTCGTTATGTCAAACCTCGAGGGCCTGAGTGCAAGTTTCCCTTTAGTTTAGATGACTTTTTTTTTTTTTTTTGGGAAATTTAGATGACCTTTTATTTAACAATGAAAGTTAAACGAAGAATGAAGTAGCATAAGTAATATTTTACCTTTACATAAAGTAATAACTGGGTGGAAATGACAATTTTAACTTGAAAATTTGTTTTTGACCCATAAGTAATTATTTATTTTTAGTACCAAATTAAAACTTATTAATTCTTCACTATTATTTGTTATGCAACCTTGTCATCACCCAAAAAATCTCAAATTTTGTCAAATTTTGGGAGGAATATGAAGATTTTTAGTCCATCCACGCTTGCATGAAATTTTTTAAACCCAAAATTTGTTTAGATTAGTTTTGTGCCTAAATATAGTCTCAACTCACAAAAGTTTACTTTTTTTAATAATAAACAACTCAAGACTAAATAGTAATAATAATAATAAAAGGGCCAGGCTATATTAATGTTAAATTTTGATCTAAAAGATTATTTCAATATTTATCCATAGATTTTTAGTCAATCTATAGGAAAAAAAAGTTAGATGAATTCAAGATAGTATGCCATAATAATAATAATAATAATAAACATATAAGTTAAGCTTGGTCCTATGGTATATGGTATGCCATTCACACCCATATTAATGATGTCGTAAATTAGAATCATGCCTTATTCCTTAAACCTGAATTTTAAGAAAAAATACAACTCAAAAAAAAAAAAAATTACAAACCAATAAACAGCTCAATATAATATTAATTTAAGCATTTGATTCTAACCGAGTCTTCACTTTATTAAAAAGAAAAAAAAAAAATCCAAGTCTTTATTAGTCAATCAAGTCACCAACTTGTCCAGATTGATTACTTAATTTCCTAAAATATGTAACAATAAATCGGACGTGGTATTTATTATTCAATCAAACGACCCAAATTTTATAGGTTGATAAATATCCCTTCAATTGATATCATTTCTAAGATATATGGATATGCATTAGACCATCTTCAATGCTATTATGCATTTCCTAATTACTATTAGTGACATATCATTTTTTTTTTTTTGAATATTAATCCACTATGACAATATATATATCCAATACAATTATTTAAAAGAAAATATGCATCAACGTTCAACTAATCACCATATTTTATAATGTAATGCTACACTATCTATAATTTTGTCCAAATTCATTGCGAGACATGTAATAAGTAGATTTGTAATCACTACATCATTAATATATCATCTCATAATCAATGTGGTTACTATAAATCAGCTTGATATGTTATTTAAATAAAATTTTGATAAATGTAACATTATTCCTATTTAGGGGTGGCAATATGGGTCACGATACGATGGGTCGACACGAATTCGCGAAAAATAAATGAGTATGGGTTTGAGTTAAACGAATTTATGTCGTAATCGTGTCAACCCGTTTAACCCGTTTATTAAACGAATCGAATTGGATTTGATTAAACGAATTGCGGGTTGACATTATTAAATTAGGGGTAAAATTATAATATTAATATATTATAAGGGTTAGAGGTGTAATTATGCATTCATATATATATAAACATTTCGCCTACCCTAACCCATTTTTTCAAAACCAGTTTCTTCTTCCCATTGTCGGCAGCCCCATCTCACTTCTTCTTCCTTTCTCTGGTTCTCCCATACCCATGGCCACACCTCACGCTCACAGTCGGACAATCCTCACCTCGGCAAGTTAGATCTCCCACACGGCCACACCACCGGCAGTCGCTTCTCAGTTCTCCCCTTCTCCGGTTCTCCCATACCTATGGCGGCACGACCACACCTCACGAAATCATGATCCTGACCTCGACAGATCAGATCGTACACACGACCACCCCACTGAATCCACCCCTTCTTCCACACCCACAAAACCTCACGGTCACCCATCACCACCTCTTCTCCCTCACGGACACTAACCCCTCCTCCTCACGTCGTCGCCTTTTCTCCCTCACGATCAGCCCTTCTCCACGGCTCTACCACCAAATCTACTAACCCTTCTCCACGGCTCTACCACCAAATCTACTATCTCTACCACCAGATCCACCATCTCCATATTAACTCCAAATTTAAGTTATAAAGTTTTATTTTGGAAAATGATAATGTTATGTAATTTTAATTTCTATGGATTTGCATTGTATTTAAGTATGATTTTATTTTGTTGTGGTTTTTAAATGTGGATGATATGAAATTTTATGAAGTTGATTTAATGGATTGGTTTTTATGTGTTGAATCAATTGTGAAATGTGGATTACCATAAATAAAAGATATGTTTAAAATATTATTTAAGTTATAAACGAATTAAACGGGTTAAACGAATTGAATGAGTTAAACGAATTAACGGGTTGACGGGTTAATGGGTTTGGATCCTTCAAGATTCAAGTAATAAACGAATTAATCGTGTCGTGTCGTGTGATTCGTTTATAAACGAATTCGTGTCGAATCCAAAAATATCGACCCGCTTCTTAAACGAATTCGTGTCGAATTGGTCGAATTCATAAACGAATCGAATCGAATTCAGCTCAACCCGACACGCCAACCCGTTTTGCCACCCCTATTCCTACCATTAAATATACCGTTCTATTATTACTACCGTTCTATTATTACTTCCGTAAAAATATTTGCGGAAGTGTTGACAAAGAAATTAACATGTCATTTCAAATTGATTTATATGCATAATGTTTAGTCCACAGTTTATAAACGTTAACAATATTATGTTGATAATCACAACCTTTTTATTAATGACTTCTAATTTAATGTAAATATAGTAATTAGTAATTTTATCTCTAGATTTTTAGTAATCTCAATAATATTTTTTTTTTTAGTGAAAATAAATGTGTTAATAATGCTCCTATAATTGGATAAAAGTTATGTTTACAAAGATTAAGCAACCTATATAAAAAAAAAAAAAAAAAAAAATGCCATAAAGTCCATTATGATGTGTTTAGTAATTGAAAATGAAAATGAAAGTAATAAAATTCTACGCGAAATGAATCAAGTCGATGTGGCCTGTTTTTTCAAGTGCCGCCGATATTGAGGATAGAGAAATAATAAAACAATCGAATATAAAAAGAGATATCCATGTAACAGTCGCTATACTGACACTGCACCATGTGAACATCCATAGATTTAAATCAACTTTTGTCAGCAGATATTTTAAGAGAAAGACAGATAACTTGCATAGAGAAAAATAAATAAATAAATATATTTTACTATTGAAGCTATTGTTAACTTTTCTTTTTTTTTTTTTAACCACTACTTGTACTAACAATTTATTTAACAACTTAAATTACAATTTAACTAAACATTTTTCTCTTATTGTTTGTTTTCTACTTCTCTTCTTCTACAAGTCGGTTGTTTCACAACCGTCCGATTGGTGGGAAATTGGAAATTACTATATATGTTTTTCTATCCAATAGGAAGAGCAAAAATAATTATACGAAAAAAATAAAATAAATCGATACTATATATTAAGGGTTTGGAAATTATATTGTCACGTGGACAGATGTCCTGCGTTGAATTTTGACGTCATTTTTCTTATTGCTCTATTTTACACCCACAAGTAACGTTACTTTGTTCTAGACATTGAACATATCATCCTATTAAAAGAAGTTTACATCTAAATTTGGTTCATCTATCTAAAAATGTTGGGATTATTTTAAAAATAATATATAGGAACATTAATTTGTGATGTATTTGTTGATTTTAATACTGAGTTGTGTGATTTATGATTTTCATTACGCGAATAATTTGGAAAAGTTAATTACGAATTAACCACCAAACTGACTTTTACGTATATTTGTAGAAATTTTGATTCATTTGTAAATGTGAGGTGTCACGGTTGTCTTCTAGAACGTGGATAGATGATGATTAATGTAGCATTAAAGGGATTTTTATTATTTTTTTCAAATGGTCTTCGCTCTGATGGTCTATCAAGTGGAAAAGAGAGTAACAAAACACGACAAGATGCAAATTGGGTGCCGCCTCCGAAACAATCCAAAACAACTGACCAACAGATTCAGGAAACATTGGATAGCAAGTGCTAGCTTTTATATCATAAATGATGGTTCCCAACAAAAATCAGCCAAAAGAATCAGTCGGTTGTTTCCCCTTAATTTTTATTAATATCATTACTTTAGAATGCTGCTATTAATTTTTCGCTAAAAATTGCTATTCAAACATAGTCATATAATACAATAATTACAATGTGATATGGTGCAACAACAAACACATGCTAGTACCGAAATAATCCAACTAAACGGATTAATCTAATTTATCACATTAGTATCTTCATTTTGGAAGAATCCAACCTTTAGAGATCTTGTTTCTCAAGTTATGGAAATGGAATTTTCTATTAATGCAAGAAATTATTTGATATGGCAAGGATTAAAAACAGTGCAAAGGAAATTGTTGGTAGCTTATAAGGGTCACTAGTTTGATTCTTCTTCTGTCTACGCCTTTGGCTGGTCGCATTGATAGGTATGGATGTGTTATGTGCTTATTTTATCGTATTAAGACATTAAATTGGTTTACTTTTATTATAATTGTTTTTTAAATTGTTTTTAAGTAGTTTTAAATGATTATCTAAAAAAATAAAATAAAATAAAATAACTTACTAGATATAATTCGAGATACTATTAAGTTTCAAGTGGAAAAAGAGTTTAGATAAAAGATGCCACATGACGTGCGTAACTTTCGGATTTTATAAGTATTAACAAATAATAAAAATATTAATTAGATCTTTAATTTGGCTACCAAGCGCCTTAGAAGGGTCCCCCTGAATTACTACAGTGACTTGATGACACGTGCGTGGAGCGCGAATTCGTAAGACAGGTTCGCATTTATGAAATGGGGAACTTCATTTTAGTCCTTAAGGTTTCACGAAATATCAAAATTTTAAGTATCTATTGAAAACAGCTCTTTTAATCCCTAACTTTTCCAAAACTCTTCAAAATAATCCAAAATGTTAGTTAACTACCGGTCAAACTAAACAGAAAATTAAAAGACTTAATTACCCCTCACAACTTACAATGACTGTTTTACCCTTAATAAAATCATAATATTACATATTATTTAACCAATCAAAAGTTAACACGTGTACACAATAATAATATGATTGTTTTTTTTTTTTAAAGATTGATTATTATTTTTTATTTAAATTAAACAATAATTTTAAAAAAAAAATCAATTTAGGAAAAAAATTAAACTAATTATTAATTCTTCCTCTGATCTGGATTCTTCCAGATCAATCTCATTTCCTCTCTCTCTTTTCCCCCTCCTTCTTCTTCGTTCTTCTCCTTCGCTTCTATCTCCTCCATCAGCCACTATTTCTTCCGCCTCCGTCTCTTCTGGCCACCATCTCCTCCGCCTCTGCCTCCGTCTCCGTCTCTTCTCCTTCTTCCGTGGAAATGGAGCCGATCTGGGTTCGATCGAACCCAGTTCTTCATCTAGGTTTGGGTTTGACTGGGTTCGAACGAACCCAGATCGAACCCAGTTCTAGGTTCGATCTGGGTTCGACTGGGTTCAAATGAACCCAAATCGAACCCAATTCTGGGTTCGATCTGGGTTCGTTCGAACGAACCCAGAACTGGGTTTGATTGGGTTCGATCGAACGAACCCAGATCGAACCCAGATGAAGAGTTTCTGGGTTCGACCGAACCAGAAACTCTTCATCAGTGCAAATGTGTTGATTTTTTTTTTATAAACAGTTTTGATTTTTTTGTTCTCACTGTTATTGTTGATGTTGTTGTTGTAGAAGATGATGATATTGATGATGCTGCGATGTTGTTGATGATGTTGTAGTCTGTGGGGTTGTTGATGATGTTGATGAAGTGGGTTGTTGATGATATTGGTAAAGGGTTTGAATCTTGGTTGGTTTGTTGAAGATGGTGGAGATCCAATCTGGTGGATCTCCATTTTTTATTAATTTTTTTTTTTCATTTGTTTTAGAAAATTAACTTTATTATATAATAAATTATCCTCTATAAAAAGACCATTTTACCCTTCTCATCCAAACAATTCGTAACCGTTGACTGTTAATTGACTAACATTTTGGATTATTTTGAAGAGTTTTGGAAAAGTTAGGAATTAAAAGAGCTGTTTTCAATAGATGCTTAAAAGTTTGATATTTCGCGAAACCTTAGGAACTAAAATGAAATTTCCCCGAATGCCTCATTGCGTCACTGTCACCATGCATTTGAAACTCACGTCTTTTAATCCCAAGATGGAGCAACTCATACACGCTATGCCAAACTCCCTTTAGTTTTCTTGTCAACTTTCAAGCTGGGTGGAAGTAATTCTTCTGGGCATTTGTTGTCAAGGTTTGTGAAAGTGATTTTTCTTTTTCGGAGTTTGAAGTAGAAGAAGAAGAAGAATAGGAAGAGAGAATGAGGACTTTGCAAGTGTTGAAGTCAATACCTGATGGTGGGTCTTTTGATGGGCTTGTGAAAAAAGTGGAAGAAGCTGCCGGTGGTGATCAGTCTTTGAAACAAGACTTGTTGACAGAGGCTGTGTTACCAGGCTTTATCCGAAAAGCGAGAGAGCTGGCTGTTAAAGCAAAGCAGAGTAATTTTCGGGCTAAATTTGTCAATCTCAGGTTCAGAATTCCCCAAAAAAAGAGAAGACGCTATTTTGGAGTAGGAGAGGAGGAGAAGCAGAGGCAGGGAAAGGTTGATAGCTGTTTGGAGGAGAAGAGGAAGAAAAAGAAAAGGACTATCAGCAAGAAAAATCATTTTCGGAATGAATTTGTCAATCTCAGTTTCAACATTCCCAAAAAAAGCAGAAGATGCTTTTTTGGCGTGGCAGAGGATGAGAAGAAGGGGCAGAGAAAGGTTGATAGCTGTTTGGAGGAGAAGAGGAAGACAAAGAAAAGGACTATCATCAAGAAAAATCATTTTCGGAATGAATTTGTCAATCTCAGGTTCAACATTCCCAAAAAAACCAGAAGATGCTTTTTGGAGCAGCAGAGGTTGAATTTGTCAATCTCTGGTTCAACATTCCCAAACAAATCAGAAGCTAGCTGCCTCCTCTGAATGTTTCACGCATTGAAAGCGATTACAAGTTCATTATGGGAAGACGCTATTTTGGAGTAGCGGAGACTCCTAATTTTAATGTTCTAATTAGAGGTTTTTTTTTTTTTTTTTTTTTTTTTTTTTTTTTTTTAATTCTGTATTTTTTAAATGTATTAAATTTACCAAAGACATTGATATTCTACTCGTGGACTTGTACTTGGATTTTTTTTTTGTTTGTTTGTTTTTTTTTTTAATATTTGTACGCATTAGTTCTAAAATGGGCATAATGTGAAATTGGTATGTTTGAGGTTATCAATAGACAATAACAGTGGAAGGGTAGTATTGATAGTTCACAGGGTCTAAAAAGTAACAAAATAAAAAGCCTAGATGCAATGCGAAAGAGGTGGCGAACGCCGTCGATGAAGAGGGGTATGTGCCTGTCATCTGCGGGCTGTCTAGATGCAATTGGAAGGACATCAAGACCGCCTGGGAGTTGGGAGGCTGTCAAGTACGCGAAAAAGGCCGCCCATTAATACATTCTTGCCACCAGTGGGATCCACATGGAGGACCATCTGAGGAAGAGTAAGCAGCAAGTCATTGACATTGCTCGGCGTAGTGCTAAGCAGGTATACGAGTTTAGTGTAGAATGAATTCCATAAATATAAGGTTGATCCCATAAAAATTGAAAAAATATTAATCTAAATCTAAATTAAATTTAATTCTAATCTAGGTAATAGAGTTTGAAAATTAAAAATTTATTAAATCTAAAGAAAATAATAAAAATTTAAATTAATGAGACAAGATTAATTTACAAAACTCAAGCAATGGACAAAAAAATCTGAGATTCAAAATTCACTATTATCAACTTGTAAAATTTTACTATTCAGAATATTATTCTTAAAATTAAAAAAAAAATAATAATTTGTTGTCTTTTCAGGATTTATTAGTTAAGTTAAAAAATAAATCTTATGTAAATTTTTACTTCCAGACTTGAAATTTATAAGATCTAAGTATTATATGTATTCAATATTGAAAAATATATAATCAAAAATTTTATTTAAACATTTTTCAATCCAAAGTTAAATTAATAAAATAATTTTGTAACAATAACAAATATTTGATATTGAAAGTAAAATAATTTTGGTAGGAGAGTTATAAGTTCAAGTAGAGAATTGCTGATAAATTCCGCTTGATAAGTTCACTTGATGTAGACATGGTGTGGTCCCCGTGTAAGTTGGTATTCTTAAATCTATTTCTTTTTTCTCAAACATCAATCACTAGCCCATAAGCTTGCTGCTCTAACAGTTCTCTGAGCCCGTGTAAGCTAGTCGCCTCAAATCTGTTTCTTTTTCAATCGAACATAATCTTGTTGACATCTTCTTTTCTTTTTCGAATATACACTGTCAACTTCAATTAGTCCACAAGCTTGCTGCTCTAGCTTTCAAGCTTATAATTTTGTTGTTCTCTTTGTCCACCAAGGCCTTCAAGCTTATACTCGATCCCCACATGTAGCTTCTTCTTTCAGCTCCAAGCCGCTGCTCTCAAGGTGCACGTGCTTTGAGTGTAGCCGCTACTCTCCTCTTTTTGTCAAAGCTGTTGCCCTTTGTCTTGTTGAGGGCTACCCTTTTTGTCTTCTTCCGTTGCTCATAATTGATTTGTTACAAATTTATCTTTTTCTTCCATTGATTTATTTCCTTATCTCAACTAATTTTCTTACTTGATTGACAAATAATCTTGACATGACTTGAATCCTTAATTAACTTAGATTTTAACTCGATAAAAATTGTAATTTTTTCTCATTCAATATACAAATCCTCTTTGATTACTGTTTCACCAAAAACACAATTAATTAAAATAAACTTAACATAAAATTGGATTAATAAACCTATATTTAAAGGTAATAAATATTTACAAATTATGTTTATCAGTTTGCTCGCAGTCTCGGTTGTCAGCATGTTGAATTCACCCCTAAGGATGCTGGCAGGTTACGCCCTTTTATGCTTTGTTTTGTTTAAGGTGGTGTACGTATTTGAACTGTATAATATACATAGGTGTGTAGAAGGGATTTGTATAAAGTTTGAAAGTTGATAAGGTTAGTTTTGTTTCAGTTGTTGAATTTGGAGGGTATGATAATAGGTGTGTAGTGGGGATTTATATGAATTTGGAGTAATATATTGAAAAGGGTACGCTTGATTGTGTAGAAAGACTAGAATTACAATCATGTTCTTTGAGTATCTTCTTGTGAGTAATTGTATATATGCTTTGTTTTGTTTCAGGCATTGTATTTGAACTGTATAACACATAGGTGTGTAGTGGGGATTTATATGGAGTTTCACAGCTGATAAGGTTTGTTTGGCTTAGTTTGGGTATTTCGAGTGTGTGATGATGGGTGAGTATTGATTTATTGGAAAGGGTACACTTGATTTTTTAGAAAGACTAGAATTACAAGCATATTCTTTGAGTCTCTTGTTGTGGGTAATTGTGTAGTTTGGAATTTAGAAAGAGAGAAAAGTAGTTGATGAGGAAGGGCTTTGTAGTTAGATGAGTGCGATTTGAGTTCAAAAATGAAGAATTGTTTCATTGATAGATAAATTTACTCTGCCTTCCCCCCCTAAAATTTAACATTGAGTAAGTGAAAGTTCTTATGATAACATGTGAGTAGTGATTTATTGAAAAGGGTACACTTGATTGTGTAGAAAGACTAAAATATTACAACCATGAACAAGTTACATGTGGAACTCTGCGTCTTTCGACAGCGACAGTTAAACTCGTTGGGGCAGATTGGCAGGAGCAGGTTGCTTGCGCTATTGGAACTGGACCTGTTGATTCAGCTTTACAAGGCTGTTGATCCAATTGTGAAGGTTTGATATAATCAATGGCAGATTTGGGGCCTCAATTCAATTTTATATAAGAATTTTGTTAAATTGATTTTAGGAATTTTTCTATAAACAGGAACCAGCATGTAACAATCCAAATCCCGATATAAGGAATCTAGAATGATATTCGGTAAAACATAAATTCAGGATGTATTTTATTCGTAAATAACATAAATCTATTTCAATACCTCAGTGAAATCTTAAACAACTCAAATATATGATCATTGAAAATCAACGCTTACATTCATATCCTAACGAAAGAAAACAAACTAAATTACACCTTAAATTATAGCAGGATAAATAGCCACAATTCTAGAACCAAAATCGTTTACCAAGCAACACCAATAACTTGAAGTCGTCCTTCAATACAAATAAAACCTACTACTTTACAAAAATAGCAGAGACACGAGGTGAGCCTTTAACTTGGTAAGTAAATTCAATATAACATTCGAAAACTATAAAACACTTTCAATATTTTCTGTAAATGAATTATGCAAATACATATTATAATGGTAAACATTTAACATTAACATTTACTAAATAAAACCAAATTGTAAAACATTTGTTTTAATTTCAATAACTGAACCATATAAAATAAATATATCTTATAGCTCTAAACATTTGACATTAACATTTATAGAATAAAAACCAGTAGTTCATGTCACGTAATGTCTACGATAACGGTACGTCACATTTATCTGTGTGACTTGGTAACAGTAGGTCACATTTACTTGTGTGACTTGGTAACGATAAGTCACATTTATCTGTGTGACTTGGTAACGATAGATGTGCACGCAATAACCCAATTGAGATAATAATAATGGTAATGGTGCTACGGAGAATGAGCAAAAACATTTATAATATAATTACAAATTTCAATATATATCATACTTTTCAAATTCGGAAGAATACTTTTAATACAATTGAACATTTTACAACGACATATAATTGATGATGTAAAATCATTTAAATAGAATATGATAATAAGTAACGTTGCAAGAATCCAAACTTAGTAAAGACATAACTTTTATTTATATTTTGCAAAAGAATGTTCAAAATTTATTTATCGAAAACATTTTTAGAAAACAATAATTAAGGTATAAAATATACTTTGCTTAAGATAAAATGATAGTAAATCAAATAGAAAATATTCAATTATAAAGACTAAATTTGTTACTAGAAAACTATATAATACATGCCATGAAAAATTTATTTACCTCTTCCGCTTATCCTAATAAAAATAGCTTTATGAAATAATCCTACTTATGAACCTACAATCACATAACGAAACTCATTCATATAAATTTATAGAAATCCATAACTTCTCAAATTACTCTAGACTAGTCAAAGATACATTGAATCTCAACATATTACTTTATAAATACTATATTGACATTAGCTTAACACAAACCATACATTACTACATTTATCCAACTCCAAATACCATTAAAATTTAATATTGTCAACACTGCCTTTACTGATGCAGTCCACTTTCTCCATGTTTAATAAATTGTACATAAAACCAATTGTCCCATAAATGTATATATATGTTCTAAAGACCTAGAATAAATATCATAAAAATTTCTAGTCTTAAATGCCTCTGTTAACCTATTATTTTAAACCTTAGAATTCAAACTAAGGCTGTACTGACATCAGTTTCGAAAGTGAACAGTTCTTGATGTTTAAATTTTTTAAAAATAAACTGCTTCATAAATATCTTTCAAAATTGAATGGCTTATAGAGGACTCATATTGGTTCATAAGAAATTTAAGGACACTAAAATAACATCAATGCAAGCCCAAAAATTTCAATATTCAACCTAGTTCAGTGTTGTCCAGATTTTTATTTTACTGGGTTAGAGGTGATAAAAAATTCATAATTAATTGCATACTTATTATATGATCACGAAATTTTTCAGAACATAACCTAATATTCAAAGGATCATTCATACCAAATTTCATAATTTTATACCCTCATTTGCCTAATAAAAAAATTAAACAAATCTAACACATTTACTAGGAAACCAAATTAATTTCTAGCAGCCTTTATTTTTTCTAAAAGAAATCCATAAAATTTTAATCTTATTATGAAATAACTCCAAACATAAACAATAAAATATCATAAACTTCTAATTTAAATAAAATATATATATGAAAGAAAGGGAAGAAAACCTACTTGATTCCTAAATATTTTCACAATAAACATCGATCTTTAATATTGTTATGGTTGAAGGTTTAATTTTGTTACTGAAGAAGAAAATTTTTGAATGATACATGAGAGTTTTCAAGAGAGAGAAGTGCCTGTTGAGAATAGAGAAGAATAATATTTTATATGAAACTTTAAACCCTAAGAGCAATTAGAGAAAATATATAACTACATATATCTTAGTCTTTTTTTTTTTTTTTTTTCCCTTTCTATTCTTTGAATAGCCATCAAATTCATCCAATTGGGCTTTTGTCCAATTGCTTTGACATTATTATACAACTTAGGCTTATACTAAATTTGGGCTCATTTATTAATTTTTATTTAGGCTCAATTAATTTTTTTAGTCCACTTAGATTCAGGCCTTACACAACAACTCTCCTTGAGTATTCCATGAATGCAGTAATAGAAGGCATTGATGCAATAGCCATAACCCGTGTTCTAATTCATGGGGATAATAATCCCACATCAACTAATGCTATAATTGGTGAGATGGTTCAACAAGCATTTAGGTATGGCATGAGATCGATGTTCAATTTTGAAATACATTAGTTCTTCTGCTCCTAATCTTGCATTTGCTCAAACCACCATTTTCTTGAGCAGTGGAATTGCAACATCAATGGATATCAAGGTTTTAAGTGTCAAGGCATACATCGGTGCTCTAAACAAAATGTCAAGATTCAGAGACCAGTTGCTGACAAAAACTCCCTTGGAAAGAAGCACAGTATCAACTTGAAGGGTTGTCAAATAGGATGGTTTAATTATGTTGTTGCTTATATGAATGTGCAGAAGTATGAAGCTTCTTCTGCTTTCTTATATATTGTTGTGCAGAATAAACTTGTAAAAGTTATGGTCATAGAATTGTCTTTAAGTTTTCTTCAGAATATATATATATATATATATATATATATATATCTTTACAAGTTTTAGGGGGTTCTAGTTGTTTTAAAATTATTTGGAATACTTTTTTTTTTTTGAAAGAAAATTATTTGGAATATTTGCCAAATCTTGAAGTTATTAAAATTGTTTGAGTCGTCTAGCTAGTATTAGTAATCAGAGCAAGATTATTTTATATTATATTATTTTATTTTTGATAAATGAACCATATGGCCAACAAGTATTAAGTGAAAGAAAATAACAAGGGAGAAAATCTTTTGTGAAAACAACACTTTTAGAGTGGATCACATGACAAAAAAGGAAAAGGAAAATAAAAAATAGAATATTCTCACATTTTTCAAACATTTATTCAAAAATTTTACACAAATGGTGTGAGAAGTTGATTTATTAGTTATCATATTGATTTTAGCATAATATATTAATAATGTGATAATATCATGTAAGTTTATCACATTATTTGAACAATGAATTTAGATAAATTATTAAATGGTATAACATTACTCAAATAGGTGGTAGGAAAGTATCAAAACAAAATGTCCATTTTCATCTCAAGATCAAATGGAAAAATGGTTGTTCCTGTTAATTGAACTTGAATATTTTTCCATCTAGCACATTCTCTTATTTTTCATTGATCTTGTGACACATTAACATTATTATTAATGGATAGTTATAATTTAACGAGCAAATAGCATCAAAACTCATTTGATATCTCTGTTCTCTCTTCATCTTACCTTCCTTCCCTTTTGCTTTTTTTTTTTTTTCATCTCTAGCAAAGAGCCCTCTCCTCGTCAGAAATATAAATATGAAGAATTTGTAGATTTGCATATTTTTTTTCGTAAGTCATGATAGGAAATTATCACAATAGGATTGTCACAACAAGATAGATTTTGCAATCTATAGATTTGCATTTTGTAGGAGGTGGAAGAAGAAGACTACGCCTCTAGCGTTGTTGCATTGTGCTCCGTCAAGAGTTCAATTAAAAATTTGGCTAGTGGGACAAGAGAGATAAATAACATTAAAAAGTGAACAAGGTAATTTTATCAAAAGCTATAGAAATAAAATATAAATGATAAATTTATTGAAATATGGCATAAAAGTGTAGTCCCCTTAATTTTTGCCCATTTCTGATTTTTTCACTGATATTAGAAATCTTAATTCAATAATTTAACAAATTTTAAAAATCAAATTATTCTTGCTATATCTTCATTAATATAATTATTTGAAATGTTAATATTAGCTTTGAATACTGTTAAAGAGGTAACCAAGTATCCTCATTTTGGAAGAATCCAACCTTTAGAGACCTTGTTCCAGAAGCTATGGAAATGGAATTTTCAGTTAATTCAAGAAATTATTTGATATGGCAAAGGTTTAAAAACAATGCAAAGGAAATTGTTGGTAGCTTATAAGGGTCACTAGTTGGATTCTTCTTTTGTCTACGCCTTTGGCTGGTCGCATTGATAGGTATGGATGTGTTATGTGCTTATTTTCTTATATTAAGACATTAAATTAGTTTACTTTTATTATAATTGTTTTTTAAGTTGTTTTTAAGTAGTTTTAAGTGATTATCTAAAAAAATAAAATAAAATAAAATAACTTACTAGATATAATTCGAGATATTATTAAGTTTCAAGTGGAAAAAGAGTTTAGATAAAAGATGCCACATAACGTGCGTAACTTTCGGATTTTATAAATATTAACAAATAATAAAAAATTTTACATCTTTAATTAGACTTTTCTGCATATTTTATCTTGCTATTACCATATAGAGTGGAGTTGATATTGTGGATTGATTGGGCTTACAATTTTGAGTTGGGCTGAGGTTTTGTAAAGTCCAATTGCAATACGGAAACAGACAAGGCTGAGTCCAGTAATGATTGGCGCTAAAATCTTCGTTAGGATTCGGCAAAAAAGGATCTGAGAACTGACCGTTACAAGTCTGATTAGGATTCGAAAAATCTTTGTTCATTTATTACAACACAAGACATGTTGTTTAAATCTTTGTTCAGGAAACTTCGCTTTCAACAGCCACTACAACTCTGATTAGGAAACCAATTCAAATTACTGGTAGAATAATCCTATTTCATCTGGGTTTAGGAATTCACTCCTTGTTCTCTTTCTCACTCCATATATCAACTACCCTTCTGTTTTATTGCTGGGTCTGTGAAAGTGATTTTCCTTTCTCGGTGTTTGAAGTAGAAGAAGAAGAGAGAATGAGGACTTTGGCAGAGTTGAAGTTAATAGGTGATGGTGGGTCTTTTGATCGGCTTGTGAAAAAAGTGGAAGAAGCTGTCGATGGTGATGAGTCTTTGAAACAAAAATTGTTGACGGAGGTTGTGTTAAGGGGCTTTATTCGAAAAGCGCCAAGATGTTCGCTGTTCAAGAAAAGCAGAGTAATTTTGGGGTTGAATTTGTCAATCTCAGGTTCAGAATTCCCAAGAAAATCAGAATCAAGGCACCTCCTCTTCATGTTTCACGCGTTGAAAGCAATGACAAGTCCGTCATGGGAAGATGCTATTTTGGGGTAGTAGAGGAGGTGCCAGCAGTGAAGGAGCAGAGGAAGACAGATAGTTTGGACAAGAAGAGGAAGGCTGCTGATAGCTGTCTGGAAGAGAAGCGGAAGAAAAAGAAGAGCAATATCATCAAGAAACATAATCTTGATCATCAACTAGGTTTCAACCCACCTCCTCAACTTCCTCAAGACTTCAAAGATCGAATCCAGAGATTAAATGGAACCGATGTTACTCTGGTTATTCAAAAAGAGTTGACACGGACTGACATGGATAGTGGTCAAGCTCGCTTTGCAATGCCAAGACAACAAGTGAGGACTCATGGTTTTCTTAGTGAGGAAGAGACTCACATATTGAGTCAGAAGGGGATCCAATGTACGTTGATTCAACCATGTCTCGAAATGATAAATTTTGAATTGAAAAGATGGAAGATGAGCAAGACCTTCTCTTATGCATTGATTAAAAACTGGAACTCAGTTGCATATAATACAAGGAATCATATTGAAATTGGTTCTAAGATGCAATTATGGAGTTTCCGGGTTGGATCGCGGTTATGGTTTGCTCTTGTTAAGCTTAAAGAGACTTTTAGTACTAGTGGTGTTACTTCCATTTAGATTACATACATAATTACTATAGGGGTTGCTTGATTGAGTGTCCTCAAAATATTTGTTCACTTTGGTTTGTTAAATATGTAACATTCATTTTTTCATTGATGAATGATGGATTGATGATCTTTAATGCTTGTAATCAGTTGTGTAATTACTCATGCATGGGTTGTCACTGTCTATAAACAATGTAAACCAACAACTGTTGTCAAGAATTGGGTATAATAAAACAGAATTCATTGCCTCAATAATCAGGATTACAATCCGCTGGTAATATAGAGCTTGCTCCTGTAACCAAAAATCTTAATTATAATTGAGATTCTTAAACTTTCAATGCTCTAGAGTAAACATAGCTTTGGAATTATTAAACATGAGTTGGTGTGGGCATATATAGTGGCACAAAGCTGGTTTACGCTCACTTGACAATTTTTTTTTTTCTTTTAATTCTGAACAAACAAAAATATAGGATCGTTCGTGTGAAATAACAAAACCGATGTTTTTTTGTACATCAAACTTTATTATAAATATTTCAGTATCAACATTACAAAGAAAAACCAAGTCTTTTATACTTAAAGAGTATACAAGTTTAGCAAAGTTCAATCCACAAGTTTAATTTTACCTTCTCCCTTCGAAAGTGTCATTGGTGAGAGTCAATCTTCTTGTAGTTTCAAAAGCAAAACAGATGCAACAATGCAACCTAACACCACTGGATGCATCGAGCTGTGAATTAAGGGAATACATAGATAGCCGAACATAAGACATGATAGACAAAGCGAACTAAAAATAATGATAAAACTAATTTGTACAACCTAATGGTTGATTTTTCTTTGATTCGGGGTCAAGAAAAATATACGGTAACATAATATGGATCACATCAATCACAAATTAAGAGTTATCATGCTCTTAAAAGCTTAAAGTCTTAAATAGAAGCACAAGTTAGTCTCATTCATCAACTGCACGTCAATTTGATACAGATAGTTTTCGCAATCATAGGAAATATATATGAAATTACTGGGTGAATAACTTACCAGAAGAAATGACAATTGTAAAATTTCCATCTCAATCATATATATATGTTCATAAAGTTTTTCTTTGTATGTTCATTGCACAACTGATTAAAAGACTAATATGATGCTTTGCTGAACAAAATATGTAGTACTACTACAATCCACGAGACAGAAAATTAAGGTCTAAAAAAGCTATGGAGGCATACCTCGCGTCAATGATGGCTTTGTCCGCTAGCATCTTCTGTCCACAAAAGGTTTAATTTACACCTCTTTGTGGTGGGTTGGTCATGTGCCTCATAGATTGTGGTTTGTTGTTTGGGATTTGGGATTTTTGTCGTGGTCTTGAAGTTGAAGTGGATTTGGACTTTTTGTAAGTACTCAATACAAGTTGTAGATTTTAGGATTTGATTTTTATGGGTAAGATTAGATTTAGTTAAATATTTTTACAAGGGTTTGATTATCTTATTGATTGAGTAAAATTACTTATAAATAATAATCTTAGAATTGGTTGTAACTTTTTACAAATGATATTTTTGGCAATGGAACAACAATAGGTTCATAATCATTGAAAATTTAGTGGGAGTTCTCCTAAAATAGGTAGGCTCTCATCACATTTGCGATCTCCAACTTATTTTCCTGAAGATATTTGATGGGGAGTTGACAAGATTTACACATTTTAAAGAGAGCTATATTTTTTATGTGTTGGGTCTTATGTAGGTCTTGTATAAATTGGCATGAATATAAATAATTTTGTTGTGTTATGATATGGATTTTCCATAACTTGCCTACAAAAAAGTAGCAGATTTAATTTCATTTTTTCCCTATCTAACTTTTTGGATTCTTGCGATTTTTCAACTTAACCCTTTTTTCCTATTTCCTTTATTAATCCTTTCTGGTGTAGTCATCATTTTCTTTTAAAGTTTCATTATAGAAAATGTGGTCACTGATTTCTCCATTATCATTTGTTCTTTAATTTTAACTTTCATATAAAGGGCAATCTTGACATTTGTTAAGTCTCTGGAATCAACTTAAAAAAATCAGTTACCACTCTTAAATGCTAAGGAGGTTTTTGTAGAATGAATAAACATTACCATTTAGGTGTCGTTATGTTAAACCTCAAGGGCCTGAATGCAAGTTTCCCTTTAGTTTAGATGACTCCTTTTTTTTTTTTTTTTTTTGGAAATTTAGATGACCTTTTATTTAACAATGAAAGTTAAATGAAGAATGAAGTAGCATAAGTAATATTTTACCTTTACATAAAGTAATAACTGGGTGGAAATGACAATTTTAACTCGAAAATTTGTTTTTGACCCAAAAATAATTATTTATTTTTAGTACCAAATTAAAACTTATTAATTCTTCACTATTATTTGTTATGCTACCTTGTCATCACCCAAAAAATCTCAAATTTTGTCAAATTTTGGGAGGAATATGAAGATTTTTAATCCATCGACGCTTGCATGAAATTTTTTAAACCCAAAATTTGTTTAGATTAGTTTTGTCTAGAGCAAAAATAATTATACGAAAAAAATAAAATAAATCGATACTATATATTAAAGGTTTGGAAATTATATTGTCACGTGGACATAGCGGCTCACACAACCATTGACTTGGACCCTTTATCAAGTTGACCCCATCACTGTTTTATCAGTATCTACACATCTGTCCCTATGTTGAATTTTGACATCATTTTGATTTCTTCTCTATTTTGTACCCACAAGTAGCATGACTTTATTCTAGACATTGAACATGTCATCCTATTAAAGGAAGTTTACATCTAAATTTGGTTCATCTTAGAACCAATTTCAATATGATTCT
Source organism: Nephelium lappaceum (assembly GCA_021234005.1). Taxonomy (NCBI): domain Eukaryota; kingdom Viridiplantae; phylum Streptophyta; class Magnoliopsida; order Sapindales; family Sapindaceae; genus Nephelium; species Nephelium lappaceum. The sequence continues at coordinate 83,663 of JAIZFV010000044.1, forward strand.
GTTAATATTAGCTTTGAATACTGTTAAAGAGGTAACCAAGTATCCTCATTTTGGAAGAATCCAACCTTTAGAGACCTTGTTCCTCAAGCTATGGAAATGAAATTTTCAGTTAATTCAAGAAATTATTTGATATGGCAAAGGTTTAAAAACAATGCAAAGGAAATTGTTGGTAGCTTATAAGGGTCACTAGTTTGATTCTTCTTTTGTCTACGCCTTTGGCTGGTCGCATTGATAGGTATGGATGTGTTATGTGCTTATTTTATCACATTAAGACATTAAATTGGTTTACTTTTATTATAATTGTTTTTTAAGTTGTTTTAAGTAGTTTTAACTGATTATTTTAAAAAATAAAATAAAATAAAATAACTTACTAGATACAATTCGAGATACTATTAAGTTTTTAAGTGGAAAAAGAGTTTAGATAAAAGATGCCACATAACGTGCGTAACTTTCGGATTTTATAAGTATTAACAAATAATAAAAATATTAATTAGATCTTTAATTTGGCTTCCAAGCGCCTTGGAAGGGTCCCCCAGAATTACTACAGTACAAAGTGACTTGACTGTCACACAAAATCTCGTAAAAGTCCACCCACCCCTAACTAACAAGATGACACGTGCGTGGAGCGCGCGAATTCGTAAGACAAGTTCGCATTTATGAAATCTGCCTCATTGCGTCACTGTCACCATGCATTCCAAACATTCAAAGTTTTTCTCCGAATTATGTAGTAAAATAGTTTGTAGCGAACATATTAATTATAAAATAATATATTAATGATGAAATAGTTATAAATAAATTTATTATATAATTTGGATAATAAATATAGATAAATTTTTTAATAATATGATATTACTCATTAGCTAAACACATCATAGAAGTAAAATAAAATTATATATGGAGAAACCTGACACTCACCATGTACTACGTAATATGTGAACAAATTTGGCTCTAAGTGTCCAAACCTTATTGAGGCAATTTAAAAAGAGCTAAAAAGCATTTTGCGTCTCCCAGTTTTACGCAATCCATATATTAAAAAAAAATAAAAGTAAAATAAAAATTAAGACTTGAAGTCTCCTCTTTTCTTAATATAAATAAAAAAAAGAAAAAAAAAAAAAGACACAACATCTACCGGGGCACAGTAGCGTGAGTCGTTTCGTCAGCTTTTTGAGTTTTTTGACTACCAACCGCCTTAGCTTCCTCCAACTTGCATGCTGAATGAAAATAATTGTCGACCCAGCTGGTACTACTGGTACAAAAGTGACCTTATATAATAAAGATTATATAGGACTGGACCACGATAAATATAAGTCTCTAAATAATATCCGTTAATCTTAGAGATAAATATATTTATAATTATATTGACGATAAATATAAGGCAGCTGCTAAACTCCCTTTTGTTTTCTTGTCAACTTTCAAGCTTGGTGGAAGTAATTCTTCTGGGCATTTGTTGTCTGGGTTTGTGAAAGTGATTTTTCTTTTTCGGAGTTTGAAGTAGAAGAAGAAGAAGAATAGGAAGAGAGAATGAGGACTTTGCAAGTGTTGAAGTCAATACCTGATGGTGGGTCTTTTGATGGGCTTGTGAAAAAAGTGGAAGAAGCTGCCGGTGGTGATCAGTCTTTGAAACAAGACTTGTTGACAGAGGCTGTGTTACCAGGCTTTATCCGAAAAGCGAGAGAGCTGGCTGTTAAAGCAAAGCAGAGTAATTTTCGGGCTAAATTTGTCAATCTCAGGTTCAGAATTCCCCAAAAAAAGAGAAGACGCTATTTTGGAGTAGGAGAGGAGGAGAAGCAGAGGCAGGGAAAGGTTGATAGCTGTTTGGAGGAGAAGAGGAAGAAAAAGAAAAGGACTATCAGCAAGAAAAATCATTTTCGGAATGAATTTGTCAATCTCAGTTTCAACATTCCCAAAAAAAGCAGAAGATGCTTTTTTGGCGTGGCAGAGGATGAGAAGAAGGGGCAGAGAAAGGTTGATAGCTGTTTGGAGGAGAAGAGGAAGACAAAGAAAAGGACTATCATCAAGAAAAATCATTTTCGGAATGAATTTGTCAATCTCAGGTTCAACATTCCCAAAAAAAACCAGAAGATGCTTTTTTGGAGCAGCAGAGGTTGAATTTGTCAATCTCTGGTTCAACATTCCCAAACAAATCAGAAGCTAGCTGCCTCCTCTGAATGTTTCACGCATTGAAAGCGATTACAAGTTCATTATGGGAAGACGCTATTTTGGAGTAGCGGAGACTCCTAATTTTAATGTTCTAATTAGAGGTTTTTTTTTTTTTTTTTTTTTTTTTTTTTTTTTTTTTTTTTTTTTAATTCTGTATTTTTTAAATGTATTAAATTTACCAAAGACATTGATATTCTACTCGTGGACTTGTACTTGGATTTTTTTTTTTTTTTTTTTTTAATATTTGTACGCATTAGTTCTAAAATGGGCATGATGTGAAATTGGTATGTTTGAGGTTATCAATAGACAATAACAGTGGAAGGGTAGTATTGATAGTTCACAGGGTCTAAAAAGTAACAAAATAAAAAACAGATGCAATGCGAAAGAGGTGGCGAACGCCGTCGATGAAGAGGGGTATGTGCCTGTCATCTTGGGGCTGCCTAGATGCAATTGGAAGGACATCAAGACTGCTTGGGAGGCTGTCAAGTGCGCGAAAAGGCCACCCATTAATACATTCTTGCCACCAGTGGGATCCACATGGAGGACCATCTGAGGAAGAGTAAGCAGCAAGTCATTGACATTGCTCGGCGTAGTGCTAAGCAGGTATACGAGTTTACTGTAGAATAAATTCCATAAATATAAGGTTGATCCCATAAAGATTGAAAAAATATTAATCTAAATCTAAATTAAATTTCATTCTAATCTAGGTAATAAAGTTTGAAAATTAAAAATTTATTAAATCTAAAGAAAATAATAAAAATTTAAATTAATGAGACAAGATTAATTTACAAAACTCAAGCAATGGACGAAAAATCTGAGATTCAAAATTCACTATTATCAACTTGTAAAATTTTACTATTCAGAATATTATTCTTAAAATTAAAAAAAAAATTAAAAATTAATTTGTTGCCTTTTCAGGATTTATTAGTTAAGTTCAAAAATAAATCTTATGTAAATTCTTACTTCCAGACTTAAAATTTATAAGATCTAAGTATTATATGTATTCAATATTGAAAAATGTATAATCAAAAATCTTATTTAAACATTTTTCAATCCAAAGTTAAATTAATAAAATAATTTTGTAACAATAACAAATATTTGATATTGAAAGTAAAACAATTTTTATTTTATTAATTGATGAAATTAAAAATTATTAAACATTAAAAATAAAATTTAGAATAACATTCAAATAGTAAAATTATTACAAAATCAATCAGGTTTACACCTTAAAATTTAGAATACTAAAATTTTACTACTCTCAAAGTGCACGTGCTTTGAGTGTAGCCGCTGCTCTCCTCTTTTTGTCACAGCTGTTGCCTTTTGTCTTGTTGAGAGCTGCCCTTTTGGTCTTCTTCCGTTGCTCAAAATTGATTTGTTCCAAATTTAACTTTTTCTTTCGTTGATTTATTTCCTTATCTCAACTAATTTTCTTACTTGATTGACATATAATCTGGACATAACTTGAATCCTTAATTAACTTAGACTTTAACTCGATAAAAATTGTAATTTTTTCTCATTCAATACAGAAATCCTCTTTGATTACTGTTTCACCAAAAACACAATTAATTAAAATAAACTTAACATAAAATTGGATTAATAAACCTATATTTAAAGGTAATAAATGTTTACAAATTATGTTTATCAGTTTGCTCGTAGTCTCGGTTGTCAGCATGTTGAATTCACCTCTAAGGATGCTGGTAGGTTGCGCCCTTTTATGCTTTGTTTTGTTTAAGGTGGTGTACGTATTTGAACTGTATAATAGGCATAGGTGTGTAGTAGGGATTTGTATGAAGTTTGAAAGTTGATAAGGTTAGTTTTGTTTCAGTTGTTGAATTTGGAGGGTATGATAATAGGTGAGTAGTGATATATTGAAAAGGGTACGCTTGATTGTGTAGAAAGACTAGAATTACAAGCATGTTCTTTGAGTATCTTCTTGTGAGTAATTGTATATATGCTTTGTTTTGTTTCAGGCATTGTATTTGAACTGTATAACACATAGGTGTGTAATGGGGATTTATATGGAGTTTGACAGCTGATAAGGTTTGTTTGGCTTAGTTTGGGTATTTCGAGTGCAAGATGATAGGTGAGTATTGATTTATTGGAAAGGTTACACTTGATTTTGTAGAAAGACTAGAATTACAAGCATGTTCTTTGAGTCTCCTGTTGTGGGTAATTGTGTAGTTTGGAATTTAGAAAGAGAGAAAAGTAGTTGATGAGGAAGGCTTTTGTAGTTAGATGAGTGCGATTTGAGTTCAAAAATGAAGAATTGTTTCATTGATAGATAATTTTTTCCCCCAAAAATTTAATAATGAGAAATTGATAGTTTTTATGATAACAGGTGAGTAGTGATTTATTGAAAAGGGTACACTTGATTGGGTAGAAAGACTAAAATATTGCAACCATGAACAATTTACATGTGGAACTTTGGGTCTTTCGACAGCGACAATTAAACTCGTTGGGGCTGATGGGCGGGAGGATGTTGCTTGCGCTGTTGGAATTGGACCTGTTGATTCAGCTTACAAGGCTGTTGATCTCATTGTGAAGGTTTGATATAATCAATGTCAGATTTGGGGCCTCAATTCAATTTTATATCAGAATTTTGTTACATTGGTTTTAGGAATTTTTCTATAAGCATGAACCAACATGTAACAATCCATATCCCGATCTAAGAAATCAAGAATGATACTCGGTAAAACTGAAATCCAGGATGTATTTTATTTGTAAATAACATAAATCTATCTTAATATCTCAATGAAATCTTAAACAACTCAAATCTATGATAATTCAAAATCAATACTTACATTTATATCATAACGAAGAAAACAAACTTAATTACACCTTAAATTATAGCAAGATAAATAGCCACAATTCTATAACCAAAATCCTATACCAAACAACACCAATAACTCAAAGTTGTCCATCAATACAAATAAAACCTACTACTTTGTAAAAATAGTAGAGACGAAGGGTAAGCCGTCAACTCGGTAAGTAAATTCAACATAAAATTAGAAAATTGTAAAACACTTTCAATATTTTCTGTAAATGAGTCATGTAAATATGCATTATAATGGTAAACATTTAACATTAACATTTACTAAATAAAACCAAATTGTAAAACATTTGTTGTAATTTCAATAACTGAACCACATAAAATAAATACATCTTATGGCTTTAAACATTTAACATTAACATTTATAGAATAAAAACCAATAGTTCATGTCACGTAATACTTACGGTAACAGTATACCACATTTACCCATGTGACTCGGTAACAGTATGTCACATTTATCCGTGTGACTCGATAACGATACGTGTGCACACAATAACCCGGTTGAGACAATAATAATGATAGTGGTACTACGAACCATGAGCAAAAATATTTTATAATACAATTACAAATTTCAATACATATCATACTTTTCAAATTCGGATGAATACTTTTGATGCAATTGAACTTTTTACAAAGACTTATAATTGATGATGTAAAATCATTTAAATAAAATATAATAATAAGTAACGTTGCAAGAATCAAACCTTAGTAAAGACATAAAAGAATGTTCAAAATTTATGGGCAAATTGCACAAACCTCCCCTGAGGTTTGACGAAATTGCACAAATATTACGATGTTTATGTAACTCGCACATGCACTACATGAGGTTTCAAAAACTCTGCACGAACCTCCCCTGTCGTCAATCAACAACGGTTAAATCCTCATGGTCAATGGTTACAAGTATAAAAAGACTAAAATACCCTTCAATAAATTTAAAATTAATATATTATACATTTTTTAATTTAATTTGAAAATATTGAAAATAAGACATAAAAAAAAATTAAAAAAATTAAAAAAAAAGAGAAAAAACTGGTCTCCATCGCTGGAGTAATCTTTAGTGATGGAGACGATCTCCATCGCTGGAGATTACTCTAGCGATGGAGACGATCTCCATGGCTGGCCGTCTCCAGGGATGGAGACAGTCGGTCTCCATGGGAGACCAGATCTGGTCTCCTATGGAGACTAAGTTTTTTTTTTTTTTTTTAATATTTTCAATTTTCATGACTTTGATGTATTTTTGTTTGATTTGGTTGTTTGATTATGATAATTGATTTGGTTTGTTTGATGATGATGAATGATTTGATGATTTTCATAAATGTAGAAGATGGAGATGAGAGAGGTAGAAGAAGATGATGATTTTTTTTTAAAAAAAATATTATAATATTAGTTTAGTAATTAAAAATATTATTTTTAATTAAAATATTTATTAGTTGTGAATTGACCATTTTACCCTTCAAAATTTTGATTTAGTCATAGTTGACTAACGGTTGACTGATGACAGAGGAGGTTCACGCAGAGTTTTTGAAACCTCAGGTAATACCCGTGCGAGTTACCCAAACATCGTAATATTTATGTAATTTCGTAAAACCTCAGGGGAGGTTTGTACAATTTGCCCAAAATTTATTTATCGAAAACATTTTTAGAAAACAATAATTAAGGTATAAAATATACTTTACTTAAGATAAAATGATAGTAAATAAAATAGATTCAAAATTTACAGTTTTTTTTTTTAAAAAAAAATTTTGTGTACATTTTCTCCAAAGACTATCTACAGTTAAGTTGAAATTTGATTATAGTGATTGTATATATAAGTTATGTTCATGATGGTGTTTGTACAGGAAGAAAAGGGAAAGGGAAGGAAAGGCAAAAAAATAAAACTGTCCTCCATATTTTAATTAGTTACTGCATGTACAGTGTATTTTTTAAATGTATTCATTTTACCAAAGACATTGATATTCTACTCGTGGACTTGTACTTGGATTTTTTTTTTTTTGTTTGTTTTTTTTTTTCTAATCTTTGTACGCATCAGTTCTAAAATGGGCATAATGTGAAATTGGTATGTTTGAGGTTATCAATAATAGTTGAAGGGTAGCACTGATAGTTCACAGGGTCTAAAAAGTACCCAAAAAATAAAATAAAATAAAATAAAACTTCCCATATGGGTCTAAAAAGCAGATGGGAGTGGACATAATCGAAGCAGGCTTCCCCGCCGCCTCCAAGGATGACTTCGAGGCCGTCAGGACCAACGCGAAAGAGGTGGAGAACGCCGTTGATGAAGAGGGATACGTGCCCGTCATCTGCGGGCCGTCTAGAAGCAATGAGAAGGACATCTACACTGCTTGGAAGGCTGTCAAGTACGCGAAAAGGCTCCGTATTAACACTTGCATTGCCACCAGTGGGATATTCACGTGGAGTTCTATCTGAGGAAGAGTAAGCAGGAAGTCATTGACATTGCTCGGAGTAATGCTAAGTCTGTGCTGTGTAAATTTTAACACTCATAGGTACGTGAGTATTATAAAATAGATTATGTAAATCCGAGATCGATCCATAAAGATTGAGAAAATATTAATCTAAATCCAAATTAAATTCAGTTTTAATCTAGATAACAAAATTCGAAAATTGAGAATTTATTAAAATTAAAGAAAATAATAAAATTTTAAATTAACGAGACAAGATTAATTTACAAAATTCAAGCAATTGATGACAAATCTGAGGTCTAAAATCCACCGTTATCAACTTATAATATTTTACTATTCAGAATATTAATCTCAAAATAAAAAAAAAAATTAGAAATCAATTTGTTGTTTTTTCAGGATTTATCAATTAAGTTTAAAAATAAATCTTCTATAAATTCTTACTTCCAAACTTGAAATTTATAAAATCTAAGCATTACATGTATTCGATATTGAAAAATATATAATCAAAAATCTTATTTAATCATTTTTCAATCCAAAGTTAAATTAATAAAATAATTTTGTAACAATAAAACATGTTTGATATTGAAAGTAAAATACTTTTTATTTTATTAATTGATGAAATTAAAAATTATTAAACATTAAAAATAAAATTTAGAATAACATTTAAATAGTAAAATTATTACAAAATCAATCAAGTTTACACCTCAAAAAAAGAAGTCAAACAGTCCTGATAACAGAAACGAAAAGAAAATCAAAACCCGCACAATTACGAAACGAAGGAATTGCACAATACCCCCCTGAGGTTTGCCAAAAAACAGACAAAAACATATTTATCAGTTTATTACACCAAACCCCCACACCGTTAGTTAATTTCCGTCAACTTTAACAGTTGACCAAGATTTTTAATTAAATGACCATTTTACCCATAGATAAGAAAAAATACTTTAAAAAAAATCATCATCACCAGATCTGATCATCATCACCATCATCATCTTCCATCATCATCACCATCAGATCATCTTCATCATCATCACCATCATCACCATCAGACCATTTTACCCAGATCATCACCATCAGACCATCTTCATCATCATCATCACCATCAGATCATCTTCATCATCATCAACCTTCGAACATCATCATCTCCATCCAACACCGATCATCAACATCATCATCATCATCATCATCATCATCACCATCACCATCAAACACCATCATCATCATCTTCGAACATCATAATCATCATCAAAACAAACACATACACTGCCAAAGCAACCCAGACCGGTCATCTGTCGCCGTCGTCGTTTCTGCACGGCTTGGCATCTTCGTTTCCGCTCAATCTTGGTGAGGTTGCGACTGGATGAGTGGCACGTGAAGGCGCTCTTCTTCACCAAAAACATTTAAACAAATCATCTGGGTTCCAAGGAACCCAGAAACTGGGTTCGAATTCGAACCCAGAACTGGGTTCGATTCGAACCCAGTTTCTGGGCTCGAAGGAACCCAGAACTGGGTTCGATTCGAACCCAGTTTCTGGGCTCGAAGGAACCCAGAACTGGGTTCGATTCGAACCCAGTTTCTGGGCTCGAAGGAACCTAGAAACTGGGTTCCATTGGAACCCAGATCTGGGTTCCAATCGAACCCAGTTTCTGGGTTCCTTCGAACCCGAACTGGGTTCGAATGGAACCCAGTTTCTGGGTTCGAATGGAACCTAGTTTCTGGGTTCCATTCGAACCCAGAACTGGGTCCAAGGAACCCAGAGAAGAAGAAGAGTATAAGAAGAAGAAGAAGAAGAAGAAGAAGAAGAAAAAGAAGAAGAAGAAGAGCAGAAGAAGAAGAAGATGAGCAAAAGAAGAAGAAAAAAAAAAGGAGAGAGAGACATTTTGTTAGGGGTGTAATGGACCAAAATACCCTTCACTCTGTTAACATTGACAAAAGTCAACGTTAGGTGTGGGGGTTTTGTGTAATAAACTGATAAATATGTTTCCCTCTGTTTTTGGGCAAACCTGAGGGGAGTTTTGTGCAATTCGTTCTTACGAAACTATTGCTGAGATTTCTGTCACAAAATCACTCCTACAGCCAGCCATGTAAGCTTCTTCTTTTAGCTCCAAGCCGCTGCTCTCAAGGTGTGCTTTGAGCATAGCCACTACTCTTCTCTTTTTGTCACAGCTGTTGCCTTTTCTCTTGTTGTGAGCCGCCCTTTTTGTCTTCTTCTGTTGCTCAAAATCGATTTGTTCCAAATGTATCTTTTTCTTTGGTGGATTTATTTCCTTATCTCAATCAATTTTCTTACTTGATTGACAGATAATTTGGACATGACTTGAATCCTTAAATTAACTTAGATTTTAACTTGATAAAAATTGTAATTTTTCCTCATTCCATATGCAAATCATTTTTTATTACTGTTTCACCAAAAACACAATTAATTAAAATAAACTTAACATAAAATTGGATTAATAAATCTATATATAAAGGTAATAAATATTTACAAATTATGTTTATCAGTTTACTCGTAGTCTCGGTTGTTAGCATGTTGAATTCACCCCTAAGGATGCTGGCAGGTTACACCCTTTTATGCTTTGTTTTGTTTAGAGCGAATTATAATTTAGTTATCCAGTAAAACCACTAATTCAAGCGGAGTAAGATTTTTGATATTATTACAATTTATTCCCCTGCCGTTAATAAGATTCCGTTATATGTAACATTAAACAGTATCTGAATAGCGAAAAGACGAAAATACCCTTAATAACTGTGTTGACTCAATTAACCAAATAAAAAAGAAAAAAACAAAATATCGAAAATCTTTTCCGGTTTCTTCTCCTTCCATCATGTCGGTTTCTTCTTCTTCATCAACGCCGTCGTTTCTTCTCCTTCACCAGCACCGTCGATTTCTTCTCCTTCATCAGCGTCGTTCATCTGTCGAACCCGGATGAACCTTTTCATCCTTCAGATCTCTGTCCGTCGCCGCTTTCTTCTTCTTCATCCTTTGTCCGTCGCTTTTTTCTCTCTGCCGGTAAGCCTTCCTTTCTTTTCCTTCTCTCTCCTCTCTTTTCCTCTCCTCTCTTCTCACCGTTGCCGCCTTTTTGCTCGCCGTCGGTTTCTTCTCCTTCATCATCTGGGTTCGTTTGTCGAACCCAGATGAACCTTCATCTGGGTTCTCATTGATGAACCCAAATGATCCGACCCAGATCTCGCTCCGACTCCAATTTGTTTCCTCTAGATCTGCTTCATGTACAGCCAGATCTTTTTTTTTTTTTTTTTTTTTTGTATATGTATGTCTATTTTTTAGTTTCTTATTTGTTTGCTCTAGATTGATACTTGATTCATTTGTTGCGATTCTGTATCTGGGTTGTCTCTGTTTTTGCTGTTTTGTTATTAAGTTGTATGTTAAAGTAGCTTATTAAGAGAAGAGGAGGAGGGTTTTTTTTGGGGTTGTTTTGGTTTTAGTTTGAATGGGGTTTTTCGCTTCGAAGCTGAAGAAGAAGATGGTGGTACCTGGAATGTATTGGTTTTTGGTGTTTCTGGTTCTATTCTTGCAAGTTTGTGATGGGTTTTATTTGCCTGGAAGTTACATGCACACATACAAGAATCGGGAGAATATATTTGCCAAAGTTAATTCCTTGACTTCTATTGAAACCGAGAGTATCATTCACTTACGAGGTTGAATTTGTTAAGAGCGATACAAGATGGCCATCTCGATGGGATGGTTATCTAAAGATGGAAGGTGTTGCAATTGTTGTGAGAGAATGGGGCCGGGGTTTGATGATGAAGAAGAAGAATTAAAATTTTTATTTTTAAATTTTCAGTTGTTTTAAAAAATAATACCAAAAGACAATTTTATCCCTCAATCAATTAACTCTAACAGAGATTCACTAACGGTGGGAGGGTTAATTGCAATAAAATTGAAACAGTTGCTCCGCTTGAATTACAGTTTCAATGGGGTAGCTAAATTGTAATTTGCTCTTTTGTTTAAGGTGGTGTATGTATTTGAACTGTATAATATACATAGGTGTGTGGTAGGGATTTGTATGAAGTTTGACAGTCGATAAGGTTAGTTTTGTTTCAGTTGTTGAATTTGGAGGGTATGATAATGAGTGAGTAGTGTTATATTGAAAAGGGTACGCTTGATTGTGTAGAAAGACTAGAATTACAAGCATGTTCTTTGAGTATCTTCTTGTGAGTAATTGTATATATGCTTTGTTTTGTTTCAAGTATTGTATTTGAACCGTATAACACATAGGTGCGTAGTGGGGATTTATATGGAGTTTGACAGCTGATAAGGTTTGTTTGGCTTAGTTTGTGTATTTCGAATGCAGGATGATAGGTGATCAGTATTGATTTATTGGAAAGGTTACACTTGATTTTGTAAAAAGACTAGAATTACAAGCATGTTCTTTGAGTCTCCTGTTGTGGGTAATTGTGTAGTTTGGAATTTAGAAAGAGAGAAAAGTAGTTGATGAGGAAGGCTTTTGTAGTTAGATGAGTGCGATTTGAGTTCAAAAATGAAGAATTGTTCCATTGATAGATAATTTTTTCCCCCAACAATTTAATAATGAGAAAGTGATAGTTTTTATGATAACAGGTGAGTAGTGATTTATTGAAAATGGTACACTTGATTGGGTAGAAAGACTAAAATATTACAACCATGAACAAGTTACATGTGGAACTTTGGGTCTTTCGACAGCGATAGTTAAACTCGTTGGGGCCAATGGGCAGGAGCACGTTGCTTGCGCTGTTGGAACTGGACCTGTTGATTCAGCTTACAAGGCTGTTGATCTCATTGTGAAGGTTTGATATAATCAATGTCAGATTTGGGGAGTCAATTCAATTTTATATCAGAATTTTATTACATTGGTTTTAGGAATTTTTCTATAAGCAGGAACCAACATGTAACAATCTAAATCCCGATATAAGGAATCTAGAATGATACTCGATAAAACTTAAGTTCAGGATGTATTTTATTTGTAAATAACATAAATCTGTCTTAATATCTCAATGAAATCTTAAATAACTCAAATCTATGATCATTCAAAATCAATACTTACATTTATATCGTAACAAAAGAAAACAAACTTAATTACACTTTAAATTATAGCAAGATAAATAGCCACAATTCTAGAACCGCAATCCTATACCAAGCAACACCAATAATTCAAAGTCGTCCATCAATACAAATAAAACCTACTAATTTGTAAAAATAATAAAGACGAGAGGTAAACTGTCAACTCGGTAAGTAAATTCAACATAAAATTAGAAAATTGTAAAACACTTTCAATATTTTATGTAAATGAATCATGTAAATATGTATTATAATGGTAAACATTTAACATTAACATTTACTAAATAAAACCAAATTGTAAAACATTTGTTGTAATTTCAATAACCAAACCACATAAAATAAATACATCTTATAGCTTTAAACATTTAACATTAACATTTATAGAATAAAAACCAATAGTTCATGTCACGTAATACTTACGGTAACAGTATACCACATTTACCCGTGTGACTCGGTAACAGTAGATCACATTTATCCGTATGACTTGGTAACGATATGTGTGCACACAATAACCCGGTTGAGACAATAATAACGATAGTGGTACTATGGACAATGAGCAAAAACATTTTATAATACAATTACAAATTTCAATACATATCATACTTTTCAAATTCGGATGAATACTTTTGATACAGTTGAACTTTTTGCAAAGACATATAATTGATGATGTAAAATCATTTAAATAAAATATAATAATAAGTAACGTTGCAAGAATCAAACCTTAGTAAAGATATCACTTTTAGGTATATTTTGCAAAAGAATGTTCAAAATTTATTTATCGAAAACATTTTTAGAAAACAATAATTAAGGTATAAAATATACTTTGCTTAAGATAAAATGATAGTAAATAAAATAGATTCAATTATAAAGACTAAATTTATTACTAGAAAACTATATAATACGTGCCATGAAAAATTTACTTACCTCTTCTGCTTATCCCAATAAAAATAATTTTATGAAATAATCTCACTTAGGAATCTACAATCACATAACGAAACTTATTCATATAAATTTAAAGAAATCCATAACTTCTCAAATTACTCTAGATTAGTCAAAGATACATTGAATCTCAACATATTACTTTGTAAATACTATACTGACATTAGCTTAATCCAACCACACATTACTACATTTATCCAACTCCAAATACCATTAAAATTTAATTTTGTCAACACTGTTTCTATTGATGCAGTCCACTTTCTCCATTTTTAATAAATTGTACATAAAACATTGTCCCAAAAATGTATATATATGTTCTAAAGGCCTAAAATAAGTACCGTAAAAATTTCCAACCTTAAATGCCTCTATTAACCAATTATTTTAAACCTCCGAATCCAAACTAAGGTTGTACTGATATTAGTTTTGAAACTGAATAACTCTTGATGTCCAAATTTTTTAAAAGTAAACCGATTCATAAAAGTCCTTCAAAATTTAAGAGCTTACAGAGGACTCACATTGGTTCATAAGAAATTTAATGACACTAAAATAACACCAATGCAAGTCCAAAAATTTCAATATTCAACCTAATTCAGTGTTGTTCGGATTTTTATTTCGCTGAGTCAGAGGTAATCAAAAATTAGTAATTACTTGCATACTTATCATATGATCACAAAATTTTATAGAACATATCCTAATATTCAAAGGATCATACATACCAAATTTCATAATTTTATACCCTCATTTGCCTAGTCAAACAATTAAACAAATATGACAAATTTACTAGGAAACCAAATTAATTTCCAGCAACCTCTATTTCTTCTAAAAGAAATCCATAAAATTTTAATCTTATTATGAAATAACTCCAAACATAAACAATAAAATGTCATTAACTTCTAATTTAAATAAAAAAATATATATATATATATATATGAAAGAAAGGGAATAAAACCTACTTGATTCCTAAATGTTTTTACAGTAACCATCGATCTTCAATATTGTTATGGTTAAAGGTTTAATTTTGTTAATGAAGAAGAGAATTTTTGAATGATACATGAGAGTTTTCAAGGGAGAGAAATGATTGTTGAGAATAGAGAAGAATAATATTTTATACGAAACCTCAAACCCTAATAGCAATTAGGGAAAATATATAACTATATATATTTTTGTCTTTTTTTTTTTCTTCTTTCTATTCTTTGCATAACGCCCAAATTCATCCAATTGGACTTTTGTCCAATTGCTTTGACATTATTATATAACTTGAGCTTATACTCAATTTGGGCCCATTTATTAATTCTTATTTAGGCTCAATTAATCTCTTGGGTCCATTTGGATTCGGGCCTTACACAATGACTCTCTTTGAGCACTCCATGAATGTAGTAACAGAAGGCATTGATAAAATAGCCACAACCCATGTTCTAATTCGTGGGGATAATAATCCCACATCAACTAATGTTGTAACTGGTGAGATGGTACAACGAGCATTTAGGTATGGCATGCGATTGATGTTCCATTTTGAAATACATTGATTATTCTACTCTTCATCTTGCATTTGCTCAAACCACCGTTTTCTTGTGCAGTGGAACCGTAGCATCAATTGACATCAAGGTTTCAAGTGTCAAGGCATACATCGGTGCTCTAAACAAAATGTCAAGATTCAGAGACTAGTTGCCCACAAAAACTCCCTTGGAAAGAAGCACAGTATCAGCTTGAAGGGTTGTCAAATAGGATGGTTTAATTGTGTTGTTGCTTATATGAATGTCTAGAAGTATAAAGCTTCTTGTGCTTTCTTATATATTGTTGAGCAGAATAAACTTGTAAAAGTTACAGTCATAGAATTGTCTTTAAGTTTTCTCTAGGAAAAAAAAAAAATTGTCTTTACAAGTTTTAGTGGAAAGAAAATTATTTGGAATATATATATTTTTTTTTTGGAAAGAAAATTATTTGGAATACTTGCCAAATCTTTATGTTATTAAAATTGTTTGAGTCCTCTAGCTGGTATTGGTAATCAAAGCAAGATTATTTTATTTTTATAAATGAACAATATGGCCAACAAATATTAAGTGAAAGAAAATAACAAGGGAGAAAATCTTTTGTGAAAACAGCACTTTTAGAATGGATCACATGACAAAAAAGGAAAAGGAAAATAAAACATAGAATATTCCTACATTTTTCAAACATTTATTCAAAAATTTTACACAAATGGTGTTAGAAGTTGATTTATATAGTTATCATATTAATTTTGAGATAATATATTGATAATGCAGTAATTACATGTAAATTTATCATATTATTTGAACAACGAATTTGGATAAATCATTGGGTGGTGTAACATTACTCAAATAGGTGGCAGGAAAGTATCAAAACAAAATGTCCATTTTCATCTCAAGATCAAATGGAAAAAGATTGGGATTGGAGGAGAAGATCTAAATGGTTGTTCTTGTTGATTAACTTGAATGTTTTTTTCATCTAGCACATTCATCTTATTTTTCATTGACCTTGTGATACATTAACATTGTTATTAATGGATGGTTATAATTTAATGAGCAAATAACATCAAAGCTCATTCAACATCTCTGTTCTCTCTTCTTCTTTCCTCCCCTTTCTTTCGCGGTTTTTTTTTTTTTTCCCCCTCTCTGTCAAAGAGCTCTCCTCGTTAGAAATACAAATATGAAGGAATTGCAAATTTGCATATTTTTTGTCGTAAGTCATGATAGGAAACTATCACAATAGGATTGTCACAACAAAATAGCTTTTGCAATCTACAGATTTGCGTTTTTTAGGAGATAGAAGAAGAAGACTACGACTCTAGAGTTGTTGCATTGTGCTCCGTCAAGAGTTCAATTAAAATTTGGAGAGTGGGATAGGAGAGATAAATAACATTAAAAAGTGAACAAGGTAATTTTATCCAAAGCTGTAGCAATAAAATATAAATGATAAATTTATTGAAATGTGACATAAAAGTGTTGTCCCCTTAATTTTTGCCCATATCTATTTTTTCACTGATATTAGAAATTTTAATTCAATAATTTAACAAATTTAAAATCAAATTATTCTTGCTATTTCTTCATTAATATAATTATTTGAAATGTTAATATTAGCTTTGAACACTGTTAAAGAGGTAACCAAGTATCCCCATTTTGGAAGAATCCAACCTTTAGAGACCTTGTTCCTCAAGCTATGGAAATGGAATTTTCAATTAATTCAAGAAATTGTTTGATATGGCAAAGGTTTAAAAACAATGCAAAGGAAATTGTTGGTGGATTATAAGGGTCACTAGTTTGATTCTTCTTTTGTCTACACCTTCGGCTTGTCACGTTGATAGGGTATGCATGTGTTATGTGCTTATTGTATCACATCAAGACATTAAATTGGTTTATTTTTATTATTATTATTTTTTAAGTAGTTTTAAATGGTTTGACCATTTAAAATAAAATAAAATAACTTACTAGGAACAATTCGAGACACTATTAAGTTTTGAGTGGAAAAAGAGTTTAGATAAAAGATGCCAAACAATGTGCGTAACTTTTGAATTTTATAAATATTAACAAAAAATAAAAATCTTATATCTTTAATTAGACTTTTCTGCATGTTTTATCTTGCTATTACCATATAAAGTGGAGTTGATGTTGTGGATTGACTGGGCTTATAATTTTGAGTTGGGCTAAATTTTGTGAAGCCCAATTGCAATTCAGAAACAGACAAGGCTGAGTCCAGTAATGATTGGCGCCAAAATCTTCGTTAGGATTCAGGAAAAAAGGGACACGAGAACCGACCGTCGCAAGTCTGATTAGGATTCGAAAAATCTTTGTTCATTTGTTACAACACAAGACATGATGTTTAAATCTTTGTTCAGGAAACTTCGCTTTTAACACACTTCAACTCTGATTAGGAAACTAATTCAAATTACTGGTAATAGGTGAAGAGAGAACGAGGACTCTGGAAGAGTTGAAGTTAATAGGTGATGGTGGGTCTTTTGATTGGCTTGTGAAAAAAGTAGAAGAAGCTGTCGATGGGGACGAGTCTTTGAAACAAAAATTGTTGACAGAGGCTGTGTTAAGAGGCTTTATACGAAAAGCGGCAGAGCTGTTGGCTGTTGAAGAAAATCAGAGTAATTTTGGGGTTCAATTTGTCAATCTCAGGTTCAGAATTCCCAAGAAAATCAGAATCAAGGTACCTCCTCCTCATGTTTCACGCGTTGAAAGCAATGAAAAGTCCGTTATGGGAAGATGCTATTTTGGAGTAGTAGAGGAGGCGCCAGCAGTGAAGGAGCAGAGGAAGACAGATAGTTTGGACAAGAAGAGGAACGCTGATAGCTGTTTGGAGGAGAAGCGGAAGAAAAAGAAGAGGAATATCATCAAGAAACATAATCTTGATCATCAACCGGGTTTCAACCCACCACCTGAACTTCCTCAAGAGTTCAAAGATCAAATCCAGAGATTAAATGGTACCGATGTTACTCTAGTTATTAAAAAAGAGTTGACGCGGACTGACATGGATAGTGGTCAAGTTCGCTTTTCAATGCCAAGACAACAAGTGAGAACTCATAGTTTTCTGAGCAAGGAGGAGACTCACATATTGAGTCAGAAAGGGATCCAATGTACGTTGATTCAACTATGTCTCGAAACTACAAATTTTGAATTGAAAATGTGGAAGATGGGCAAGACCTTCTCTTATGCATTGATTAAAAATTGGAACTCAGTTGCATATAACACAAGGAATCATCTTGAAATTGGTTCTAAGGTGCAGTTATGGAGTTTTCGAGTTGGATCGCAATTATGGTTTGCCCTTGTTAAGCTTAAAGAGACTTTTAGTACTAGTGGTGTTGCTTCCATTTAGATTACATACATAATTACTGTAGTGGTTGCTTGATTGAGTGTCCTCAAAATATTTGTTCACTTTGGTTTGTTAAATATGTAACATTCATTTTTTCATTGATGAATGATGGATTGATGATCTTTAATGCTTGTAATCAGCTGTGTAATTACTCATGCATGGGTTGTCACTGTCTATAAACAATGCAATCCAACAACTGTTGTCAAGAATTGTATACAATAAAACAGAATTCATTGCCTCAATAATCAGGATTACAATCTGTTGGTAAATGGCAATATAGAGCTTGTTCCTGTAACCAAAAATCTTAATTATAATTGAGATTCTTAAACTTTCAACACTCTAGAGTAAACATATCTTTGGAATTATTAAACATGAGCTGGTGCGGGCATAGATAACAGCACAAAGCTGGTTTACACTCAGTTAACAATTTTTTTTTCTTTTTCTTTTAATTCTGAACAAACAAAAATATAGTATCGTTCATGTGAAATAACAAAACCAATGTTTCTTTGTACATCAAACTTTATTATAAATATTTCAATATCAACATTACAAAAAAAAAACCAAGTCTTTTATGCTTAAAGAGTATACAAGTTTAGCAAAGTTCAATCCACAAGTTTAATTTTACCTTCTCCCTTCGAAAGTGTCGTTGGTGAGAGTCAATCTTCTTGTAGTTTCAAAAGCAAAGCAGATGCAGCAATGCAACCTAACACCACTGGATGCATCGAGCTGTGAATTAAGGGAATACATAGATAGCCGAACATAAGACATGATAGACAAAGCGAACTAAAAAAAAATGATAAAACTAATTTGTAGAACCTGGTGGTTGATATTTCTTTGATTCGGGGCCACGATAAATATACGGTAACACAATATGGATCACATCAATCACAAATTAAGAGTTATCATGCTCTTAAAAGCTTAAAGTCTTAAATAGATGCACAAGTTAGTCTCATTCATCTGCACGGCAGTCCAGATGTTTGGTCATTTACCACAAAATTTCGCCACTACTAGCAGCAACTCTGAATCAAGTTGTTTAAAAATTATAGTACCAGTTGATCATCCTAATTATATACAATCCCAAATGAAAGACTTTACAAATACAAATGGCAAACAAAAAGTTGAGAGGATATAGTGCTTTGAGATTAATATGTCAAAGTGATGTGAATTATGAAAAAAAAAAAAAAAAAAAAAAGACTAGGAAGTCCGCGCAAACATTGACAAAATTGGGTAAAAATTAAGTTGAATAGTAAGCATGAAGTATACACGTGTATCGTAATACATGTACAAAAATGAGTTAAATATCACCTACCTCTTTTAGCAAATAATAAATGGGGGCACTCCAAAGTTGTTTGGGGTGTGGAATTATTAAAGAAAAAGTGAACATTAACCTCTTAATTTACTTATGTATAGATAAATTACTTATAAATCTTCCAGTTAAAGTACAGTTTTTCCACTTAGTGTGAGTTTCTCTTTCTATACTATTATGGAATAAAGAAAAAAATAATATTGTATTTCGAACCGTTTCATAGAGTCTTATTAAGGTGGTCTTAGTAGATATAGTTACTGATATAATTGTACTTATAATATCAAAAAATAAAATAAAATAAATGGAGGCAACAATACTAAAGCGCCACGGGTAAACCACGAGAAATAAATAAAGGTTAAAGTTGAAAGGCTAGAGACCAACAAAAAATACTAGACCGGTAGCACACATACATATTCACAAAATGATTTACATACCAAACGTGAGGGTCTTTTACATTTACATATTTAAAAATCACTCGTGACTGTACTCATGTTAAAGGTGGTTTGTAATATATTAATATTGCTCCCACTATCTGGTCATCCTCCTGCCATAATGCACAAACAAACACCATCTATCCAATAACTATAATTTCTGGAAATATTATTTTCATAGTTTAACACTATTACCTAGCTGCTTTGGTAATGAAGCTTTTATTTATTTGTCTCTTGGTTCTAGCATTAATGTTTATATTTATTATGTTATAAAATTTATGTTTTTTTGTTGTCTCAAAGTAACGGTTTGAGGAGGCCCGCCACCATACGAAAAGGACAACAACATTTGTTATAGCTATTGGAACATTTTTTAGCTTTTTAATTCTATCAAGCTCTATACAATTTTGTCAATTGTCAAAGTCATACAGAGAACTTGTTGGTGCGGCGGGGGGGGGTGGGCGGCCACCACCAACAACATTTCTTATAGCTATTGGAACATTTTTTGGCTTTTTAAAATATCTGTCAAGCTATATAATTTAGTCAGTTGTCAAAGTCAAACCAAGACAAAATAGAGTACCTCTTTTATTTAAGTATTTGATTTTTAAAAAACCTCTTCTATTAGTCAATAAATTTCGTATCTGTAATATCTAGATCATTATTATTATTTTTAATTTTTTTAAAAATATCCATAGCTCTATATAATAGTAATAGTGAAATTGAGAAGAGTAGAATAGTAAGAACCAAAGAAGACAATGAAGGAGACAAGGTTGGAATTTAAAAATGTCCACAAAAAGTTGAATTTACACCTCTTTGTGGTGGGTTGGCCTTGTGCCTCATAGATTGTGGTTTGTTGTTTGGGATTTGGGTTTTTTTGTGGTGGTCTTGAAGTTGAAGTGGATTTGGACTTTTTGGAAGTACTCGATACAAGTTGTAGATTTTAGGATTTGATTTTTATGGGTAAGTTTAGATTTAGTTAATTATTTTTACAATAGTTAACTATCTTATTCAATGAATAAAGTTATCTATGAATTATCTTTAAATTGGTTGTAACTTTTTACAAATGACATTTTTGGCAATGGAACAACAATAAATTCATAATCATTGAAAATTTAGCAATTACTGTAGTTCTCTTAAAAAAGGTAGGCTCTCATCATATTTGTGAGCTCCAACTTATTTTCCCGCAGATATTTGATGGGGAATTGACAAGATTTCAAAGAGAGCTATATTTTTTATGTATTCGGTCTTATGTAGGTCTTGTATAAATTGGCATGAATATAAATACTTTTGTTGTGTTGTGATATTGATTTTCCATAACTTGCCTACAAAAAGTAGCAGATTCAATTTCATTTTTTTCCTATCTAACCTTTTGGATTCTTGCGATTTTTCAACGTAAACCTTTTTTTCTATTTCCTTTATTAATAATTTTTGGTGTAGTCATCATTTTCTTTTAAAGTTTCACAATAGATAATGTGGTCACCGATTTCTCCATTATCATTTGTTCTTTAATTTTAACTTTCACATAAAGGGCAATCTTGACATTTGCTAAGTCTCTGGAATCAACTTAAAAAAATCAGTTACCACTCTTAAATGCTAAGGAAGTTTTTGTAGAATGAATAAACATTACCATTTAGGTGTCGTTATGTTAAACCTCGAGGCCTGAGTGCAAGTTTCCCTTTAGTTTAGATGACTCTTTTTTTTTTTTTTTTTTTGGAAATTTAGATGACCTTTTATTTAACAATGAAAGTTAAATGAAGAATGAAGTAGCATAAGTAATATTTTACCTTTACATAAAGTAATAACTGGGTGGAAATGACAATTTTAACTTGAAAATTTGTTTTTGACCCATAAATAATTATTTATTTTTAGTACCAAATTAAAACTTATTAATTCTTCACTATTATTTGTTATACTACCTTGTCATCACCCAAAAAATCTAAAATTTTGTCAAAATTTGGGACGAATATGAAGATTTTTAATCCATCCACGCTTGCAAGAAATTTTTTAAACCCAAAATTTGTTTAGATTAGTTTTGTGCCTAAATATAGTCTCAACTCACAAAAGTTTACTTTTTTTTTTTTTTTTTAATAATAAACAACTCAAGACTAAATGGTAATAATAATAAAAGGGTCAGGCTATATTAATGTTAAATTTTAATCTAAAAAGATTATTTCAATATTTATCCATAGATTTTTAGTCAATGTTTAGCAAAAAAAAGTAGATGAATTCAAGATAGTATGCCATAATAATAACAATAACAAACAACATATAAGTTAAGCTTGGTCCTCTGGTATATGGTATGCCATTCACACCCATATTAATCATGTTGTAAATTAGAATCATGCCTTATTCCTTAAACCTAAATTTTAAGAAAAAATACAATTACTCAAAAAAAAAGAAAAAGAAAAAAAAAAACAAATTACAAACCAATAAACAGCTCAATATAATATTAATTGA
Organism: Nephelium lappaceum; assembly: GCA_021234005.1. NCBI lineage: Eukaryota > Viridiplantae > Streptophyta > Magnoliopsida > Sapindales > Sapindaceae > Nephelium > Nephelium lappaceum. The sequence goes on from JAIZFV010000044.1 coordinate 106,089, forward strand.
AGCATTTGATTTTAACCGAGTCTTCACTTTATTAGAAAAAAAAAAAAAATCCACAGAATTAAAGCCAAGTGGGCTGTACACGGTACATACTACATATAGCTTGCTTGTGTTACTCGGTTTCATCCGCAAAGTGTGGGGCAGATTGGCTGAGTAAGCCCCCACGGAAGAGATAAATCCACACTAACAACCCACACCCACCCCACCCCCTGTAGAGTTGGGAGGAAGCAGCCACGAAACAGGAAAACGCATACGCTGCCTGGTGGGCGTCAAATTGAATTACTAACCCCATTGTAAAAGTCCAACCAACAGCATGACACGTGGAGGCGAGTCCATTTAGAACGACAATGACAAAAGCATCAACGAACTCGTGCTTCTATATAAAGATTCATCTTCAATCAAGCAAACAACCTCCATAAAATCAACCTAATTTTCTCATCCATCAACAATTCAATGAAAATCAATTCAAAATAAGATAATGTCAAAAAAACACCCACAAATAAAATAAAATAAAATAAAATTGAGAATCATCGCCACTGATAGATCGGTGAGCAAGGGGCTGTTTTCGGTGCTTCAGTGGTTGTTTCCGGTCAAAACGCGGGTTAAAACAAATAAAACCCACAAACCCACCATCGCTGGTTCTGGTCCTCCACTAGCTCAGCATCGACTGTCGCCGTAGCACTAGCTTTCGGTCGCCGCAAAATCCATCGCCACTAGTTTTGGTCCTTTGTTGGCTCAACGTCGACCGTCTCTGCAGCTCTAGCTTTCGATCGCTGTAGCGTTGATTGGTTCATCTACTGATGAACCAACTGGTCTGGTGATGGATCAGTCAATCTGGTTCATCACCAAATCAGGCCTTTTCTCTTTTTTTTTTTTAAAAAAAAAAAGTAGTTTAGTGATAAACCATATTTGGTTCGACATCAGATCAATTTTTGGTTTTTTGGTTTCTTAATTTTTTCTAGTGATTTTTCGTTACCAGATTATGGTCCAGCGATGAAATCACTAGTCTTTTTTTTTTTTTTTTTTTGTTTTTAAACGTTTTTCTTAATTTTTTTTTTCAATTTTTTAGATCATTTTAGTCCCTAAAATAACAAAATTAACCCTGCGTATAATATCATCCGTTAGATTTGATCGTTAGTTGACTAATGAAAATGACTGATTTAATACATTTTTAAAATGTTATGGTCTATTTTATCATTTTTTAAAACATAGTTAAAAATTTGATTATTTTTTAAAAGTTAGAGACTCAAAATGATTTTTTTGCAAAAAAAAAAAAAAAAAAAAAACATTTATTCTGATAAAAATCAACTTGAGTCCGCTCCTTTTTACTTTTTATTTTTGTTGCGACTGATTCAGAAGGCTACGTGGACCAGTCCCGGTACAACTATTATGATATGATACGGATAGCAGCCCATAGGAAGTCGGAGAAGCAGCTACAAGGGCCTGCGCTGCTGGAGTCAAATTGACAGGAACTGGAAGATTCTTAACAACTACAGACGAAAAGTCTACCCCTCATGTTGACAAGTTACTGATCAACTCGTACTACTAAGTTTCTTTGCATCACTGCTACCGTACATTTCAAACATACGTAATACTTAAGTAATGTTAACAGTTTTATATTTAAAAATCTCAATAAAATTATTAAAATAAATAAATAATAACTTTTTTATCAATTTTATTTTTTATATATAAATTATTATTTAATCATTAATCTCTCATTCGATTATATAGTTTAGTATTCATAATATTTATAAAAAAAGTATTCTTTTGATGATAGTAATTGCAATAGGTAGGCTAATCTCTGTATACAAATTTAAGAATTTAAAATTTACTGTTGTGATGTACGTTGAATTTAAATTATTAAAAAATAAATTAATTAAAAAAATAATCAATTTAGTAAGCTCTGGATGTTTTTGTGTAGCTGACTGAAACATTCCAATTTTTTGCCAAATTTGAGGGGAACATGCCCGTTTGGATTGGACATGCCCCTGATCTCTCGCTTGCTTCTTCTTCTGTCTGCCACTAGGAGACACCTGACACTCTGAGTAAAAATAAATAAATACATAAGTAAATAAACTAAACAAAAACCTGAGATTCACCATGTACTTTGTAATAAACTAATATGTGAACAAATTTGGCACTAACCCTCTTAACCTCCCTGAGGCAATTTATGAAAAACCTAACAAGCATTTTGCGTCTACCAATTTTACGCAATCCGTATAACGAAAAAAAAAAAAAAAAAATCAAAGTCTCCTCTTTTTTGAATATAATATTAAATAAAAAAGAAACAATATTTATCCAGACGGAAGTCAACTCAAGTCCACCCCTATTTATTTATTTTTTTATTATCAGGATTAATTAAAAAAAATAAGATCAAACAAGGTGGAACATTTAAAACGTGATCCCAAAACCAACTTTTTTATTTGGAAAAAATTGGTCCACACGAGGTGGAGGACCACACGATCGTTATTTGGACGAGATAGACACAATAACGGTCGCCGTTGTAGAGTTGGGAAAAAGCAGTCCCGAAACGCAGACAGCTGGTGCGTGCCAAATTGAATATAGACAAGTGTGACACGTACGGCTAGTATACTGTAGTTGAATGTCACATAAAAGTCTTTTATCGCTGCCACGTTCATTTCAAAGTGATGACCAACTCGCGTCTTTAAATCACAAGACGGACCAGCTCATATTATATTCTCGGTGTTTTGGAGTAGCAATAAATCGGACATGGTATTTATTATTCAATCCAACGACCCAAATTTTATAGGTTGATAAATATCCCTTCAATTGATATCATTTCTAAGATATATTGGTTGTGTCGGGATTAATTCGTCTCTTTATATCTACTATCACATTCGATTTGCAGGGGACTATGTGTACGATGTTGTATTGCTCGGCAAAAAAAAGAAATGAATTTAAAAAACATTAAAAAGAAAAACAAAATATCATAATTTGTCATATAATTATTTTTGAATATAAATATTAAATCATAAAAAAAAAAAAAAAAAACATTCAAAATTTTTCTCCAAATTATGTGGTAAAATAGTTTAGATTAGATTCCCACAATAGTGACCAAACTATTGCCCAACTCGTATCGCCACTGCCACCAAGCATTTCAAACTTAGCTAATATTTAAGTAATGCAAATAGGCTTATACCAACCCCTTGTAAAAGTCCACCACCAGCCGCTGATCAACAAGTGTGATTAACAAGTATGACGCCCAGAGCCCTGTAGATTTAGAACAAGAACAACGAGAGCATCAACCAACTCGTACTACTAGTTTATATGCCCGGAGCCGGGTCTGTAAAAGTGAATTTTCTTTCTCGGTGTTTGAAGAAGAATAGGAAGAGAAAATGAGTCCTTCGGAAAAGTTGAAGTCAATAAATGATGGTGGGTCTTTTGATCGGCTTGTGAAAGAAGTAGAAGAAGCTGCCGATGGTGATCAGTCTTTGAAACAAGAGTTGTTGACAGAGGCTGTGCTAGCAGGCTTTATTCGGAAAGCGAGAGAGCGGGCTGCTAAAGCAAAGCGGAGCAATTTTCGGGCTAAATTTGCCAATCTCATGTTCACAATTCCCCAAAAAATCAGAACACGCTATTTTGGAGTAGGAGAGGAGGAGAAGCTGAGGCAAGGAAAGGTTGATAGCTGTTTGGAGGAGAAGCCGAATAAAAAGGAAAGGACTATCATCAAGAAAAATCATTTTCGGAATGAATTTGTCAATCTCAGTTTCAAAATTCCCAAAAAACCCAGAAGATGCTTTTTTGGCGTAGGAGAGGAGGAGAATAGCTGTTTGGAGGAGAAGAAGAAGAAAAAGAAAAGGACTATCATCAAGAAAAATTATTTTCGGAATGAATTTGTGAATCTCAGGTTCAACATTCCCAAAAAAACCAGAAGATGCTTTTTTGGAGTAGCGGCGGTTGACTTTGTCAATCTCTGGTTCTTCAACATTCCCAAACAAACCAGAAGCTAGGTGCCTCCTCCTAATGTTTCACGCATTGAAAGCAGTAACAAGTCCATTATAGGAAGATGCTATTTTGGAGTAGTGGCGACTCCTAATCGTAATGTTCCAATAAGAGGGTTTTTTTTTTTTTTTTTTTTAATTCTGTGTATATGTTTAGTCTCATTTTCTCCAAAAACTATCCACAGTTACGTTGAAATTTGATTATAGTGACTGTATATATATATATATATTTTTTTTATTGCAAAGTGACTGTATATATTAAGTTATGTTCATGATGGCGTTTGTACAGGAAGAAAAGGGAAAGGAAAGGCAAAATAATAAAACTATTCTCCATATTTTAATTAGTTACTGCATGTACAAGTATTTTTTAAATGCATTCAATTTACCAAAGACATTGATATTCTACTCGTGGACTTTTACTTGGATTTTTTTTTTTTTTTTTTTTTTTTTAATATTTGTACGCATTAGTTCTAAAATGGGCATAATGTGAAATCGGCATGTTTGAGGTTATCAATAGACAATAATAGTGGAAGGGTAGTATTGATAGTTCACAGGGTCTAAAAAGTACCCAAAAAATAAAATAAAATAAAACTTCTCATATGGGTCTAAAAAGCAGCTGGGAGTGGACATAATCGAAGCAGGCTTCCCCGCCACCTCCAAGGACGACTTCGAGGCCGTCAGGATCAACGCGAAAGAGGTGGAGAACGCCGTTGATGAAGAGGGGTACGTGGCCGTCATCTGCGGGCTGTCTAGAAGCAATGAGAAGGACATCTACACTGCTTGGGAGGCTGTCAAGTACGCGAAAAGGCCCCGCATTAACACTTTCATTGCCACCAGTGGGATATTCACGTGGAGTTCTATCTGAGGAAGAGGGAGCAGGAAGTCATTGACATTGCTCGGAGTAATGCTAAGTCTCTGCTTTGTAAATTTTAATACTCGTAGGTACACGAGTGTATTGTAAAATAGATTATGTAAGTACAAGATCAATCCCATAAAGATTGAGAAAATGTTAATCTAAATCCAAATTAAATTTAGTTTTAATCTAGATAACAAAGTTCGAAAATTGAGAATTTATTAAAATTAAAGAATTTAATAAAATTTTTAATTAACGAGACAAGATTAATTTATAAAACTCAAGTAATAGACGAAAAATCTGAGGTTTAAAATCCACTGTTATCAACTCGTAATATTTTATTATTCAGAATATTATTCTCAAAATTTAAAAAAAAAATTAGAAATCAATTTGTTGCTTTTTCAGGATTTATCAATTAAGTTCAAAAATAAATCTTATATAAATTCTTACTTTCACACTTGAAATTTATAAAATCTAAGCATTATATGCATTCAATATTGAAAAATATATAATAAAAAATCTTATTTAAACATTTTTCAATCCAAAGTTAAAATAATAAAATAATTTTGTAACAATAAAGCATATTTGATATTAAAAGTAAAATACTTTTTATTTCATTAATTGATGAAATTAAAAATTTTAAACATTAAAAATAAAATTTAGAATAACATGTAAATAGTAAAATTATTAAAAAAATCAATCAGGCTTACACCTCAAAAAAAAGAAATCAAACAGTATAATTATAAAACTATTATTGAGATTGTGTCACAAAATCACTCCTGCAGCCAGCCATGTAGCTTCTTCTTTCAGCTCCAAGCCGCTGCTCTCAAGGTGTGCTTTGAGCGAAGCCGCTACTCTCCTCTTTTGTCACAGCTGTTGCCTTTTGTCTTGTTGTGAGCCGCCCTTTTTGTCTTCTTCTGTTGCTCAAAATTGATTTGTTCCCAATTTATCTTTTTCTTTGGTAGACTTTTTTCCTTATCTCAACCAATTTTCTTACTTGATTGACAAATAATTTGGACATGACTTGAATCCTTAAATTAACTTAGATTTTAACTTGATCAAAATTGTAATTTTCCCTCATTCCATATGCAAATCATTTTTTATTATTGTTTCACTAAAAACACAATTAATTAAAATAAACTTAACATAAAATTGGATTAATAAACCTATATTTAAAGGTAATAAATATTTACAAATTATGTTTATCAGTTTGCTCGCAGTCTCGGTTGTCAGCATGTTGAATTCAGTACCCCTAAGGATGCTGGCAGGTTACACCCTTTTATGCTTTGTTTTGTTTAAGGTGGTGTATGTATTTGAACTGTATATTATACATAGGTGTGTGGTAGGGATTTGTATGAAGTTTGACAGTCGATAAGGTTAGTTTTGTTTCAGTTGTTGAATTTGGAGGGTATGATAATAGGTGAGTAGTGATATATTGAAAAGGGTACGCTTGATTGTGTAGAAAGACTAGAATTACAAGCATGTTCTTTGAGTATCTTCTTATGAGTAATTGTATATATGCTTTGTTTTGTTTCAGGTATTGTATTTGAACCGTATAACACATAGGGGTGTAGTGGGGATTTATATGGAGTTTGACAGCTGATAAGGTTTGTTTGGCTTAGTTTGTGTACTTCGAGTGTAGGATGATAGGTGAGTATTGATTTATTGGAAAGGTTACACTTGATTTTGTAGAAAGACTAGAATTACAAGCATGTTCTTTGAGTCTCCTGTTGTGGGTAATTGTGTAGTTTGGAATTTAGAAAGAGAGAAAAGTAGATGATGAGGAAGCCTTTTGTAGTTAGATGAGTGCGATTTGAGTTCAAAAATGAAGAATTGTTTCATTGATAGATAATTTTTCCCCCAGAAATTTAATAATGAGAAAGTGATAGTTTTTATGATAATAGGTGAGTAGTGATTTATTGAAAAGGGTACACTTGAAACAAGAAGATGCTTTTTTAGCATAGGAGAGGAGGAGAAGCACTGGGTTGATAGCTGTTTGGAGGAGAAGAGGGAGAAAAAGGAAAGGACTATCATCAAGAAAAATTATTTTCGGAATGAATTTGTCAATCTCAGGTTCAACATTCCCAAAAAAACCAGAAGATGCTTTTTTGGAGTAGCAGATAGAGGTTGAATTTGTCAATCTCTCTGGTTCAACAGTCCCAAAAAAATCAGAAGCTAGGTGCCTCCTCTTAATGTTTCACGCATTGAAAGCAGTAACAAGTCCATTACAGGAAGATGCTATTTTGGAGTAGTGGAGACTCTTAATTGTAATGTTCTAATTAGAGTTTTTAGTTCTATATACATGTTTAGTCTCATTTTATTTTGGACTAGTGCGGATTCCTAATTGTAATGTTCTAATTAGAGTTGTTTCTTTTTTTTTTTTAATTCTATATATATGCTTAGTCTATTTTTCTCCAAAAACTCTCTACAATTACGTTGAAATTTGATTATAGTGATTGTATATATTAAGTTCTGTTCATGATGGGTCTAAAATGCACTTTTAAAATGTATTCAATTTACCAAAGACATTGACATTCTGCTAGCGGACTTGTACTTGGACTTTTGGTTTGTTTTATTTTTTAATCTTTGTACGTATTGTTCTAAAATGGGCATAATGTTAAATTGGTATGTTTGAGGTTATCAGTAATAATTAAAGGGTAGCATTGATAGTTCACAGGGTCTAAAAAGTAACAAAATAAAAAACAAGCCTAGATGCAATGCGAAAGAGGTGGGGAACGCCGTCGATGAAGAGGGGCATGTGCCTGTCATCTGCGGGCTGTCTAGATGCAATTGGAAGGACATCAAGACTGTTTGGGAGGCTGTCAAGTACGCGAAAAGGCCACCCATTAATACATTCTTGCCACCAGTGGGATCCACATGGAGGACTATCTGAGGAAGAGTAAGCAGGCAGTCATTGACATTGCTCGGCGTAGTGCTAAGCAGGTATACGAGTTTACTGTAGAATGAATTCAATATATATAAGGTTGATCCCATAAGATTGAAAAAATATTAATCTAAATCTAAATTAAATTTAATTCTAATCTAGGTAATAAAGTTTGAAAATCTTATTTAAACATTTTTCAATCCAAACTCCAAAGTTAAATTAATAAAATAATTTTGTAACAATAACAAATATTTGATATTGAAAGTAAAATAATTTTTATTTTATTAATTGATGAAATTAAAAATTATTAAACATTCAAAATAAAATTTAGAATAACATTCAAATAGTAAAATTATTACAAAATCAATCAGGTTTACACCTTAAAAAAGGAAATCAAACAGTCCTGATAACAGGAACCAAAAGAAAATCAAATGCTGCACAATTACGAAACTATTGATGAGATTCTGTCACAAGTTCACTCCTACAGCCAGCCATGTAGTTTCTTCTTTCAGCTCCAAGCCGCTGCTCTCAAAGTGCACGTGCTTTGAGTGTAGCCGCTGCGCGCAAGGTGCACGTGCTTTAAGTGTAGCCGCTGCTCTCAAGGCGCACGTGCTTTGAGTGTAGCCGCTGCTCTCCTCTTTTTGTCACAGCTGTTGCCTTTTGTCTTGTTGAGAGCTGCCCTTTTGGTCTTCTTTCGTTGCTCAAAATTGATTTGTTCCAAATTTATCTTTTTCTTTCGTTGATTTATTTCCTTATCTCAGCTAATTTTCTTACTTGATTGACAAATAATCTGGACATGACTTGAATCCTTAATTAACTTAGACTTTAACTTGATAAAAATTGTAATTTTTTCTCATTCAATACACAAAACCTCTTTGATTACTGTTTCACCAAAAACACAATTAATTAAAATAAATTTAACATAAAATTGGATTAATAAACCTATATTTAAAGGTAATAAATATTTACAAATTATGTTTATCAGTTTGCTCGCAGTCTCGGTTGTCAGCATGTTGAATTCACCTCTAAGGATGATGGCAGGTTACGCCCTTTTATGCTTTGTTTTGTTTAAAGTGGTGTACGTATTTGAACTGTATAATATACATAGATGTGTAGTAGGGATTTGTATGAAGTTTGAAAGTTGATAAGGTTAGTTTTGTTTCAGTTGTTGAATTTGGAGGGTATGATAATTGGTGAGTAGTGATATATTGAAAAGGGTACGCTTGATTATGTAGAAAGACTAGAATTACAAGCAAGTTCTTTGAGTATCTTCTTGTGAGTAATTGTATATATGCTTTGTTTTGTTTCAGGCATTGTATTTGAACTGTATAACACATAGGTATGTAGTGGGGATTTATATGGAGTTTCACAGCTGATAAGATTTGTTTGGCTTAGTTTGGGTATTTCGAGTGTGTGATGATAGGTGAGTATTGATTTATTGGAAAGGGTACACTTGATTTTTAAGAAAGACTAGAATTACAAGCATGTTCTTTGAGTCTCTTGTTGTGGGTAATTGTGTAGTTTGGAATTTAGAAAGAGAGAAAAGTAGTTGATGAGGAAGGGCTTTGTAGTTAGATGAGTGCGATCTTTGAGTTCAAAAATGAAGAATTGTTTCATTGATAGATAAATTTCCTCCCCCCCCCCCCCCCCCCCCCCCCCCCCCCCCCCCAAAAAAATTTAATATTGAGTAAGTGATAGTTCTTATGATAACAGGTGAGTAGTGATTTATTGAAAAGGGTACACTTGATTGTGTAGAAAGACTAAAATATTACAACCATGAACAAGTTACAAGTGGAACTCTGCGTCTTTCGACAGCAACGGTTAAACTCGTTGGGGCTGATTGGCAGGAGCAGGTTGCTTGCGCTATTGGAACTGGACCTGTTGATTCAGCTTACAAGGCTGTTGATCCAATTGTGAAGGTTTGATATAATCAATGGCAGATTTGGGGCCTCAATTCAATTTTATATCAGAATTTTGTTAAATTGGTTTCAGGAATTTTTCTATAAACAGGAACCAGCATGTAACAATCCAAATCCCGATATAAAGAATCTAGAATAATACTCGGTAAAACATAAATCTAAGATGTATTTTATTCATAAATAACATAAATCTGTTTCAATACCTCAGTGAAATCTTAAACAACTCAAATATATGATCATTCAAAATCAACGCTTACATTCATATCCTAACAAAAGAAAACAAACTAAATTACACCTTAAATTATAGCAAGATAAATAGCCACAATTCTAGAACCAAAATCTTTTACCAAGCAACACCAATAACTTGAAGTCATCCCTCAATACAAATAAAACCTACTAATTTACAAAAATAGCAAAGACGAGAGGTGAGCCGTTAACTCGGTAAGTAAATTCAACATAACATTAGAAAACTATAAAACACTTTCAATATTTTCTGTAAATGAATTATGTAAATACATATTATAACGGTGAACATTTAAGATTAACATTTACTAAATAAAACCAAATTGTAAAACATTTGTTTTAATTTCAATAACTGAACCATATAAAATAAATATATCTTATAGCTCTAAACATTTGACATTAACATTTATAGAATAAAAACCAGTAGTTCATGTCACGTAATGTCTACGATAACGGTATGTCACATTTATCTATGTGACTTGGTAACAGTAGGTCACATTTACTTGTGTGACTTGGTAACAATAGGTCACATTTACCTGTGTGACTTGGTAACGATAAGTGTGCACACAATAACTCAATTGAGATAATAACAATGGTAATGGTACTACGGAGAATGAGCAAAAACATTTTATAATATAATTACAAATTTCAATATATATCATACTTTTCAAATTCGGAAGAATACTTTTGATACAATTAAACATTTTACAACGACATATAATTGATGATGTAAAATCATTTAAATAGAATATGATAATAAGTAACGTTGCAAGAATCCAAACTTAGTAAAGGCATAACTTTTATGTATATTTTGCAAAAGAATGTTCAAAATTTACTTATCGAAAACATTTTTAGAAAACTATAATTAAGGTATAAAATATACTTTGCTTAAGATAAAATGATAGTAAATCAAATGGAAAATATTCAATTATAAAGACTAAATTTGTTACTAGAAAACTATATAATACATGCCATGAAAAATTTACTTACCTCTTCCGCTTATCCCAATAAAAATAGCTTTATGAAATAATCCTACTTATGAACCTACAATCACATAATGAAACTCATTCATATAAATTTATAGAAATCCATAACTTCTCAAATTACTCTAAACTAGTCAAAGATACATTGAATCTCAACATATTACTTTATAAATACTATATTGACATTAGCTTAACACAAACCATACATTACTACATTTATCCAACTCCAAATACCATTAAAATTTAATATTGTCAACACTGCCTTTACTGATGCAGTCTACTTTCTCCATGTTTAATAAATTGTACATAAAACCAATTGTCCCATAAATGTATATATATGTTCTAAAGACCTAGAATAAACATCATAAAAATGTTTAGTCTTAAATGCGTCTGTTAACCTATTATTTTAAACCTTAGAATTCAAACTAAGGTTGTACTGACATCAGTTTCGAAACTGAACAGTTCTTGATGTTTAAATTTTTTAAAAATAAACCGCTTCATAAAAATCTTTCAAAATTGAATGGCTTATAGAGGACTCATATTGGTTCATAAAAAATTTAATGACACTAAAATAACATCAATGCAAGTCCAAAAATTTCAATATTCAACCTAATTCAGTGTTGTCCAGATTTTTATTTTACTGAGTTAGAGGTGATAAAAAATTCATAATTAATTGCATACTTATTATATGATCACGAAATTTTTCCGAACATAACCTAATATTCAAAGGATCATTCATACCAAATTTCATAATTTTATACCCTCATTTGCCTAATAAAAAAATTAAACAAATCTAACACATTTAATAGGAAACCAAATTAATTTCTAGCAGCCTTTATTTTTTCTAAAAGAAATCCATAAAATTTTAATCTTATTATGAAATAACTCCAAACATAAACAATAAAATATCATAAACTTCTAATTTAAATAAAAAAATATATATGAAAGAAAGGGAAGAAAACCTACTTGATTCCTAAATATTTTCACAATAAACATCGATCTTTAATATTGTTATGGTTGAAGGTTTAATTTTGTTACTGAAGAAGCAAATTTTTGAATTATACATGAGAGTTTTCAAGAGAGAGAAGTGCCTACTGAGAATAGAGAAGAATAATATTTTATATGAAACTTCAAACCCTAAGAGCAATTAGGGAAAATATATAACCACATATATCTTAGTTTTTTTTTTTTTTTTTCCCTTTCTATTCTTTGAATTGCCATCAAATTCATCCAATTGGGCTTTTGTCCAATTGCTTTGACATTATTATACAACTTAGGCTTATACTAAATTTGGGCTCATTTATTAATTCTTATTTAGGTTCAATTAATCTTTTTAGTCTACTTAGATTCGGGCCTTACACAACAACTCTCCTTGAGTATTCCATGAATGCAGTAATAGAAGGCATTGATGCAATAGCCATAACTTGTGTTCTAATTCATGGGGATAATAATCCCACATCAACTAATGCTATAATTGGTGAGATGGTTCAACAAGCATTTAGGTATGGCATGCGATCAATGTTCAATTTTGAAATACATTAGTTCTTCTGCTCCTGATCTTGCATTTGCTCAAACCACCATTTTCTTGAGCAGTGGAACTGCAACATCAATGGATATCAAGGTTTTAAGTGTCAATGCGTACATCGGTGCTCTAAACAAAATGTCAAGATTCAGAGACCAGTTGCTGACAAAAACTCCCTTGGAAAGAAGCACAGTATCAGCTTGAAGGGTTGTCAAATAGGATGGTTTAATTATGTTGTTGCTTATATGAATGTGCAGAAGTATGAAGCTTCTTCTGCTTTCTTATATATTGTTGTGTAGAATAAACTTGTAAAAGTTATGGTCATAGAATTGTCTTTAAGTTTTCTTCAAAATATATATATATATATATATATATATCTTTACAAGTTTTAGGGGGTTCTAGTTGTTTTAAAATTATTTGGAATACCTTTTTTTTTGAAAGAAAATTATTTGGAATACTTGCCAAATCTTGAAGTTATTAAAATTGTTTGAGTCGTCTAGCTTGTATTAGTAATCAGAGCAAGATTATTTTATATTATATTATTTTATTTTTTATAAATGAACCATATGGCCAACAAGTATTAAGTGAAAGAAAATAACAAGGGAGAAAATCTTTTGTGAAAACAACACTTTTAGAATGGATCACATGACAAAAAAGGAAAAGGAAAATAAAAAATAGAATATTCCCACATTTTTCAAACATTTATTCAAAAATTTTACACAAATGGTGTGAGAAGTTGATTTATATAGTTATCATATTGATTTTAGCATAATATATTGATGATGTGGTAATATCATGTAAGTTTGTCACATTATTTGAACAATGAATTTAGATAAATTATTGGATGGTATAACATTACTCAAATAGGTGGTAGGAAAGTATCAAAACAAAATGTCCATTTTCATCTCAAGATCAAATGGAAAAATGGTTGCTCTTGTTAATTGAACTTGAATCTTTTTCCATCTAGCACGTTCTCTTATTTTTCATTGATCTTGTGACATATTAACATTATTATTAATGGACGGTTATAATTTAACGAGCAAATAGCATCAAAACTCATTTGATATCTCTGTTTTCTCTTCATCTTTCCTTCCTTCCCTTTTGCGCTTTTTTTTTTTTTTTCATCTCTAGCAAAGAGCTCTCTCCTCGTCAAAAATACAAATATGAAGAATTTATTTTTTTTTTCGTAAGTCATGATAGGAAATTATCACAATAGGATTGTCACAACAAGATAGATTTTGCAATCTATAGATTTGCATTTTGTAGGAGGTGGAAGAAGAAGACTACGACTCTAGCATTGTTGCATTGTGCTCCGTCAAGAGTTCAATTAAAAATTTGGCGATTGGGACAAGAGAGATAAATAACATTAAAAAGTGAACAATGTAATTTTATCCAAAGCTATAGAAATAAAATATAAATGATAAATTTATTGAAATATGGCATAAAAGTGTAGTCCCCTTAATTTTGCCCATTTCTGATTTTTTCACTGATATTAGAAATCTTAATTCAATAATTTAACAAATTTTAAAAATCATATTATTCTTGCTATTTCTTCATTAATATAATTATTTGAAATGTTAATATTAGCTTTGAATACTGTTAAAGAGGTAACCAAGTATCCTCATTTTGGAAGAATCCAACCTTTAGAGACCTTGTTCCTCAAGCTATGGAAATGGAATTTTCAGTTAATTCAAGAAATTATTTGATATGGCAAAGGTTTAAAAACAATGCAAAGGAAATTGTTGGTAGCTTATAAGGGTCACTAGTTTGATTCTTCTTTTGTCTACGCCTTTGGCTGGTCGCATCGATAGGTATGGATGTGTTATGTGCTTATTTATCACATTAAGACATTAAATTGGTTTAATTTTATTATAATTGTTTTTTAAGTTGTTTTTAAGTAGTTTTAAGTGATTATTTAAAAAAATAAAATAAAATAAAATAACTTACTAGATAAAATTCGAGACATTATTAAGTTTTAAGTGGAAAAAGAGTTTAGATAAAAGATGCCACATAACGTGCGTAACTTTCGGATTTTATAAATATTAACAAATAATAAAAATCTTACATCTTTAATTAGACTTTTCTGCACATTTAATCTTGCTATTACCATATAGAGTGGAGTTGATATTGTGGATTGATTGGGCTTACAATTTTGAGTTGGGCTGAGGTTTTGTAAAGTCCAATTGCAATACGGAAACAAATAATGCTGAGTCCAGTAATGATTGAATAAGAACACTCACCCCCCTCCCCATGACTTGTTAGTCGTGAGTTCGACTAGGCACACCCCATCTCTATTAATAAAAATAGGTGAGATTTTTTTCCATATATATGGATTGTTTCTCACCCCGCTATGGATTTTATTTGGACCGTATCACTAATATCCTTCTAGTTTGATCCCAGTTATTTCCTGGGCTAGTTTTAGAATTCAAAAAAAGAAAAAAAACGGTTTTTATATTGCTTAAAATTTTAAATGGTTGTTCAATAATAGTGCTGAAATATTTATAATTAAAGGCAAGTTGTAAATTATTTTAGATAAAAGAAGAATTATCTAAAATAAAGATGCTCATAATATGCAAATGCATAATTGTCTTTAACTCGGCCATCTGTAAAAGAACTTAATGTAGAGGAACTAGATATCACACAGGATTAATCTCTTGGGACGGTGTCAAAGATCTTACTGAGACTTCAGAGAAGGGAATAGTGATTGAATTTGTTATTATTTGGCTTGTTCTTGTGGTCTGTCTCAATCGTAGTTGGTGGATTAATTTGTTTTATGAGCTGTCAGTTTTAGGTTTCTTGAAAGTGGTCAGTCCTTGGGGTAGATCTACGGTCTTATTTCTTGTTAATGCAGCATTTAGATTGTCAACTTCCGTATTCCATTCTGCAAGATAAATGACTACTTATAAAATATGATCGAAAGGAGAAGAAATGGGATGTTAACCTCAATGGCCTGTCATGTGTAAGGGGAACTTAAAGAGAGCATGCCCACCTTCTCTGACAGTGTCCCCTGGACTACTTAGCTTTGGTACAAGCTGATTGCAGATTAAAGCTGAGTTAATTCTGTCCCAGCTCCTGCAGTGCAATATTGGCTGAATCTTTTTGGGCTTCTGGCAGAGAAAAGAAAGCTGATATGCCATGCCATGGAAAAGTGTGGTGTTGGCATTTGGCTGATATGGATTGAAAGGAACAAAAGAATCATTGGGGACTACAGGGTGGAACATTTTCTGTCTTTATGGGAGAGGATCAAGTTTTGGGTTTCATAGGCATCGAGGAGTTCCACTGTTCTTTATGCAACATAATTGTGAAGAAGTTTTGAATCAAGGAGGAAATCAGCAGTGTTTAGTGTTTGTTTTATATGGGGGCTTTTTTTCTTAATTGACTGGGAATCTGCTGCATTTAATTATGCTTTTCTTACTGATGCTTGACTGTGAATTTTCTGTATCAGCTAGCTGGTTTTAAGCTTTCCATATACTTTGTTAACTCTTGGTCTTTTCAGAATGCTTGTTCACCAATTCTTCCTAATTTTATAGACTCCCATGTTGTGTTGCTCATCAAAAGAAAAATCTGTATAACAATCAATTATAATTGGGAAGAATGTGTTGTTTAAATTACTTAAAAGCTGAATATAAACCCAACTACATGTGGTTATCTCGTATGTCATGATTTTAGTTTGTCCAGGTTTCCAATTCTTGCTAGTTTTTAGTAGAACTTTTTCTTACATTTTCCAAACTTGAATAACTTGCAGATGGTTCAGATCCCTCTTCTTACTTTGGAAAGATCATAGAATGTACTTGGGATTCAGAGGAACGGGTATGGGTTTGTATGCGGATCAGGACAGATAAATCAAATCCGAATGATATCAATACTTACAAGAAGGTGTGTGCCTTCACCATTTAAATGATATTTTGATTGTTTTGACCATATTGGACTGATAAAAGTTTTTTAATGTAAACTTAGGTGATGCGGAGCATAAGAGATAACATCACTGAAGATGTCTTATTGAATGAGATTAATGAGATTGTTCGCCTGCCAATGTATGCTGATCGGATCCGAAATGATAGCAAGACAAATTCAGTGCGAAGGAGATGATGAATAGAGTTCGAGGCTCATATATACAAGGTTTACCGGTAAGGTTTGATTGGGCTTACAATTTTGAGTTGGGCTAAGGTTTTGTAAAGTCCAATTGCAATACGGAAACAGACTAGGCTGAGTCCAGTAATGATTGGCGCTAAAATCTTAGTTAGGATTCGGCAAAAAAGGATCCGAGAACTGACCGTTACAAGTCTGATTAGGATTCGAAAAATCTTTGTTCATTTATTACAACACAAGACATGTTGTTTAAATCTTTGTTCAGGAAACTTCGCTTTTAACACCCACTTCAACTCTGATTAGGATTACCATAACATCCCAAAATTATATATTTTGGAAGCTAATTCAAATTACTAGTATAATAATCCTATTTCATCTGGGTTTAGGAATTCGCTACTTGTTTTCTCTCTCCCTCACTTCATATATACACTACCCTTTTGTTCTCTTGCTGGGTCTGTGAAAGTGATTTTCCTTTCTCGGTGTTTGAAGTAGAGGAAGAAGAGAGAATGAGGACTTTGGAAGAGTTGAAGTTAATAGGTGATGGTGGGTCTTTTGATCGGCTTGTGGAAAAAGTGGAAGAAGCTGTCGATGGTGATGAGTCTTTGAAACAAAAATTGTTGACAGAGGCTGTGTTAAGAGGCTTTATTCGAAAAGCGGCCAAGCTGTTGGCTGTTCAAGAAAAGCAGAGTAATTTTGGGGTTGAATTTGTCAATCTCAGGTTCAGAATTCCCAAGAAAATCAGAATCAAGGCACCTCCTCTTCATGTTTCACGCGTTGAAAGCAATGACAAGTCCGTCATGGGAAGATGCTATTTTGGGGTAGTAGAGGAGGTGCCAGCAGTGAAGGAGCAGAGGAAGACAGATAGTTTGAACAAGAAGAGGAAGGCTGCTGATAGCTGTCTGGAAGAGAAGCGGAAGAAAAAGAAGAGCAATATCATCAAGAAACATAATCTTGATCATCAACTGGGTTTCAACCCACCTCCTCAACTTCCTCAAGAATTCAAAGATCGAATCCAAAGATTAAATGGAACCGATATTACTCTGGTTATTCAAAAAGAGTTGACACGGACTGACATGGATAGCGGTCAAGCTCGCTTTGCAATGCCAAGACAACAAGTGAGGACTCATGGTTTTCTTAGCGAGGAAGAGACTCACATATTGAGTCAGAAGGGGATCCAATGTACGTTGATTCAACCATGTCTCGAAATGATAAATTTTGAATTGAAAAGATGGAAGATGAGCAAGACCTTCTCTTATGCATTGATTAAAAACTGGAACTCAGTTGCATATAATACAAGGAATCATCTTGAAATTGGTTCTAAGGTGCAATTATGGAGTTTCCGGGTTGAATCGCGGTTATGGTTTGCCCTTGTTAAGCTTAAAGAGACTTTTAGTACTAGTGGTGTTACTTCCATTTAGATTACATACATAATTACTATAGGGGTTGCTTGATTGAGTGTCCTCAAAATATTTGTTCACTTTGGTTTGTTAAATATGTTACATTCATTTTTTCATTGATGAATATGGATTGATGATCTTTAATACTTGTAATCAGTTGTGTAATTACTCATGCATGGGCTGTCACTATTTATAAACAATGTAAACCAACAACTGTTTTCAAGAATTGTATATAATAAAGCAGAATTCATTGCCTCAATAATCAGGATTACAATCTGCTGGTAATATAGAGCTTGCTCCTGTAATAAAAAATCTTAATTATAATTGAGATTCTTAAACTTTCAACGCTCTAGAGTAAACATAGCTTCGGAATTATTAAACATGAGCTGGTGTGGGCATATATAATGGCACACAGCTGGTTTACGCTCGCTCAACAATTTTTTTTTCTTTTTCTTTTAATTATGAACAAACAAAAATATAGTATCGTTCGTGTGAAATAACAAAACCGATGTTTCTTTGTACATCAAACTTTATTATAAATATTTCAATATCAACATTACAAAGAAAAACCAAGTCTTTTATACTTAAAGAGTATACAAGTTTAGCAAAGTTCAATCCACAAGTTTAATTTCACCTTTTCCCTTCGAAAGTGTCGTTGGTGAGAGTCAATCTTCTTGTAGTTTCAAAAGCAAAACAGATGCAACAATGCAACCTAACACCACTGGATGCATCGAGCTGTGAATTAAGGGAATACATAGATACCCGAACATAAGACATGATAGACAAAGCAAACTAAAAAAAAAATGATAAAACTAATTTGTACAATCTGATGGTTGATTTTTCTTTGATTCCGGGGCCAAGATATATATACGGTAACACAATATAGATCACATCAATCACAAATTAAGAGTTATCAGGCTCTTAAAAGCTTAAAGTCTTAAATAGAAGCACAAGTTAGTCTCATTCATCAACTGCACGTCAATTTGATACAGATAGTTTTCGTAATCATAGGAAATATATATGAAATTATTGGGTGAATAACTTACCAGAAGAAATGACAATTGTAAAATTTACATCTCAATCATATATATATGTTCATAAAGTTTTTCTTTGTATGTTCATTGCACAACTGATTAAAAGACTAATATGATGCTCTGCTGAACAAAATATGTAGTACTACTACAATCCACGAGATAGAAAATTAAGGTCCAAAAAAGCTATGGAGGCATACGTCCCGTCAATGATGGCTTTCTCCGCTAGCATCTTCTGTCCACAAAAAGTTTAATTTACACCTCTTTGTGGTGGGTTGGTCATGTGCCTGATAGATTGTGGTTTGTTGTTTGGGATTTAGGTTTTTTGTCGTGGTCTTGAAGTTGAAGTGGATTTGGACTTTTTGTAAATACTCGATACAAGTTGTAGATTCTAGGATTTGATTTTTATGGGTAAGTTTAGATTTAGTTAAATATTTTTACAAGGGCTTAACCACCTTACTCATAGAGTAAAGTTACATATGAATAAAATCTTTGAATTGATTATAACTTTTTATAAATGATATTTTTGGCAATGGAACAACAATAGGCTCATAATCATTGAAAATTTTGCAATTTTGGGAGTTCTCTTAAAACAGGTAGGCTCTCATCACATTTGTGAGCTCCAACTTATTTTCCCGAAGATATTTGATGGGAAGTTGACAAGATTTAAAGAGAGTTATATTTTTTATGTGTTTGGTCTTATGTAGGTCTTGTATAAATTGGCATGAATATAAATAATTTTGTTGTGTTATGATATGGATTTTCCATAACTTGCCTACAAAAAAGTAGCAGATTTAATTTCACTTTTTTTTTCCTAACTTTTTGGATTCTTGCGATTTTTCAACTTAACCCTTTTTTTCTTTTTCCTTTATTAATCATTTCTGGTGTTGTCATCATTTTCTTTTAAAGTTTCATAATAGAAAATGTGGTCACCGATTTCTACATTATTATTTGTTCTTTAATTTTTAACTTTCATATAAAGGGCAATCTTGACATTTGCTAAGTCTCTGGAATCAACTTAAAAAAATCAGTTACCACTCTCAAATGCTAAGGAGGTTTTTGTAGAATGAATAAACATGACCATTTAGGTGTCTTTATGTTAAACCTCAAGGAGTGCAAATTTTCCTTTAGTTCCTTTTTTTTTTTTTTTTTTTTCTCAAATGTAGATGAACTTTTTTTTAACAATGAAAGTTAAATGAAGAATGAAGTAACATAAGCAATATTTTACCTTTACATAAAGGAATGACTGCGTGGAAATGACAATGTTAACTAGAAAATTCGTTTGTGACCCATAAATAATTATTTATTTTTAGTACCAAATTAAAATTATTAATTCTTCACTATTATTTGTTATACTACCTTGTCATCACCCAAAAAATCTCAAATTTTGTCAAAATTTGGGAGGAATATGAAGATTTTTAATCCTTCCATGGTTGCATGAAATTTGTTAAACCCAAAATTTTGACTAAAAAGATTATTTTATTATTCATCCATAAATTTTTAGTCAATGTATGGTAATGTTAAATTTTGACTAAATAATAATAATAATAATAAAGGGGTCAGGCTATAGTAATGTTAAATTTTGACTAAAAAGATTATTTTATTATTCATCCATACATTTTTAGCCAATGTATAGTGGAAAAAAGTAGATGAATTCAAGATAGTATGCCATAATAGTAATAATAATAATAATAATAATAAACATATAAGTTAAGCTTGGTCCTATGGCATATGGTATGCCATTCACACCCATGTTAATGATGTCGTAAATTAGAAAAATGCCTTATTCCTTAAACCTAAATTTTAGGAAAAAATACAACAACTCAAAAAAAAAAAAAAATTACAAATTACAAACCAATAAACAGCTCAATATAAGATTAATTTAAGCATTTGATTTTAGCCGAGTCTTTACTTTATTCAAATAAAAAAAAAAAAAAAAAAAACCAAGTCTTTACTAGTCAATCAAGTCACCAACTTGTCCAGATTGATTACTTAATTTCCTAAAATATGTAACAATAAATCGGACATGGTATTTATTATTCAATCCAACAACCCAAATTTTATAGGTTGATAAATATCCCTTCAATTGATATCATTTCTAAGGTATATCGGTATGCATTAGAGCATTTTCAATGCTATTATGCATTTTCTAATTATTATTAGTGACATATCTTTTTTTTTTTTAATATTAATCCACTATGACAATATATGTATCCAATACAATTATTTAAAGGAAAATATGCATCAACTTTTGACTAATCACCATATTTTATAAAGTAATGCTACACTATCTATAATTTTGTCCAAATTTATTGCGAAACAATGTAATAAGTTAATTTATAATCACTATATCATCAATATATCATCTCATAATCAATATGGTTATTACATATCAGCTTAATATATCATTTAAGTAAAATAAATAAAATTTTGGGAAGTATAGCATTATTCCTATCCATTAAGCATACCGTTCTATAATCACTTTTGTAAAAATATTTGTGGAAGTGATGACAAATAAATTAACATGTCATTTCAAATTGATCTATATGCATAACGTCCAATCCACAGTTTACAAACGTTAACAATAGTATGTTGACAATCACAACCTTTTTATTAATGGCTTCTAATTTAATGTAAATATAGTAATTAGTAATTCTATCTCTAGATTTTTAGTAATTTCAATAATAAATGTTTTTTTTTTTAGTGAAATTAAATGTGTTAATAATGTTCCTCTAATTGGATAAAAGTCATGTTTAAAAAGATTAAGCAACCTATATTAGAAAAAACATAAAGTCCTTTATGATGTGTTTGGTTATTGAAAATGAAAATGAAAGTTATAAAATTCTACGAGAAATAAATCAAGTCGACGTGACCTGTTTTAACTTCCATCTCCAACTGCCGCCAACATTGAGGATAGAGAAATAATAAAGCAGTTGAATGTAAAAAGAGATGCATGTAACAGTCACGACACTGACAAATGTGAGCATTCATTTACTTCTCTTCTTGTACAAGTCGGTTGTTTCTCAGCTGTCCGATTGGTGAAATTGTAATCATCACTTGTTTGTGCTGCCTCACACTACAACTTTGCCCCCAACACTGGCTTCGTTTAGATTTATTTACGGGAAATTGGAAATTACTATATATGTTTTTCTGTCCAATAGGAGGAGCAAAAATAATTATATGAAAAAAAATAAAATAAATCGATACTATATATTAAAGGTTTGGAAATTATATTGTCACGTGGACATATGTCTTGCGTTGAATTTTGATGTCATTTTTCTTATTTCTCTATTTTACACCATCAAGTAACGTTACTTTATTCTAGACATTGAACATATCATCCTATTAAAAGAAGTTTACATCTAAATTTGGTTCATCTATCTAAAAATGTTGGGATTATTTTAAAAATAATATATAGGAATATTTGTGATGTATTTGTTGATTTTAATACTAAATTGTTTGATTTATGATTTTCATTACGATAACAATTTGGGAAAGTTAATTACGAATTAACTATTGAATTGGCTTTTACATATATTTGTAGAAATTTTGATTCACTTGTAAATGTGAGGTGTCATGGTTGTTTTCTAGAATGTGGATAGATGATAAAGAATATAGGACTAGAGCAATTTTTTTTTTTAAATGTTTTTTTTTTTGTCAAATGGTCTTTCTCTCCTCTCACCTGATGGTCAATATAGTGGAACAAAATAGGAATCATCCGTCAAGCGCAAGATGCAACTTGGGTGCCACCTCTGCAACAGTCCAAAACAAATGGCCAACATTACGAAGAAAAAAAGAATTTGAGTGACAATATAAAAACGAAATATATATAAATGAATTTGATTAATTGATTCTTATATTTAAAATAAGGTATACTTGATTATAAAAATTCTCTATATATATTATGTGAAAAACATTAAAAATATATATATATCGAGTTAGCAAATGCTAGATAGTCATATGGAATTCATAAATTTAATTAACAAATTTTGCTTTAGATTACATCATTACATGCAATTTAATGAGAATAATGGCTTTGGAACTATCGCTATTGAGCTCCACTCTTGGGTTAAAACCGGCCAAATAAAAAGAACAACAAGAAAAGAGCCTACAAAGCAAATTAGCTATGAATAATGTCCCGACATCTAAAATCATTTAAAATTTAAATTTTTTCTTCAAATTATGTAGTAAAATAATTTGTGGCGAACATATTAATTGTGAAATAATATATTGATGATGAAATAACTATAAATAAATTTATCATATCATTTGAACAATAAATGCAGCTAAAATTTTTAATAGTATAATATTGCTCATTAGCTAAACACATATCATAGAAGTAAAGCAAAATTATACATGGAGAAATTAAACCTGACACTCACCATGTACTATGTAATATGTGAACAAATTTGGCTCTAAGCCTCTTAACCTCCCTGAGGCAATTTATGAAAAAGCTAACAAGCATTTTGCATCTCCCAATTTTACGCAATCCATATAATAATAAAAAAAAAGAGAAAAAAAGATTAAGATTTAAAGTCTTCTCTTTTTTGAATATAACATTAAATCATAATAAAAACACAACGTTTATCCGGACAGAAGTTAACGTGAGTCCACCCCTATTTATCAAATAAGATAAAACACTTAATGACTTTCACACCCACACAAACAACTTTCACGCGGCAGAGATAAATCCACAGTAACCCCCCCTTCCTCCCACTAAATCCACAGTAACCCCCCTCCCGCCCTTAGAGTTGGGAGGAAGCAGCCACGAAACAGGAAAAAGCATATTCTGGGGGGCGTCAAATTGAATTACCGACCTCCTTGGTAAAAGTCGACCACGCCCTAATTAACAGTTTGGGATAGCAGTTTGTGAAATGATACGGAGCCGCAAAGTACACTCCTAGTTAATAAATGTGCTGTACAATTACCGACCACCTCGTACTACTGCTACCACGCTTCCAGTTTCTTTGCATCACTGCCACCATGCATTCCAAACTCGCGTCTTTTAATCCCAAGATGAACCAACTCATACAGACTATGCTAAACTCCCTTTGGTTTTCTTGTCAAGTTTCAAGCTGGGTGGAAGTAATTCTTCTGGGCATTTGTTTTCTGGGTCTGTGAAAGTAAGTGATTTTTCTTTCTCGGTGTTTGAAGTAGGAGAAGAAGAGAGAATGAGGACTTTGCAAGTGTTGAAGTCAATACCTGATGGTGGGTCTTTTGATGGGCTTGTGAAAAAAGTGGAAGAAGCTGCCGGTGGTGATCAGTCTTTGAAACGAGACTTGTTGACAGAGGCTGTGTTACCAGGCTTTATTCGAAAAGCGAGAGAGCTGGCTGTTAAAGCAAAGCAGAGTAATTTTCGGGCTAAATTTGTCAATCTCAGGTTCAGAATTCCCCAAAAAAAGAGAAGACGCTATTTTGGAGTAGGAGAGGAGGAGAAGCAGAGGCAGGGAAAGGTTGATAGCTGTTTGGAGGAGAAGAGGAAGAAAAAGAAAAGGACTATCAGCAAGAAAAATCATTTTCGGAATGAATTTGTCAATCTCAGTTTCAACATTCCCAAAAAAAGCAGAAGATGCTTTTTTGGCGTGGCAGAGGATGAGAAGAAGGGGCAGAGAAAGGTTGATAGCTGTTTGGAGGAGAAGAGGAAGACAAAGAAAAGGACTATCATCAAGAAAAATCATTTTCGGAATGAATTTGTCAATCTCAGGTTCAACATTCCCAAAAAAACCAGAAGATGCTTTTTTGGAGCAGCAGAGGTTGAATTTGTCAATCTCTGGTTCAACATTCCCAAACAAATCAGAAGCTAGCTGCCTCCTCTGAATGTTTCACGCATTGAAAGCGATTACAAGTTCATTATGGGAAGACGCTATTTTGGAGTAGCGGAGACTCCTAATTTTAATGTTCTAATTAGAGGTTTTTTTTTTTTTTTTTTTTTTTTTTTTTTTTAAAATTCTGTGTGTATGTTTAGTCTCATTTTCTCCAAAAACTATCTACAGTTACGTTGAATTTATCAATCAGGTTTACACTTAAAAAAGAAATCAAACAGTCCCGATAACAGGAACCAAAAGAAAATCAAACCCGCATGATTACGAAATTATTGCAGATATTCTGTCACAAAGTCACTCATACGGCCAGCCATGCAGCTTCTTCTTTCAGCTCCAAGCCGCTGCTCTCAAGGTGTGCTTTGAGTGTAGCCGCTACTCTCCTCTTTTTGTCACAGCTGTTGCCTTTTGTCTTGTTGTGAGCTCCCCTTTTTGTCTTCTTCTATTGCTCAAAACTGATTTGTTCCAAATTTATCTTTTTCCTTCATTGATTTATTTCCTTTATCTCAACCAATTTTCTTACTTGATTGATAAATAATTTGGACATGACTTGAATCTATAATTAACTTAGATTTTAACTTGATAAAAACTGTAATTTTTCCTCATTCAATATACAAATCCTCTTCGATTACTGTTTCATCAAAAAATACAATTAATTAAAATAAATTTAACATAAAATTGGATTAATAAATCTATATTTAAAGGTAATAAATATTTACAAATTATGTTTATCCGTTTGCTGGCAGTCTCGATTGTCAGCATGTTGAATTCACCCCTAAGGATGCTGGCAGGTTACACCCTTTTATGCTTTGTTTTGTTTAAGGTGGTGTATGTATTTGAACTGTATAATATACATAGGTGTGTGGTAGGGATTTGTTTGAAGTTTGACAGTCGATAAGGCTAGTTTTGTTTCAGTTGTTGAATTTGGAGGGTATGATAATAGGTGAGTAGTGATATATTGAAAAGGGTACGCTTGATTGTGTAGAAAGACTAGAATTACAAGCATGTTCTTTGAGTATCTTCTCGTGAGTAATTGTATATATGCTTTGTTTTGTTCCAGGTATTGTGTTTGAACTGTATAACACATAGGTGTGTACTGGGGATTTATTTGGAGTTTGACAACTGATAAGGTTTGTCTGGCTTAGTTTGTGTATTTCAAGTGTATGATGATAGGTGAGTATTGATTTATTGGAAAGGGTACACTTGAGTTTGTGGAAAGACTAGAATTACAAGCATGTTCTTTGAGTCTCTTGTTGTGGGTAATTGTGTAGTTTGGAATTTAGAAAGAGAGAAAAGTAGTTGATGAGGAAGGCTTTTGTAGTTAGATGAGTGCGATTTGAGTTCAAAAATGAAGAATTGTTTCATTGATCGATAATTTTTTCCCCCCAAAATTTAATAATAAGTGATAGTTGTTATGATAACAGGTGAGTAGTGATTTATTGAAAAGGGTACACTTGATTGTGTAGAAAGACTAAAATATTACGACCATGAACAAGTTACATGTGGAACTCTGGGTCTTTCGACAGTGATAGTTAAACTCGTTGGGGCCGATGGGCAGGAACAGGTTGCTTGCGCTATTGGAACTGGACCTGTTGATTCAGCTTACAAGGCTGTTGATCCAATTGTGAAGGTTTGATATAATCAATGGCAGATTTGGGGCCTCAATTCAATTTTATATCAGAATTTTGTTAAATTGGTTTCAAGAATTTTTCTATAAACAGGAACCAGCATGTAACAATCCAAATCCTGATATAAGGAATCTAGAATGATACTCAGTAAAACATAAATTTAGGATGTATTTTATTCATAAATAACATAAATCTGTTTCAATACCTCAGTGAAATCTTAAATAACTCAAATATATAATCATTCAAAATCAACGCTTACATTCATATCCTAACGAAAGAAAACAAACTAAATTACATATTAAATTATAGCAAGATAAACAGCCACAATTCTAGAACCAAAATCTTTTACCAAGCAACACCAATAACTTGGAGTCGTCCCTCAATACAAATAAAACCTACTAATTTACAAAAATAGCAGAGACGAGAGGTGAGCCGTTAACTCGGTAAGTAAATTCAACATAACATTAGAAAACTATAAAACACTTTCAATATTTTCTGTAAATGAATTATGTAAATACATATTATAACGGTAAACATTTAAGATTAACATTTACTAAATAAAACCAAATTGTAAAACATTTGTTTTAATTTCAATAACTGAACCATATAAAATAAATATATCTTATAGCTCTAAACATTTGACATTAACATTTATAGAATAAAAACCAGTAGTTCATGTCACGTAATGTCTACGATAACGGTATGTCACATTTATCTGTGTGACTTGGTAATAGTAGGTCACATTTACTTATGTGACTTGATAACAATAGGTCACATTTACCTGTGTGACTTTGTAACGATAAGTGTGTACACAATAACCCAATTGAGATAATAATAATGGTAATGGTACTACGGAGAATGAGCAAAAACATTTTATAATATAATTACAAATTTCAATATATATCATACTTTTCAAATTCGAAAGAATACTTTTGATACAATTAAACATTTTACAACGACATATAATTGATGATGTAAAATCATTTAAATAGAATATGATAATAAGTAACGTTGCAAGAATCCAAACTTAGTAAAGGCATAACTTTTATGTATATTTTGCAAAAGAATGTTCAAAATTTATTTATCGAAAACATTTTTAGAAAACTATAATTAAGGTATAAAATATACTTTGCTTAAGATAAAATGATAGTAAATCAAATAGAAAATATTCAATTATAAAGACTAAATTTGTTACTAGAAAACTATATAATACATGCCATGAAAAATTTACTTACCTCTTCCGCTTATCCCAATAAAAATAGCTTTATGAAATAATCCTACTTATGAACCTACAATCACATAACGAAACTCATTCATATAAATTTATAGAAATCCATAACTTCTCAAATTACTCTAGACTAGTCAAAGATACATTGAATCTCAACATATTACTTTATAAATACTATATTGACATTAGCTTAACACAAACCACACATTACTACATTTATCCAACTCCAAATACTATTAAAATTTAATATTGTCAACACTGCTTTTACTGATGCAGTCCACTTTCTCCATGTTTAATAAATTGTACATAAAACCAATTGTCCCATAAATGTATATATATGTTCTAAAGACCTAGAATAAATATCATAAAAATTTTTAGTCTTAAATGCCTCTGTTAACCTATTATTTTAAACCTTAGAATTCAAACTAAGGTTGTACTGACATCAGTTTCGAAACTAAACAGTTCTTGATGTTTAAATTTTTTAAAAATAAACCGCTTCATAAAAATCTTTCAAAATTGAATGGCTTATAGAGGACTCATATTGGTTCATAAAAATTTAATGACACTAAAATAACATCAATGCAAGTCCAAAAATTTCAATATTCAACCTAGTTCAGTGTTGTCCAGATTTTTATTTTACTGAGTTAGAGGTGATAAAAAATTTATAATTAATTGCATACTTATTATATGATCACGAAATTTTTCAGAACATAACCTAATATTCAAAGGATCATTCATCCCAAATTTCATAATTTTATACCCTCATTTGC
This sequence comes from Nephelium lappaceum, assembly GCA_021234005.1. NCBI lineage: Eukaryota > Viridiplantae > Streptophyta > Magnoliopsida > Sapindales > Sapindaceae > Nephelium > Nephelium lappaceum. The sequence goes on from JAIZFV010000044.1 coordinate 134,414, forward strand.
CTAATAAAAAAATTAAACAAATCTAACACATTTACTAGGAAACCAAATTAATTTCTAGCAGCCTTTATTTTTTCTAAAAGAAATCCATAAAATTTTAATTTTATTATGAAATAACTCCAAACATAAACAATAAAATATCATAAACTTCTAATTTAAATACAAAAATATATATGAAAGAAAGGGAAGAAAACCTACTTGATTCCTACATATTTTCACAATAAACATCGATCTTTAATATTGTTATGGTTGAAGGTTTAATTTTGTTACTGAAGAAGAAAATTTTTGAATGATACATGAGAGTTTTCAAGAGAGAGAAGTGCTTGTTGAGAATAGAGAAGAATAATATTTTATATGAAACTTCAAACCCTAAGAGCAATTAGGGAAAATATATAACTACATATATCTTAGTCTTTTTTTTTTTTTTTTCTCTTTCTATTCTTTGAATAGACATCAAATTCATCCAATTGGGCTTTTGTCCAATTGCTTTGACATTATTATACAACTTAGGTTTATACTAAATTTGGGCTCATTTATTAATTCTTATTTAGGTTCAATTAATCTTTTTAGTCCACTTAGATTCGGGCCTTACACAACAACTCTCCTTGAGTATTCCATGAATGCAGTAATAGAAGGCATTGATGCAATAGCCATAACCCGTGTTCTAATTCATGGGGATAATAATCCCACATCAACTAATGCTATAATTGGTGAGATGGTTCAACAAGCATTTAGGTATGGCATGTGATCGATGTTCAATTTTGAAATACATTAGTTCTTCTGCTCCTGATCTTGCATTTGCTCAAACCACCATTTTCTTGAGCAGTGGAACTACAACATCAATGGATATCAAGGTTTTAAGTGTCAATGCGTACATCGATGCTCTAAACAAAATGTCAAGATTCAGAGACCAGTTGCTGACAAAAACTCCCTTGGAAAGAAGCACAGTATCAGCTTGAAGGGTTGTCAAATAGGATGGTTTAATTATGTTGTTGCTTATATGAATGTGCAGAAGTATGAAGCTTCTTCTGCTTTCTTATATATTGTTGTGCAGAATAAACTTGTAAAAGTTATGGTCATAGAATTGTCTTTAAGTTTTCTTCAGAAAAAAAAAATATATATCTTTAAAAGTTTTAGGGGTTCTAGTTGTTTTAAAATTATTTGGAATACCTTTTTTTTTGAAAGAAAATTATTTGGAATACTTGCCAAATCTTGAAGTTATTAAAATTGTTTGAGTCATCTAGCTAGTATTAGTAATCAGAGCAAGATTATTTTATATTATATTATTTTATTTTTTATAAATGAACCATATGGCCAACAAGTATTAAGTGAAAGAAAATAACAAGGGAGAAAATCTTTTGTGAAAACAACACTTTTAGAATGGATCACATGACAAAAAAGGAAAAGGAAAATAAAAAATAGAATATTCTCACATTTTTCAAACATTTATTCAAAAATTTTACACAAATTGTGTGAGAAGTTGATTTATTAGTTATCATATTGATTTTAACATAATATATTAATGATGTGATAATATCATGTAAGTTTATCACATTATTTGAACAATGAATTTAGATAAATTATTAGATGGTATAACATTACTCAAATAGGTGATAGGAAAGTATCAAAACAAAATGTCCATTTTCATCTCAAGATCAAATGGAAAAATGGTTGTTCTTGTTAATTGAACTTGAATTTTTTTCGATCTAGCACGTTCTCTTATTTTTCATTGATCTTGTGACACATTAACATTATTATTAATGGATAGTTATAATTTAACAAGCAAATAGCATCAAAACTCATTTGATATCTCTGTTCTCTCTTCATCTTTCCTTCCTTCCCTTCTGCTTTTTTTTTTTTTTTCATCTCTAGCAAAGAGCCCTCTCCTCGTCAGAAATACAAATATGAAGAATTTGTAGATTTGCATATTTTTTTTCGTAAGTCATGATAGGAAATTATCACAATAGGATTGTCACAACAAGATAGATTTTACAATCTATAGATTTGCATTTTGTAGGAGGTGGAAGAAGAAGACTACGCCTCTAGCATTGTTGCATTGTGCTCCGTCAAGAGTTCAATTAAAAATTTGGCGAGTGGGACAAGAGAGATAAATAACATTAAAAAGTGAACAAGGTAATTTTATCCAAAGCTATAGAAATAAAATATAAATGATAAATTTATTGAAATATGGCATAAAAGTGTAGTCCCCTTAATTTTTGCCCATTTCTGATTTTTTCACTGATATTAGAAATCTTAATTCAATAATTTAACAAATTTTAAAAAACATATTATTCTTGCTATTTCTTCATTAATATAATTATTTGAAATGTTAATATTAGCTTTGAATACTGTTAAAGAGGTAACCAAGTATCCTCATTTTGGAAGAACCCAACCTTTAGAGACCTTGTTCCTCAAGCTATGGAAATGGAATTTTCAGTTAATTCAAGAAATTATTTGATATGGCAAAGGTTTAAAAACAATGCAAAGGAAATTGTTGGCAGCTTATAAGGGTCACTAGTTTGATTCTTCTTTTGTCTACGCCTTTGGCTGGTCGCATTGATAGGCATGGATGTGTTATGTGCTTATTTTATCACATTAAGACATTAAATTGGTTTACTTTTATTATAATTGTTTTTTAAGTTGTTTCTAAGTAGTTTTAAGTGATTATTTAAAAAAATAAAATAAAATAAAATAACTTACTAGATATAATTCGAGACATTATTAAGTTATAAGTGGAAAAAGAGTTTAGATAAAAAGATGCCACATAACGTGCGTAACTTTCGGATTTTATAAATATTAACAAATAATAAAATATCTTACATCTTTAATTAGACTTTTCTGCATATTTTATCTTGCTATTACCATATAGAGTGGAGTTGATATTGTGGATTGATTGGGCTTACAATTTTGAGTTGGGCTGAGGTTTTGTAAAGTCCAATTGCAATACGGAAACAGACAAGGCTGAGTCCAGTAATGATTGACGCTAAAATCTTAGTTAGGATTCGGCAAAAAAGGACCCGAGAACTGACCGTTACAAGTCTGATTAGGATTCGAAAAATCTTTGTTCATTTATTACAACACAAGACATGTTGTTTAAATCTTTGTTCAGGAAACTTCGCTTTTAACACCCACTTCAACTCTGATTAGGATTACCATAACACCCCAAAATTATATATTTTGGAAGCTAATTCAATTTACTAGTATAATAATCCTATTTCATCTGGGTTTAGGAATTCGCTACTTGTTTTCTCTCTCCCTCACTTCATATATACACTACCCTTTTGTTTACTTGCTGGGTCTGTGAAAGTGATTTTCCTTTCTCGGTGTTTGAAGTAGAAGAAGAAGAGAGAATGAGGACTTTGGAAGAGTTGAAGTTAATAGGTGATGGTGGGTCTTTTGATCGGCTTGTGAAAAAAGTGGAAGAAGCTGTCGATGGTGATGAGTCTTTGAAACAAAAATTGTTGACAAAGGCTGTGTTAAGAGGCTTTGTTCGAAAAGCGGCCAAGATGTTGGCTGTTCAAGAAAAGCAGAGTAATTTGGGGGTTGAATTTGTCAATCTCAGGTTCAGAATTCCCAAGAAAATCAGAATCAAGGCACCTCCTCCTCATGTTTCACGCTTTGAAAGCAATGAAAAGTCCATTATGGGAAGATGCTATTTTGGAGTAGTAGAGGAGGCGCCAGCAGTGAAGGAGCAGAGGAAGACAGATAGTTTGGACAAGAAGAGGAAGGCTGCTGATAGCTGTCTGGAAGAGAAGCGGAAGAAAAAGTAGAGGAATATCATCAAGAAACATAATCTTGATCATCAACTGGGTTTCAATCCACCTCCTCTTCCTCAAGAATTCAAAGATCGAATCCAGAGATTAAATGGAACCGATGGTACTCTGGTTATTCAAAAAGAGTTGACACGGACTGACATGGATAGCGGTCGAGCTCCCTTTGCAATGCCAAGACAACAAGTGAGGACTCATGGTTTTCTGAGTGAGGAAAAGACTCACATATTGAGTCAAAAGGGGATCCAGTGTACATTGATTCAACCATGTCTTGAAACGATAAATTTTGAATTGAGAAGGTGGAAGATGAGCAAGACCTTCTCTTATGCATTGATTAAAAATTGGAACTCGGTCGCATACAACACAAGGAATAATCTTGAAATTGGTTTTAAGGTGCAATTATGGAGTTTCCGGGTTGGATCACGATTATGATTTGCCTTTGTTAAGCTTAAAGAGACTTTTAGTACTAGTGGTGTTACTTCCATTTAGATTACATACATAATTACTATAGGGGTTGCTTGATTGAGTGTCCTCAAAATATTTGTTCACTTTGGTTTGTTAAATATGTTACATTCATTTTTTCATTGATGAATATGGATTGATGATCTTTAATGCTTGTAATCAGTTGTGTAATTACTCATGCATGGGCTATCACTATCTATAAACAATGTAAACCAACAACTGTTGTCAAGAATTGTATATAATAAAGCAGAATTCATTGCCTCAATAATCAGGATTACAATCTGCTGGTAATATAGAGCTTGCTCCTGTAATCAAAAATCTTAATTATAATTGAGATTCTTAAACTTTCAACGCTCTAGAGTAAACATAGCTTCGGAATTATTAAACATGAGCTGGTGTGGGCATATATAATGGCACACAGCTGGTTTACGCTCACTCAACAATTTTTTTTTTTCTTTTTCTTTTAATTCTGAACAAACAAAAATATAGTATCGTTCATGTGAAATAACAAAACCGATGTTTCTTTGTACATCAAACTTTATTATAAATATTTCAATATCAACATTACAAAGAAAAACCAATTCTTTTATACTTAAAGAGTATACAAGTTTAGCAAAGTTCAATCCACAAGTTTAATTTTACCTTCTCCCTTCGAAAGTGTCGTTGGTGAGAGTCAATCTTCTTGTAGTTTCAAAAGCAAAACAGATGCAACAATGCAACCTAACACCACTGGATGCATCGAGCTGTGAATTAAGGGAATACATAGATAGCCGAACATAAGACATGATAGACAAAGCAAACTAAAAAACAAATGATAAAACTAATTTGTACAATCTGATGGTTTGATTTTTCTTTGATTCCGGGGCCAAGATAAATATACGGTAACACAATATGGATCACATCAATCACAAATTAAGAGTTATCATGCTCTTAAAAGCTTAAAGTCTTAAATAGAAGCACAAGTTAGTCTCATTCATCAATTGCACGTCAATTTGATACAGATAGTTTTCGCAATCATAGGAAATATATATGAAATTATTGGGTGAATAACTTACCAGAAGAAATGACAATTGTAAAATTTACATCTCAATCATATATATATGTTCATAAAGTTTTTCTTTGTATGTTCATTGCACAACTGATTAAAAGACTAATATGATGCTCTGCTGAACAAAATATGTAGTACTACTACAATCCACGAGATAGAAAATTAAGGTCCAAAAAAGCTATGGAGGCATACGTCCCGTCAATGATGGCTTTCTCCGCTAGCATCTTCTGTCCACAAAAAGTTTAATTTACACCTCTTTGTGGTGGGTTGGTCATGTGCCTCATAGATTGTGGTTTGTTGTTTGGGATTTGGGTTTTTTGTCGTGGTCTTGAAGTTGAAGTGGATTGGGACTTTTTGTAAATACTCGATACAAGTTGTAGATTTTAGGATTTGATTTTTATGGGTAAGTTTAGATTTAGTTAAATATTTTTACAAGGGCTTAACAACCTTACTCATAGAGTAAAGTTACATATGAATAAAATCTTTGAATTGATTATAACTTTTTACAAATGATATTTTTGGCAATGGAACAACAATAGGCTCATAATCATTGAAAATTTTGCAATTTTGGGAGTTCTCTTAAAACAGGTAGGCTCTCGTCACATTTGTGAGCTCCAACTTATTTTCCCGAAGATATTTGATGGGAAGTTGACAAGATTACATGTTTCAAAGAGAGTTATATTTTTTATGTGTTTGGTCTTATGTAGGTCTTGTATAAATTGGCATGAATATAAATAATTTTGTTGTGTTATGATATGGATTTTCCATAACTTGCCTACAAAAAAGTAGCAGATTTAATTTCACTTTTTTTTTCCTAACTTTTTGGATTCTTGCGATTTTTCAACTTAACCCTTTTTTTCTTTTTCCTTTATTAATCATTTCTGGTGTTGTCATCATTTTCTTTTAAAGTTTCATAATAGAAAATGTGGTCACCGATTTCTACATTATTATTTGTTCTTTAATTTTTAACTTTCATATAAAGGGCAATCTTGACATTTGTTAAGTCTCTGGAATCAACTTAAAAAAATTAGTTACCACTCTCAAATGCTAAGGAGGTTTTTGTACAATGAATAAACATGACCATTTAGGTGTCTTTATGTTAAACCTCAAGGAGTGCAAATTTTCCTTTAGTTCCTTTTTTTTTTGTTTTTTTTTTCTTTTTTCCAAATGTAGATGAACTTTTTTTTAACAATGAAAGTTAAATGAAGAATGAAGTAACATTAGCAATATTTTACCTTTACATAAAGGAATGACTGCGTGGAAATGACAATGTTAACTAGAAAATTTGTTTGTGACCCACAAATAATTATTTATTTTTAGTACCAAATTAAAATTATTAATTCTTCACTATTATTTGTTATACTACCTTGTCATCACCCAAAAAATCTCAAATTTTGTCAAAAGTTGGGAGGAATATGAAGATTTTTAATCCATCCATGGTTGCATGAAATTTGTTAAACCCAAAATTTTGACTAAAAAGATTATTTTATTATTCATCCATAAATTTTTAGTCAATGTATAGTAATGTTAAATTTTGACTAAATAATAATAATAATAATAATAAAGGGGTCAGGCTATAGTAATGTTAAATTTTGACTAAAAAGATTATTTTATTATTCATCCATACATTTTTAGTCAATGTATAGTGGAAAAAAGTAGATGAATTCAAGATAGTATGCCATAATAGTAATAATAATAATAATAATAATAATAATAATAATAATAATAATAAACATATAAGTAAGCTTGGTCCTATGACATATGGTATGCCATTCACACCCATGTTAATGATGTCGTAAATTAGAAGCATGCCTAGCTTATTCCTTAAACCTAAATTTTAGGAAAAAATACAACAACTCAAAAAAAAAAAAAAAATTACAAATTACAAACCAATAAACAGCTCAATATAAGATTAATTTAATTAAGCATTTGATTTTAGCCGAGTCTTTACTTTATTCAAATTAAAAAAAAAAAAAACCAAGTCTTTACTAGTCAATCAAGTCACCAACTTGTCCAGATTGATTACTTAATTTCCTAAAATATGTAACAATAAATCGGACATGGTATTTATTATTCAATCCAACAACCCAAATTTTATAGGTTGATAAATATCCCTTCAATTGATATCATTTCTAAGGTATATCGGTATGCACTAGAGCATTTTCAATGCTATTATGCATTTTCTAATTATTATTAGTGACATATCTTTTTTTTTTTTTTAATATTAATCCACTATGACAATATATGTATCCAATACAATTATTTAAAGGAAAATATGTATCAACTTTTGACTAACCACCATATTTTATAAAGTAATGCTACACTATCTATAATTTTGTCAAAATTCATTGCGAAACAATGTAATAAGTTAATTTATAATCACCATATCATCAATATATCATCTCATAATCAATATAGTTATTACATATCGGCCTAATATATCATTTAAGTAAAATAAATAAAATTTTGGGAAGTATAGCATTATTCCTATCCATTAAGTATACCGTTCTATAATCACTTTTGTAAAAATATTTGTGGAAGTGATGACAAATAAATTAACATGTCATTTCAAATTGATTTATATGCATAACGTCCAATCCACAGTTTACAAACGTTAACAATAGTATGTTGACAATCACAACCTTTTTATTAATGGCTTCTAATTTAATGTAAATATAGTAATTAGTAATTCTATCTCTAGATTTTTAGTAATTTCAATAATAAATGTTTTTTTTTTTGAGTGAAATTAAATGTGTTAATAATGTTCCTCTAATTGGATAAAAGTCATGTTTAAAAAGATTAAGCAACCTATATTAGAAAAAACATAAAGTCCTTTATGATGTGTTTGGTAATTGAAAATGAAAATGAAAGTAATAAAATTCTACGAGAAATAAATCAAGTCGACGTGACCTGTTTTAACTTCCATCTCCAACTGCCGCCAACATTGAGGATAGAGAAATAATAAAGCAGTTGAATGTAAAAAGAGATGCATGTAACAGTCACGACACTGACAAATGTGAGCATTCATTTACTTCTCTTCTTGTACAAGTCGGTTGTTTCTAAGCTGTCCGATTGGTGAAATTGTAATCATCACTTGTTTGTGGTGCCTCACACTACAACTTCGCCCCCAACAGCGGCCGGCTTCGTTTAGATTTATTTATGGGAAATTGGAAGTTACTATATATGTTTTTCTGTCCAATAGGAGGGGCAAAAATAATTATATGAAAAAAATAAAATAAATCGACACTATATATTAAAGGTTTGGAAATTATATTGTCACGTGGACATATGTCCTGCGTTGAATTTTGACATCATTTTTCTTATTTCTCTATTTTACACCATCAAGTAACGTTACTTTATTCTAGACATTGAACATATCATCCTATTAAAAGAAGTTTACATCTAAAATTGGTTCATTTATCTAAAAATGTTGGGATTATTTTAAAAATAATATATAGGAACATTTGTGATGTATTTGTTGATTTTAATACTAAATTGTTTGATCTATGATTTTCATTACGCGAACAATTTGGGAAAGTTAATTACGAATTAACTATTGAATTGGCTTTTACATATATTTGTAGAAATTTTGATTCACTTGTAAATGTGAGGTGTCATGGTTGTTTTCTAGAATGTGGATAGATGATAAAGAATATAGGATTAGAGCAATTTTTTTTTTTTGTCAAATGGTCTTTCTCTCCTCTCACCTGGTGGTCAATATAGTGGAACAAAACAGGAATCATCCGTCAAGCGCAAGATGCAACTTGGGTGCCACCTCTGCAACAGTCCAAAACAAATGGCCAACATTACGAAGAGAAAAAGAATTTGAGTGACAATATAAAAGCGGAATACATATAAATGAATTTGATTGATTGATTCTTACATTTTAAAATAAGGTATACTTATTATAAAAATTCTCTATATATATTATGTGAAAAACATTAAAAAAAAAAAAAACATCGAGTTGGCAAATACTAGATAGTCATATGGAATTCATAAATTTAATTAACAAATTTTGCTTTAGATTACATCATTATACGCAATTTAATGAGAATAATGGCTTTGGAACTATCGCTATAGAGCTCCACTCTTGGGTTAAAACCGGTCGAATAAAAAGAACAATAAGAAAAGAGCCTACAAAGCAAATTAGCTATGAATAATGTCCCGACATCTAAAATCATTTAAATTTTTTCTTCAAATTATGTAGTAAAATAATTTGTGGCGAACATATTAATTATGAAATAATATATTGATGATGAAATAACTATAAATAAATTTATCATATCATTTGAATAATAAATGCAGCTAAAATTTTTAATAGTATAATATTACTCATTAGCTAAACACATATCATAGAAGTAAAGCAAAATTATACATGGAGAAATTAAACCTGACACTCACCATGTACTATGTAATATGTGAACAAATTTGGCTCTAAGCCTCTTAACCTCCCTGAGGCAATTTATGAAAAAGCTAACAAGCATTTTGCATCTCCCAATTTTACGCAATCCATATAATAATAATAAAAAAAAAGATTAAGATTTAAAGTCTTCTCTTTTTTGAATATAACATTAAATCATAATAAAAAACACAACGTTTATCCGGACAGAAGTTAACGTGAGTCCACCCCTATTTATCAAATAAGATAGAACACTTAATGACTTTCACACCCACACAAACAACTTTCACGCGGCAGAGATAAATCCACAGTAACCCCCCCTTCCTCCCACTAAATCCACAGTAACCCCCCTCCCGCCCTTAGAGTTGGGAGGAAGCAGCCACGAAACAGGAAAAGGCATATTCTGGGGGGCGTCAAATTGAATTACCGACCTCCTTGGTAAAAGTCGACCACGCCCTAATTAACAGTTTGGGATAGCAGTTTGTGAAATGATACGGAGCCGCAAAGTACACTCCTAGTTAATAAATGTGCCGTACAATTACCGACCACCTCGTACTACTGCTACCACGCTTCCAGTTTCTTTGCATCACTGCCACCATGCATTCCAAACTCGCGTCTTTTAATCCCAAGATGAACCAACTCATACAGACTATGTTAAACTCCCTTTGGTTTTCTTGTCGAGTTTCAAGCTGGGTGGAAGTAATTCTTCTGGGCATTTGTTTTCCAGGTCTGCGAAAGTAAGTGATTTTTCTTTCTCGGTGTTTGAAGTAGAAGAAGAATAGGATGAGAAAATGAGTCCTTTGGAAGAGTTGAAGTCAATAAATGATGGTGGGTCTTTTGATGGGCTTGTGAAAAAAGTGGAAGAAGCTGCCGGTGGAGATCAGTCTTTGAAGCAAGACTTGTTGACAGAGGCTGTGTTACCAGGCTTTATTCGAAAAGCGAGAGAGCTGGCTCTTAAAGCAAAGCAGAGTAATTTTCGGGCTAAATTTGTCAATCTCAGGTTCAGAATTCCCCAAAAAAAGAGAAGACGCTATTTTGGAGTAGGAGAGGAGGAGAAGCAGAGGCAGGGAAAGGTTGATAGCTGTTTGGAGGAGAAGAGGAAGAAAAAGAAAAGGACTATCATCAAGAAAAATCATTTTCGGAATGAATTTGTCAATCTCAGTTTCAACATTCCCAAAAAAACCAGAAGATGCTTTTTTGGCGTGGCAGAGGATGAGAAGCAGAGGCAGAGAAAGGTTGATAGCTGTTTGGAGGAGAAGAGGAAGAAAAAGAAAAGGACTATCATCAAGAAAAATCATTTTCGGAATGAATTTGTCAATCTCAGTTTCAACATTCCCAAAAAAACCAGAAGATGCTTTTTTGGCGTGGCAGAGGATGAGAAGCAGAGGCAGAGAAAGGTTGATAGCTGTTTGGAGGAGAAGAGGAAGACAAAGAAAAGGACTATCATCAAGAAAAATCATTTTTGGAATGAATTTGTCAATCTCAGGTTCAACATTCCCAAAAAAACCAGAAGATGCTTTTTTGGGGTAGGAGAGGTTGAATTTGTCAATCTCTGGTTCAACATTCCCAAACAAATCAGAAGCTAGCTACCTCCTCTGAATGTTTCACCCATTGAAAGCGATAACAAGTCCATTATGGGAAGACGCTATTTTGGAGTAGCGGAGACTCCTAATTTTATTGTTCTAATTAGAGGTTTTTTTTTTTTTTAAAATTCTGTGTGTATGTTTAGTCTCATTTTCTCCAAAAACTATCTACAGTTACGTTGAATTTATCAATCAGGTCTACACTTAAAAAAAGAAATCAAACAGTCCCGATAACAGGAACCAAAAGAAAATCAAACCCGCCTGATTACGGAATTATTGCAGATATTCTGTCACAAAGTCACTCCTACAGCCAGCCATGCAGCTTCTTCTTTCAGCTCCAAGCTGCTGCTCTCAAGGTGTGCTTTGAGTGTAGCCGCTACTCTCCTCTTTTTGTCACAGCTGTTGCCTTTTGTCTTGTTGTGAGCTCCCCTTTTTGTCTTCTTCTATTGCTCAAAACTGATTTGTTCCAAATTTATCTTTTTCCTTCATTGATTTATTTCCTTTATCTCAACCAATTTTCTTACTTGATTGATAAATAATTTGGACATGACTTGAATCCATAATTAACTTAGATTTTAACTTGATAAAAACTGTAATTTTTCCTCATTCAATATACAAATCCTCTTCGATTACTGTTTCATCAAAAAATACAATTAATTAAAATAAATTTAACATAAAATTGGATTAATAAATCTATATTTAAAGGTAATAAATATTTACAAATTATGTTTATCAGTTTGCTGGCAGTCTCGGTTGTCAGCATGTTGAATTCACCCCTAGGGATGCTGGCAGGTTACACCCTTTTATGCTTTGTTTTGTTTAAGGTGGTGTATGTATTTGAACTGTATAATATACATAGGTGTGTGGTAGGGATTTGTTTGAAGTTTGACAGTCGATAAGGCTAGTTTTTGTTTCAGTTGTTGAATTTGGAGGGTATGATAATAGATGAGTAGTGCTGTATTGAAAAGGGTACGCTTGATTGTGTAGAAAGACTAGAATTACAAGCATGTTCTTTGAGTATCTTTCTTGTGAGTAATTGTATATATGCTTTGTTTTGTTTCAGGTATTGTGTTTGAACCGTATAACACATAGGTGTGTAGTGGGGATTTATATGGAGTTTGACAGCTGATAATGTTTGTTTGGCTTAGTTTGTGTATTTCGAGTGTATGATGATAGGTGAGTATTGATTTATTGAAAGGGTACACTTGAGCTTGTAGAAAGACTAGAATTACAAGCATGTTCTTTGAGTCTCTTGTTGTGGGTAATTGTGTAGTTTGGAATTTAGAAAGAGAGAAAAGTAGTTGATGAGGAAGGCTTTTGTAGTTAGATGAGTGCGATTTGAGTTCAAAAATGAAGAATTGTTTCATTGATAGATAATTTTTTCCCCCCAAAATTTAATAATAAGTGATAGTTGTTATGATAACAGGTGAGTAGTGATTTATTGAAAAGGGTACACTTGATTGTGTAGAAAGACTAAAATATTACGACCATGAACAAGTTACATGTGGAACTCTGGGTCTTTCGACAGCGACAGTTAAACTCGTTGGGGCCGATGGGCAGGAGTAGGTTGCTTGTGCTGTTGATTCAGCTTACAAGGCTGTTGATCTCATTGTGAAGGTTTGATATAATCAATGTCAGATTTGGGGCCTCAATTCAGTTTTATATCAGAATTTTGTTAAATTGGTTTCAAGAATTTTTCTACAAGCAGGAATGAGCATGTAACAATCCAAATCCTGATAAAATGAATTTAGAATGATACTCGGTAAAACGTAAATCCATGATGTATTTTACTTGTAAATAACATAAACCGTCTCAATATCTCAATAAAATTTTAAACAACTCAAATTTATGATTATTTAAAATCATGCTTACATTTATATCCTAACGAAAGAAAACAACTTAATTACACCTTAAATTATAGCAAGATAAATAGTCCCAATTCTAGAACCAAAATCTTTTACCAAGCAACACCAATAACTTGAAGTCATCCCTCAATACAAATAAAACCTACTAATTTATAAAAATATTAGAAACAAAGGGTCAGTCGTCAACTCGGTAAGTAAATTTAACATAACATTAGAAAATAGTAAAACATTTCAATATTTTCTGTAAATGAATCATGTAAATACATATTATAACGGTAAATATTTAACATAAACATTTACTAAATAAAACCAAATTGTAAAACATTTATTGTAATTTCAATAACTGAACTATATAAAATAAATACATCTTATAACTTTAAGCATTTAACATTAATATTTATAGAACAAAAACCAATAGCTCATGTCATGTAATGTCTACGGTAACGGTATGCCATATTTACCCGTGTGACTTGATAACAGTAAGTCATATTTACTCATGTGATTTGGTAATGGTAGGTCACATTTACTTGTGTGACTTGGTAATAATAGGTGTGCACACAATAACCCAGTTGAGACAATAACAATGGTAGCAGTACTATGGACAATGAGCAAAAACATTTTATAATACAATCACAAATTTCAATACATATCATACTTTTCAAATTTGGAGGAATATTTTTGATATAATTGAACATTTTACAAAGACATATAGTTGATGATGTAAAATCATTTAAATAGAATATAATAATAAGTAAAGTTGCAAGAATCAAAACTTGGTAAAGACATAACTTTTACGTATATTTTGCAAAAAAATGTTCAAAATTTATTTATCGAAAACATGTTTAGAAAACAATAATTAAGGTATAAAATATACTTTGCTTAAGATAGAAAAAATTCAATTATAAAGACTAAATTTATTACTAGAAAACTATATAAAACGTGCCATGAAAAATTTACTTACCTCTTCCGCTTATCCCAATAAAAATAGCTTCACGAAATAATCCTACTTATGAACCTACAATCTCGTAACGAAACTCATTTATATAAATTTATAGAAATCCATAACTTCTCAAATTACTTTAGACTAGTCAAAGATATATTGAATCTCAACATATAACTTTATAAATACTATATTGACATTAGCTTAACACAAACCACACATTACTACATTTATCCAACTCCAAATATCATTAAAATTTAATACGGTCAACATTGTCTTTACTGATGCAGTCCACTTTCTCTATTTTTAATAAGTTGTACATAAAACCAATTGTCCCAAAAATGTATATATATGTTCTAAAGACCTAGAATAAATATCATAAAAATTTTCAGCCTTAAATGTCTCTATTAACCTATTATTTTAAACCTCCGAATCCAAACAAAGGTTGTATTGACATCAGTTTCAAAACTGAACAACTCTTGATATCCAAATTTTTTAAAAATAAACCGCTACATAAAAATCCTTCAAAATTTAATGGCTTACAGAGGACTCATATTGGTTCAAAAGAAATTTAAGGACACTAAAATATCATCAATGCAAGTCCAAAAATTTCAATATTCAACCTAGTTTAGTGCTGTCAAGATTTTTATTTTATTGAGTCAGAGGTGATAAAAAATTCGTAATTAATTGCATACTTATCATATGATCACGAAATTTTCCTGAACACAACCTAATATTCAAAGGATCATTCATACCAAATTTCATAAATTTATACCTTCATTTGCCTAGTCAAACAATTAAACAAATTTGACACATTTACTAGGAAACCAAATTAATTTCTAGTAGCGTCTATTTCTTCTAAAAGAAATCTATAAAATTTTAATCTTATTATGAAATAACTCCAAACGTAAACAATAAAATATCATAAACTTCTAATTTAAATAAAAAATATATATATGAAAGAAAGGGAAGAAAGCCTACTTGATTCCTAAATATTTTCACAATAAATATCGCTCTTCAATATTGTTATGGTTGAAGGTTTTACTTTGTTAATGAAAAAGAGAATTTTTGAATGATACATGAAAGTTTTCAAGGGAGAGAAATGGCTGTTGAGAATAGAGGAAAATAATAATTTATATAAAGCTTCAAACCCTAATAGCAATTAGGGAAAATGTATAACTATATATATCTTTGTCCTTTTTTGTTTTGTTTTGTTTTGTTTTCTATTCTTTGCATAGCCATCAAATTCATCCAATTAGGCTTTTATCCAAATGCTTTGACATTATTATACAACTTGGGCTTATACTAAATTTGGGCCCATTTATTAATTCTTATTTGAGCTCAATTAATCTCTTGGGTTTACTTGGATTCGGACCTTATGCAGCAACTCTCCTTGAGTATTCCATGAATGTAGTAACAGAAGGCATTGATGCAATAGCCACAACCCATGTTCTAATTCGTGGGGATAATAATCCCACATCAACTAATGCTGTAAATGGTGAGATGGTACAATGAGCATTTAGGTATGACATGCAATCGATGTTCCATTTTGAAATACATTGGTTCTTCTGCTCCTGATCTTGCATTTGCTCAAACCACCATTTTCTTGTGTAGTGGAACTGCAGCATCAATGGATATCAAGGTTTCAAGTGTCAAGGCGTACATCGGTGCTTTAAACAAAATGTCAAGATTCAGAGACCAGTTGCCGACAAAAACTCACTTGGAAAGAAGCACAGTATCAGCTTGAAGGGTTGTCAAATAGGATGGTTTAATTGTGTTGTTGCTTATATGAATGTGCAGAAGTATAAAGCTTCTTGTGCTGTCTTACATATTGTTGTGCAAAATAAACTTGTAAAAGTTATGGTCATAGAATTGTCTTTAAGTTTTCTTCAGAAATATATATATATATATATATATATATATATATATATATATCTTTACAAGTTTTAGTGGGTTCTAGTTGTTTTAAAATTATTTGGAATACTTTTTTTTTTTTTTTCGAAAGAAAATTATTTGGAATACTTGCCAAATCTTTAAGTTATTAAAATTGTCTAAGTAGTCTAGTTGGTATTGGTAATCAGAGCAAGATTATTTTATTTTATTTTATTTTTTATAAATGAACCATATGGGCAACAAATATTAAGTGAAAGAAAATAACAAGGGAGAAAATCTTTTGTGAAAACAACACTTTTAGAATGGATCACATGACAAAAAAGGAAAAGGAAAATAAAAAATAGAATATTCCTACATTTTTCAAACATTTATTCAAAAATTTTACACAAATGGTGTCAGAAGTTGATTTATATAGTTATTATATTAATTTTGAGATAATATATTGATGATGCGGTAATTACACGTAAGTTTATCACATTATTTGAACAATGAATTTAGATAAATTATTGGATGGTATAACATTACTCAAATAGGTGGTAGGAAAGTATCAAAACAAAATGTCCATTTTCATCT
The DNA here is from genome assembly GCA_021234005.1 of Nephelium lappaceum. NCBI lineage: Eukaryota > Viridiplantae > Streptophyta > Magnoliopsida > Sapindales > Sapindaceae > Nephelium > Nephelium lappaceum. Next base: position 150,944 of record JAIZFV010000044.1, read on the forward strand.
CAAGATCAAATGGAAAAAGATTGGGATTGGAGGAGAAGATATAAATGGTTGTTCTTGTTAATTGAACTTAAATCTTTTTCCATCTAGCACATTCATCTTATTTTTCATTGACCTTGTGATACATTAACATTATTATTAATGGATGGTTATAATTTAATGAGCAAATAGCATCAAAGCTCATTCGACATCTTTGCTCTCCCTTCTTCTTTCCTTCCTTTTCTTTTGCATTTTTTTTTTTCTTTTTTTCATCTCTAGCAAAGAGCTCTCCTCGTTAGAAATACAAACATGAACGATTTGCATATTGGCATATTTTTTGTCGTAAGTCATGATAGGAAACTATCACAATAGGATTCTAACACAATAGGATTGTCACAACAAGATAGTTTTTGCAATCTATAGATTTGCGTTTTTTAGGAGGTGGAAGAAGAAGACTACGACTCTAGAGTTGTTGCATTGTGCTCCGTCAAGAGTTCAATTAAAATTTGGAGAGTGGGATAGGAGAGATAAATAACATTAAAAAGTGAACAAGGTAATTTTATCCAAAGCTATAGAAATAAAATATAAATGATAAATTTATTGAAATGTGACATAAAAGTGTTGTCCCCTTAATTTTTGCCCATTTCTGATTTTTTCACTGATATTAGAAATTTTAATTCAATAATTTAACAAATTTTAAAATCAAATTATTCTTGCTATTTCTTCATTAATATAGTTATTTGAAATGTTAATAGTAGCTTTGAACACTGTTAAAGAGGCAACCAAGTATCCTCATTTTGGAAGAATCCAACCTTTAGAGACCTTGTTCCTCAAGCTATGGAAATGGAATTTTCAGTCAATGCAAGAAATTATTTGATATGGCAAAGGTTTAAAGACAAAGGAAATTGTTGGTAGCTTATAAGGGTTACTAGTTTGATTCTTCTTTTGTCTACGCCTTCGGCTTGTCGCATTGATAGGGCACGGATGTGTTATGTGGTTATTGTATCGCATCAAGATATTAAATTGGTTTATTTTTGTTATTATTGTTTTTTAAATTGTTTTTAAGTAGTTTTAAGTGATTTGATTATTAAAATAAATAAATAAAAAAAATAAATTATTAGATACTTTTTGAGACACTATTAAGTTTTAAGTGAAAAAAGAGTTCAGATAAAAGATGCCAAACAACGTGCGTAACTTTTGAATTTTATAAATATTAACAAATAATAAAAATCTTACATCTTTAATTAGACTTTTCTGCATATTTTATCTTGCTCTTACCGTATAAAGTGGAGTTGATATTGTGGATTGATTGGGCTTACAATTTTGAGTTGGGCTTATGGAGCCCAATTGCAATACAGAAACTGACAAGGCTGAGTCCAGTAATGATTGGCGCCAAAATCTTAGTTAGGATTCGGAAAAAAAAAAAAAAAAAAAGGATCCTAGAACCGACCGTTACAAGTCTGATTAGGATTCGAAAAATCTTTGTTCATTTATTACAATACGAGACATGTTGTTTAAATCTTTGTTCAGGAAACTTCGCTTTCAACAGCCACTACAACTCTGATTAGGAAACCAATTCAAATTACTGGTAGAATAATCCTATTTCATCTCGATTTAGGAATTCACTCCTTGTTCTCTCTCTCACTCCATATATCAACCACCCTTCTGTTTTCTTACTGGGTCTGTGAAAGTGATTTTCCTTTCTCGGTGTTTGAAGTAGAAGAAGAAGAGAGAATGAGGACTTTGGAAGAGTTGAAGTTAATAGGTGATGGTGGGTCTTTTGATCGGCTTGTGGAAAAAGTGGAAGAAGCTGTCGATGGTGACGGGTCTTTGAAACAAAAATTGTTGACAGAGGCTGTGTTAAGAGGCTTTATTCGAAAAGTGGCCAAGCTGTTGGCTGTTCAAGAAAAGCAGAGTAATTTTGGGGTTGAATTTGTCAATCTCAGGTTCAGAATTCCCAAGAAAATCAGAATCAAGGTACCTCTTCCTCATGTTTCACGCGTTGAAAGCAATGACAAGTCTGTTATGGGAAGATGTTATTTTGGAGTAGTTGAGGAGGTGCCAGCAGTGAAGGAGCAGAGGAAGATAGATAGTTTGGACAAGAAGAGGAAGGCTGATAGCTGTTTGGAGGAGAAGCGGAAGAAAAAGAAGAGGAATATCATCAAGAAATATAATCTTGATCATCAACTGGGTTTCAACCCACCTCTTGAACTTCCTCAAGAGTTCAAAGATCGACTTTAGAGGTTAAATGGTATTGATGTTATTCTGGTTATTCAAAAAGAGTTGACGCGGACTGATATGGATAGTGGTCAAGCTCACTTTTCAATGCCAAGGCAACAAGTGAGGACTCATGGTTTTGTAAGTGAAGAGAAGACTCACACATTGAGTCAGAAGGGGATCCAATGTTTATTGATTCAGCCATGTCTTGTAACGATAAATTTTGAATTTGAAAGTTGGAAGATGGGCAAGACCTCTTATGCATTGATTAAAAACTGGAACTCAATTGCATACAACACAAAGAATTATCTTGAAATTGGTTCTAAGGTGCAGTTCTAGAGTTTTCAGGTTGGATCACAGTTGTGGTTTGCCTTAGTTAAGCTTAAAAGAACTTTTAGTACTAGTGGTGTCACTTCCATTTAGATTACATATATAGTTACTGTAGGGGTTGCTTGATTGAGTGTCCTTGAAATATTTGTTCACTTTGGTTTCTTAAATATGTTATATTCATTTTTGCATTGATGAATGATGGATTGATGATCATTAATGCTTGTAGTCAGTTGTGTAATTACCCATGCATGGGTTGTAAGTGTCTATAAACAATGTAAACCAACAACTGTTATCAAGAATTGTTGATATCATGCATAGATATTGTGAAATCATAAAGATAGTTGGTTGATTCATATGTACAACGTTTAGTCCACAGTTTATAAATATTAATAAAAGTAGATAAATGATCACAACCTTTTTGTTAATGGCTTCAAATTTAATGTAACTATAATAATTCTATTTCTGGATTTTTAGTAATCTCAATAATAGATGTGTTAATTATTCTCTTGTGATTGGATAAAAATTATGTTTAAAAAAATTATGCTGTCCAAGCTAAAAAAATGGAGTTCTTTATGACGCATTTACAGATTGGAAATGAAAATGAAAAGTAATAAAATTAATATTATACTTTTTAATATGTCAATTCCAAAGTTTCTCATAAATATATTGTTGATTATATATTTTCTACGCACCTTTTTTATTAGTCAATGCATAAGTTAAATTCTTCCAGATGATATCTCTTAATAAATTCCGTATCCTAAAAGATATACATAATTAATTTGTTTTTTAATTTTTTAAATATTAATAGCTCTATATATAGGAAATTAAGCAAAGTGGAAAGCAAGAATTGAAGATGACAATGAAGACGAAAAGATCGGAGGCTATATGCATTCTAAAATTATCCGATCAATAACTACCAATGATATTTGTAAAGAAACAGTGATGGTAAATGTTCTACCTCAATCATATTTACATATTCATGAGGTTTTTCTTTGTAGGTTTAATAAAGGATCATGCTACAATTAATTCCAGTTCCTTTCTTCCGAAATCTAAACTGTTGTTAGCATGAAACCATTCATGGTATAACTATTCATTAAATTTGCATGATGCTCTATTTAGCTAGTTCTAACAGATTAAGGACCATGTTCTATTACCATTGGCAGTAAGCTTTGTTAATCTTATTGTTACAGGCAACTAATGCACATGTTGAATTGATATTGCTGATGGATTTTGTAAATCTTAAACTTTCTGATTTTGTAGTTTATGACATCATGATGACAAGATCACATCACTCAAAGAGCAGAGCAACTTTTGTGACTTCCTTTAATTGTGTAACAAGCTACTCCTGCACTTGTTTTGGCTCTATCTGAGGGAGGCTAATTGCATCAATATCTCTTGGAAGTCACAGCCAAAATGTCATTTTGGTCAAGTGAGGTCATTTTCATTTCAGATATTGTTTTAGACTTCCTTACTGCCCTCATTTTCGCTTTTTCACTCACTGGTGAATATTTTGAGTATTTGACAAAGCTTTATTCAAGTTCTCTGTATGTAAATTAATGACTCAAATGAAATGTTATCATAAGATTCCTAATCGTAATGTTCTAATCAGGGTTTTTAATTCTATACATATGTTCGGTCTCTTTTTCTCCAAAAACTATCTATAGTAATTGTACTGATTATGTTCATGGTGGTATTGTACCAGAAGAAAATGGAAGGGGAAGGAAAGGCCAGTTGATAAATAAGTTTTCCGCGAGATGGGTGATGCAGTGTTATGCTAGAAAATGTATGCAAAGTAACAATTTAATTGGTCTAAGGCATACGATACAAGTTAAAAGTTTTACAATTAGTTACGTTAGTAAACAACAGGCAATTAATGGCTTAACATCTACAAAATAAAGATTTACAACCATGACTATGGACTTGTACATCATTCTAAAGAGAAAATTCATAAGTATTTTGTCTTATCTAATATACTTAGATACTGGAAAATTTATATGTAAAATATATGGATTTTTTATTTATTATTATTTACTAAAATTTAATTTAAGAACAAATTAAACATCAGGATTGTAATGAGAGGAGTGTAAGCATAATTTATTTTTATTTTTATTTTTATTTATTTATTTTTTTTGGTGTTATTGTATCTAAGTTACAATCACATAAGACTATATGAGAGTTGGGCGTGACGTAGTTTGTAAAACCATAGTCTTTAACTCTTATATTAAAGTGTTAATTTATTTTAGAGACTTGAATTTTAAATGGAGTTACGTATTAATTCAAAATTACATCAAAAATTTAATTTGTATTACACATTAATTTTCTTTATAAGTGATCAATTTATTTATATGTGATGAAAAAATAAATTATGAAATACTAATGTGCGAAAGCTCTAAAATTTCAATAAAGTATATTTAGTTAAAAAATCTCATGCTGGATATTAGGTGCTAAAAGGAATATTAAATTATATATATTTTGATTTATATTATATTTGAATTTTTATTTTTTTTTTAATTTTCTTAATATAAGGTTGTTGGTCAATGCCAAAACAAAACAAAAAACAATCTACAAAAGATTATAAATTTAGTTAGTTTGACCAAGTTTAATTGGCTATATTTATAGGTGTAAACTAATATATTTATTATTTATACAAGTTATACACAAATTTTATTGTCATCAAGCAATATATATATATATATATATATATAACATTATCCTAAACTTAATGTAATAACTTGTAATAGTTTCAAAAAAAAAAAAAAACTTGGATATTAATTTTTAATTTTTGAAATAGATTTAATTAATTGCACTATACATAGTAATATTTCATGTTGGGATATTATGTGTATAATAATTGACATGCTTGTACTTGTTCACAAAATATTGGATAAAATCCGCTCTATGGTTTCATAAATAGCTAAAATCCATCCCGTTTCATATAATATTGCTGACAATTCACCCTTAGTTTCATAAATCAACAAAATCCACCCTGACTTTTTCATTATTCTTTAAAATCCAACATACCATAAAAAATGTCTTAAATATCATAAGGATAAATATGTAAATACAAAATTAAACGCTAACAAAAAAAAATCATTGAATTTATGTTACAATTAAGTGTAAATACTTTTATGTACTTCTAAGCCAAAAAATTAATAAACTTATATATATTTTTTAAAACTAAATTTAATAAACTTATTTTATTCAAAAATATATTTAAGTAATAGTTTATCCAATTTAAATTATTTTTTTGTATAATCCAATTTAAATAGAATAATTTTTTTAATTCAAAACTTATTTTTAATAACTTCAAATGTTACACTAATGTCAAACTTAACCACTGAATAACTTCGACATTAGTTGATGTCATACGTCTGTTTTTGTTAATTTTTAACAACTTCAGATGTTACACTAACGACAATCTTAACAGTTCAACAACTTTGACATTAATCTTAACAAGTTGATATTACAGTAATTGTTAAGAATGACGTTGGAGTTGTTAATTAAACAACTTTGACGTTAGCTAATGTCATATGTTTATGTTAGTTAATTTTTAATAATTTCAAACGTTACACTAATGTCAATCTTGACCATTAAACAATTTCGACGTTAGTCTTAACAAATTAATGTTACAGTATTGTTAAGAATGATGATGGAGTTGTTAAGTGAATAACTTTGTCCTTAGCTAATGTCATATATCCATTTTTGTTGATTTTTAATAACTTCAGACATTGCACTAACATCAATTTTGTCCGTTGAACAGCGCAGACGTTAGTCTTAACAAGTTGATATTACAGTGTTGTTAAGATTGACGTTAGAGTTGTTAAGTGAACAACTTCAATGTTAGCTGATATTATATGTCCATTTTTGTTAATTTTTAATAACTTTAGATGTTACACTAACGTCAATCTTAACTGTTAAACAATTTAGACGTTAGTCTTAACAAGTTGATGGTACAGTATTGTTAAGAATGACGTTGGAGTTGTTAAGTGAATGACTTCGACATTAGCTGAGGTCATACGTCCATTTTTATTAATTTTAACAACTTCAAACGTTACAGTAACGTCAATCTTGAACATTGAACAACTTCGACATCAGTCTGAACTAGTTGATGTTGTAATATTGTTAATAATGACGTCGAAGTTGTTAAATGAACAACTTTGACACTACTTGATATCATACGTCTATTTTTGTTAATTTTTAATAACTTTAGACGTTACACTAACGTCAATCTTAACAGTTGAACAACTTTGACGTTAGTCTTAATAAATTAATGTTACAGTATTGTTAAGAATAACAATAGAGTTGTTAAGTGAACAACTTCAACGTTAGCTGATGTCATACGTCTATTTTTGTTAATTTTTAACAACTTCATGCATTACATTAACATCAATTTTGACGGTTGAACAACTTTGACGTTAGTCTTAATAAGTTGACGTTACAGTATCGTTAAGAATAACATTGGAGTTGTTAAGTGAACAACTTCGATGTTAGCTGATGTCATATGTCTATTTTGTTAATTTTTAATAACTTCAGACATTACACTAATGTTAATCTCGACGGTTGAACAACTTTGATGTTTGTTTTAATAAGTTGATGCTGTAGTAACTTTTAAGTGACGTTGAAATTGTTAAGTGAACAACTTCGACGTTAAAGTGAAATATTAATAATAAATAAAAATTAATATAGTATTATTTTTATAATAAAATGTTTTATTTATATATTATTTTAATTATAATATAATATATATTAATTTAATAATAGAAAATTAATAATAAATTAATATTATTATAATATTAATATTATATGATAAATATTATATTTATATATTATTTAATTATTATAATATTAATAAATTATTATTTAAATATTATTCAATATAAAAATAATATATTTGATCTATAGCAATCGGTTGAAATCGATTGCTGCAGGTCACATATTTCATTAGATGACAGCCAAAGTATGTTTGCATGGTACAAACAAAATTTTGTTTGTACCGTAGCCAATCGCCAAATATTAATATATAGAAAAGTGATCAGGTTCATAAAAGAATTTATTATAATTCAAAAATTAATTACGCTATATTAACCTGAAATGTCATCACAAAACCATATAAATTTATTTTACTGCTTTGTCTTTTTCTTTTGCGGAATAATTAAACACATCATTCAAATAACTAGACATATACTTATACGACCTATGATATATGAATGACCCCTTAGGAAACTTATTAAAAGTATCTAAGTCATCCACCAATTGCAAAACCCAGTACTAAATGACATTATGCTTATCTATTCCATATAAAGTCATTTCAAACAAAACACTAAAGCTAACTTCATTATATCCATGTTGCTGATATTTTTATTAGTCTAATGCCTCGTTTTAAACTAATCAACCACTATTGTAACTGATACTTTACCCATACCAAAGTATTTCTGTAATAGCCTATGATTATTTGTATGAGATTTTTCCATTTCAAACTTAAAGTCATCTCCAAACTGAAGTTCATTCACCAAACAAAACTCCACTAGGCTATATCTTATCAAGTCATTTCCAATATGAAACCATATAGTATCTATTAACTCGTTTTCATCTTGGATATGACACTTGTTCAAAAGATTATAGCAATAAAAATGTCCAGAAAACACCATTTTATTAACATTAAGAAAATTATCAAAACAAGTACCCTTAAAAAGTTTGAGCTGATTAGTAGTAAGAGAAGATGTATTAATCGCATGCTTTCCCAATTACTGTAGCCGTTAACTTGCTTTGATTCTTGAGTTGTTTTCTTTATTTCTAGTAATTTGTCAACTTTCTTTCAGCCATTTACATCTACAAAAATAATTATTTCGAAATCTTCATGAAGTAAAATTCAAACCAAAAATATATAAATTGGTTTCTAAATAGCGAAATTGAAAATATAAATGAACCAAAACCAAACATGATGCATGGTTGGATTGGAAATTGGTCTAAATCTCACCATTAAATAAACTTATTTGGCATTCATATTTAAAAAATAAAAAATAAAAAAGCAGTAAAACAAAAGTGTTAAAATATTAAAAACATAATGAAAAAAACATATAGACCTCTTTAACAAGCTTACACACACCAGATCAGGACAAAACTAAAAATAATTATAATAGAGAAGATCAAATCTAAATGTAAGTGGGCAATGCAGACGATATTTCATTTTTCCAAGTGTTTAGGACATTTATGAAATAAAATATGTTATTCTCTTACCAAAAAACAAACATATACTAAGTAGATAAACTAACAAAATCAAGTGAACTGACAAGTGGTTTTAACAAACCAAATACTTTGTTGTATTCATAAAAAGGCAAATTATTTGAAAAACATATTAGTGATTATAACACCACATATACTAAGCAAGCAACATACATCAATTGTCATTTGTCCACACATACAATAAAAAACCAACACAAACAATCAAAACCCACCCCAAAAAGCAAACAATCAAAATCTATCAATACTTTATATCCACACAAATAATCAAAAACCAACATAAACAATCAAAACTCACCCCAAGAAACAAACAATTAAAACCCATCAATACTTTACATTCACACAAACAATAAAAAAAACCCAACCTGAAAAATAAAAAATAAAAACCCATCAATACTTTAAGTCCACACAGATAATAAAAAACTAACACAAATAATCAAAACCCACCGAAAAAAATAAACTATCAAAACTCAACAATACTTTACGTTCACACAAACAATAAAAAACCAACACAAACAATCAAACTCATCCCAAAAAACAAACAAACTAACAATCAAAACCCACAAATACTTTATGTCCACACAAACATTCAAAAATCAACACAAATAATCAAAATCCATCCCAAAAAACAAACAGTCAAAACCTACCAATACTTTATGTCCACACAAATAATAAAAAAACCAACATAAACAATAAAAACTAATCCCAAAAAACAAACAATCAAAACCACCAATACTTAATGTCCACACAAACAATAAGAAACCACACAAATAGTAGAAATCCATCCCAAAAAATAAATAACCAAAATCCATCAATACTTTATATCCACACAAATAATTAAAACTCATCCCAAAAAACAAATAATCAAAACCCACCAACAAACTATCAAAACCTACTAATACTTTGTAAGCCCTTGAATTTGATTTTATGGATTTCCCAGAAATAGTCCCTAAATAATTATTGGAGACTCTAATTGGTTTATGGAAACGCTTAAGGTTATAGAGAACCCATAGAGATTGAATTAAACTCAATTGGAGATTAAATGGAAGGATAAAATGGTGAATGAAATCGAATAATTTTTAAGGTAAAAAAGGGATTAAATTGAAGATAAATTTTAATAATTGTGGCCATAGTAAAATTAAGCTAAAAGTTAAGGGTGAGAATGGAATTTTCTTAGGGCATAAGTGGAATTATTGAGATTATTGGGGAGGAAATTAGAAGCCAAAAAGATGTTGGTTGACTTTCAAGTGTAAAACAGAAATCAGTCACAAAACGCGAAGAAGAAGAAGAAAGAAAGAAGAAGAAAGAAAAGAAGAAAGAAGAAAAAGAGAAAGGAGCTGCCGCGTGACGCCGACCAGCCGCCGTCCAACGCCGACTGACCAGCCGAGAAGCTCGCCAAGCTCGCCGTAAACCCAACCGAAGTCGAGCAGATCACAGGCGAAAGTAGACCCGAAACCTAGCAGAACCGCACGAGCACCTCACCGGCGAACAACTCCGACCGACGCAGAAGGAGACACTGACGAGCTGCTCCAGCTTGATCCGCACGTAGACCAGCTCAAACCCAACTGAAATGGAGCAGAATGGAGTTGAAATGAAGCGGTGACCATCTCCTCCACGCATGCAGATCCGACATCAGAGACAACGCCGTGCGACAGTGAAACCGACGACCCAATCACAGCGGAACCGAGGGAGAAAGAGAGAGAGGAATAGAGAAGAAGAAAAGAGGAAGAGAATCAGCTCAAACCCAATTCAGATCTGTCACCAAAAGTAGTTCAAAACCACCCCAAAGCGAAGTTAACGTGAAGAGGAATTAGGGGTGAGTTGTTTGAGTTTAAAGATTGATGATTTTGTTAATGATACATTGATTTGAAATGGATTTATTCCGATTTGTTTGTTGGTTAGTTTTGAGTAAAAATCAGTTGAGAAATAAGTGGATTTAAGCATATTGGAGTTTAGAAAACCAAGAAAATATCAAGGATTGAGAAAGAAACCAAACGTGTGCTAAACTAGTTGAAGGGCAAATTCGTAAATAGACCCTTATAGCATCCGTTGAGTGTTTGGACGACCCTAATGAGTTTAATTAGGAGTATTGAAGCTATTAAAAGCGAAAGATTAAGATTAGAAATCAAAATGGAGAGTTACGGGTAAAAAGGGTCATATATAGGGGCGATTGTGTAATTTCGAATTTCCAGAAGTGACGTGAACGTAAATTTATGTTTCCATATGTTGTGTAGGTGACGAGGGCGCTCGAGAATCGAGACAAGAGGAGTAGGGGCTCCACACACACCATTTTCAGTCATCAGTTTTGTGAGTAAACTTTATTTGAAAGATTTTAAAAGTATTTGATATTATTAAGTTGATTTGATAAGTAACAGTATGAATTTAGAGCTTGAAATGATACTATTTTGTGCTTTTGCACTTACTAAAGATATTATAGTACTTAATGCATTCAGAAAATGAGTTTTAGTGCTTTACGCACTCAGAAAAGAGATTTATGCTTTTGCACCAGAAAGTTAAAGTAGAAAAGGAAAAGTGTTTTCAAAACCAGAAAGTATCTCCTCATGGATTTCTAGAGATTCTAGATCAGTTTAGATCCGGTCGGTCTATTCCACTTCAGTTGGCACAATCCTGGGAAGGGATAAGTTACTAACTTGGGGGGATAAGTGTCAGAGTCTGTCAGTCAAGTCGCCATTACTGATGTGGGGTAGTGTTTCGTGTGCTATGGTTAGCGCTGAGAAATTCCGCACATGGCCCGAGATGTTTCAGAGCAGACGAGTTATGGTTAGCACTGAGAAATTCCGCACATAGCCGCGAGATGTCTCAGAGTTGACGAGCTATGGTTAGCGTTGAGAAATTCCGCACATAGCCGTTAGATTCGAGAGACCCCAGATTTAGGGATACTATAATAATTTTAAAGATATCAGGAAATAGTTTTAAAAAGAAAAGCATATTTGAGAAAAAAAGAAATTTTATAATTATTATTTAAGTTATTTATGATTTACAGTTGCAAGTTTTGTATTTAAATACGTGCTTGTGTTTATATATGAATTCTCTTATTTAAGTTGATATTTAAGAAATTTAAGCTTGAAACGTTTTAGAAACAGAGAATAGTTTTCAAATGTTTTCAGAGGAGGAAATTTGGAAAATCAGATTTTCAAAGAAATGAAATATTATCACTCACTGAGCTTCTGGCTCATTATTTTCTGTTTTATAAAAAAAAAAACCTCTTCAGGTACTTTCAGCAGTAGCCGAGAAGCAGCAATACCTCCAGCGGGCGAGCCAACGCGACACTACGACATCTTAAGTAGCTCATTTTTGCATTAGTGATATTTTCATGTAAATCTCTTTTAAAATATATTTGCATTTGTAATTATTCGTTTGTAACTGTTTTAAATTGTTTTTCGATTTAAATGCGATTTATTAAATGTGATTAGAATTTATTTAAGTTGATTTTAGAATAAAATGCATGATTGAAGCCTACGGGCAATCAGAAGTTGGGTTGGTGTTGAAAATAGTTTGAAGTGTTGATATTTTGTAAAACAGGTTTTCGGGAACGTTAAAAATGCAGCCGTTATGTTGCCGAAATTTTGTTAGAAAAATGAGTTTCCAAAATGAATTTAAAAATATAAAATAAAAATTTTCCTACGCGTTTTCAGTTTTTAAAGAAAACTAACCCAACAATGTTTTAGAAAGCATCAAAGAGTTAGGGTTTGCTCCACGGGTTTCGCTTAGCCCGATTAGTCGGGTTTGAGAGGGATCCGTTGGGGTGCCCGACGTGACCTACTGGATCAGAGTTAGAGGTATCTGGGTCGGTTGCGTCATACTTTATGTCAATAGAAACAATCAAAAACCAACACAAACAATTGAAATTCATCCCAAGAAACAAACATCAAAACCTACCAATATTTTGTGTCCACACAAATATTCAAAGACTAACACAAACAATAAAAACTCATCCCAAAAAACGAACAATCAAAACCCACCAATACTTTATATCCACACAAACATTCAAAAACCAACACAAATAATCAAAACTCATCCCAAAAAACAACAATCAAACCTACCAATATTTTGTGTTCACACAAACATTCAAAAACCAATACAAACAATCAAAACTCATCCAAAAAACAAACAATCATATCCACACAAACATTCAAAAACCAACAAAAACAATCAAAACCCATCCCAAAAACAAACAATCATATCCACACAAAACATTCAAAAACCAACACAAATAATCAAAACTCATCCCAAAAAACAAATAGTCAAAACCCATCAATACTATATGCCCACACAAACAATCAAAACTCATCCTAAAAACCAAACAGTCAAAACCCATCCTAAAAAACAAACAGTCAAAACTCACTAATACTTTATGTTCACATAACAATCAAAGCCCATCCAAAAAAATAAACAGTCAAATCCACCAATACTTTAGGTCCACACAAACTGTAAAGCTCCAATCTAATGGACTCGAGAGATTAATTAAAATCTAATTTATTGTTATTAATTTGATTCGGTTTAAGTTTTAGAAATAAATGAATATTTGGATAAATATTCATTTAGGGGATATTTTTAAAAGAAATTAAGAAAGTTGGGTGTTAAAAGAGATTTCAGATGCGTGAACGGAATAGTTGGATGTCAGATTTATTCAGGTAAGTGATTTATATTACATTGGGACATTGGGACTTGAAATCTAGAAAATTAGTTAATTTTTTTTATAAGTTCTAAATTGAGCTTGGTGATTTAGAATGGATCATGGATGATAAGAAATCATATGGAAACTTGTTTAGACCTAAATTTGAGTAAAAGGAGTTATGTGAGTGAATTATTTATTAAATCAAATTAGATTTTATTTATTTATTTGTTATTGGAAGAAAAATTATTTAATTAGTTTATGGATTTATTGATTATGTAGTATGATTTATGATTGGATTATCAATTATATTTTACAATTGAAATGATAATTTATTCATATTAGTATATATGTATATGTGTTAGAAATTTCAATAAGAGTTTATATTTTCAGATTGAGTTTATTATACAAAATGCTTAGAGTATTTTAAATAATATCAATTTATGCTTTGAGAAAGAATATTTTATTTATATTTTGAGAAAAATATTTATTTACAATTATGTATAGTTGGATACGGAAAATTGTTTAAGACTTGAGAGCGAAATAAAAATGCTTTCAAAATATTAAGGTTGTACTTTCCTCTCTAATGGTCAGGTAAGCTACATATGTGTGAGTCCTAGATTTGTCCAGTACACGTGTGGTAGATATCAGAAAAGTCATTGAGTTGTTAAGAGAGTTATTGAGTCATCCAACACGTGTATGACAAATGTTATCTCTTATTTTGCATATGTGTTGAGTATCTCCACCACGTGTGATAGATTTCCCTGAGTATAATTGGTGTAGATTTTCAGATTTCAGATATTATACTTTGAGTTTGATCAGTCCAGAAAGAGATTTATAGAAAACCATATTCATAAAAAGAGATCTCTGAAAAGTTTTATAGATTATAGATTTTTATATTTTATATTATTAAAGTTTAAAAATAATTTAGATAGAAGTTTTTGATAAGGAAAAAAATCAATCAAGCAGACAGACTCAAATCACTCTTCCAAGGAAACAAGCTTTGCTATAAATCAGGAGAATTGTCAAAATCAAATATAATCATTCTCACCTATATTGCCTACAATTAAGCAGTTAACATAGTATACAGCCTGTACACTTGCTATTCCTTACCTCTGATTTCTTGTATATATATTTTGTCTGTATTTGAGTTATAAATATTCATTTAGGGGATATTTTTAAAAGAAATTAAGAAAGTTGGGTTGAAAGGAAAAAAATATAAAAAAGGTGGGAGTAAAATGTAAAAGGTAAGTCAAAAAGTAAATTGGAAGTGAGTGGCGTGTATGGGGAAAGAAAAGAGAGATAGTGATATTATTTTTTTTTTGAAAGAGATAGTGATATTATTTTATAAAAAGAAAAATGAAATGAAATGACAAGGGTCAAATGTGGAGGCATGAGATGGTTAGATAAGCATGAAGCGGTATGAACAAGACAAAAACAAATCACTAAAAGAGAGAGTAATTGAGGTGGTTGGTCACCATATGCAAAGTTATATACATATGTATAAATTGACAGTAACACAAAAAAACAAACACAGAACCAAAGAAATTGCAGGAAAAAAAAAAAAAAGATAAGGACAAGAAAGTGGGATTGGAAAGAAAAAATAGGTGGACAGGTCCATTTTTAATAAAAATAAAAATAAAATATAAAGGGGCGTGTGATGAATCGTTTAGAAGCAAGATAACCAAATCAGAAATTGACACAAAGAAAGAGATTGAGGAGGTGGTTTGTAAATATTTGTGTGTCCTCACAAACATTTAAAAATCAACACAAACAGTCAAACTTATCGCAAAAAACAACAATCAAAACCTACCAATACTTATATCCACACAAACATTCAAAAACCAACACAAATAATCAAAAACTCATCTCAAAAACAAATAGTCGAAACCCATCAATACTATATGTCCACACAAACAATCAAAAACCGACATGAACAATCAAAACCCATCCCAAAAAAACAAACAGTCAAAACCTACCAATAATTATGTCCACACAAACAATCAAAAACTCACATGAACAATCAAAACCCATCCCCAAAAAACAAATAGTCTAAACTCACCAATAATTTATGTCCACACAAACAATCAAAATCCATCAAAAAAACAAACAGTCAAAATCTACCAATAATTTATGTCCATGCAAACTGTAAAGCCCCAATTTAAGTGGACTCTAGAGATTAATTGAAATCTAGTTTATTTATAATTGTGGTTACATTTGAGTTTAGAAATAAATGGATATTTGGATAAATATTCATTGAGGGATATTTTTCAAAGAAATTAAGAAAGTTGGGTGTGAAAGAAAGAAAAAAGGTCATACAAAAAGATAGATAGTAAAATGTAAAAAAATAAGTCAAAAGTAAATTGGAAGTGAGTGGCGTGCATGAAGAAAGAAAACAGAGATAGTGATATTATTTTATAAAAAGAAAAAATGAAA